>OX375872.1:81262518-81505640 GCA_947359465.1 Metellina segmentata | reverse complement strand
CATGGTCGGAACGCAATTTTGAAACCACTACATGGCGATGCGTGCTGCGACATGAAATGATGAGAAACAAGACAAAAAAGAGACAGAATGAAAGGACACTGTTGAAATTTTTAAAAAATGTTTTATTTTTTTCAACAAAATCAAATTAAACAATACTACAAATACCCCATCACAACAACTGTTCAAAATGGCGGAGGCCAACAGTAACACACACCGTCGATGAAGTCACCGCCTACATCAGCGAAAACACCAGGTATCTCTTGTATAGTGCCAGCAACTACAAATATCCGTGTAACAAGGTCTCTCGGAATTGATGGAACTTCCATCGTAGATGAGGCTCTTTATACGACTAGAGGAAAAACTAGACATGATAAATTGGGCGAGCGGGCCGGTCAGTTGATTGGATCGCCATGACCAATCCATCGTTCAGGATACATGTTTTCCAAGGCGTTTCGCACATCCTAATGGGCTACTGCCCCGTCCTATTGGAACCACAGGCGTTGTGTGATGGCTGCTGGAACAGGGTTCAGTAGTTCTGGCAACACCACTTGGAAAAACCCAAGATATGAATGTCCGTCCAAGCAACTTGACAGCAGGTGTGGTCCAATCAGATGGTAGTTCACGACCCCGGCCCAAACATTTATGTGGAAACGCCGCTGGTACGACCGTGGACTTGTGGCGTGTGGATTATTATCAGTTGCTCACACATGATAGTTATGGATACTTGAAATCCCCTCACGCATGAATGAGCATTCGTCAGTGAATAACACACGTGCAGGTAAAACCGGAGTTACGGCGGTCTGTTGCAGAAACCACGTGGCGAATTCTACACCCTGCACATTTTAGGAGTGCATTCGTTCCTCTCACAGTACTCACCATACCGTCTGATGGGAAACATGAACAGCTTGGAACAACGCCCGCGTGCTATATTCAGGGCGCTCGCTGATACGCTGCAAAATGTTGTCCTATATAGATGGCGTTCTTACACTTCTCCACACCCGGTATTCTGCATGCAACTTGAAAATGAGCCTCTTTCGTAGAGTTGTTGGTGCAATCGTTGAAAGATTCTCGCATCGCGATCGTGTCTTGTTGGAAAACGTTCTTGGTACAACCTTTGAGCTTACCTTGCATTGCCCTCTGCAGCCAAGTACATTATGTGCATCTCTATCTTTTCCTGATTCGTGTACGCATCCATCTCATCTGTGATGCTCTTAAGGGACTGCATCAGGACCGTCGTCAATAGCCCGTTGTGTTGCTCTAGTACGACGTTAACTAAAATTACCATTACCATTACTCATCGGTGTTGCACAGCACAAATGAAAACGGCTGCTGTGAACAGCGTTTTAATTACGTTCGCTAGGGAAGCGCCCTTTAGTGCTTTAAAATTGAGTTTCGACCATGGATCGCATGGTTAGTTTTGCTTCTCTAGTTGTGTTCTGTCACCCCCTAACGTATGTACTATGAGTTTAGGAACACCATGTATAAATTACCTATGTAAACTTAATTTGTGTAGTGTTGCTTTGCTGAGGGCAGGGCCGTGATAGCCTGGTTGAAAAATAGGTATTTATTGGGTCATCCGGAAACTTCTGCGCGTTTTCAAATCGAAGCTAGCTATGTTATTATTATTTTGCTACCGCTGATAAGGAGTGACCTTGATTGAAGCCAGATGTTTAAATTCGGTCTTTTCTGCTTACACTGCATAATTATAGCATGTGTTGAGGCAGAATTTTTGTTTTACTGCAGTGCTAAGAATGGAGAACCAGAAAGTTCACTTTCGTCATATTAAGCTCTTTTATTTTAAGAAAGGAAAAATGCTAGTCAGACTGCTCGTAAAATGTGTGCTGCATATGGACATAGAGCTGTTTCTGAGGCCACAGTTCGAAGGTGGTTTGTTAAATTTTAGCGTGGAAATTTCAGCCTCGAAAATGATGCCCGCTTAACACCGAGAGGGGGACTGCATCTCAAAAAAGTAATGCTTTCTGTATGGTGGGACTACAAAGGAATTGTTTATTATGAATTGTTGCCACAAAATCAGACAATACATTCGAAAAAATACTGTTCTCAACTGGCAATATTAAAAGCAGAAATCGAAGCAAAGAGGCCGAACTGACCAATCGTCGAGGTGTTGTCTTCCAGCATGACAATTCTAGTCCCCACATTTCGCTGAATGTCAGATAAAGACTTATTTAGTATGGCTGAGAAGTTTTGTGTCACCCCCCCCCCATATTCACTAGACCTTGCTCCCTCAAATTTTCACTCTTAAGGTCACTTCAAAATTCTTTGAATGGCCTGGAGTTCAATTCTTTAGAGGCTGGTCAAACAGCTCCTCGATAACTTCTTTACAAATAAGCCTAATGATTTTTTTAAAGGAATTTTCCAGCAGCCAGAAAGAAGGCAAAAAGTCATAGAATAAAATTTTCTTATGCTGTTGTACTGCTTCGTTGGTATTTCTCTTAAAAACGCGCAGAGCTATCCGGATGACCCAAGATATAAAGTCGCACTGGAGGAACACAACGGGCTATTGACGACATTCTGAGATCAATCCCAACTGGAAAGACCCGAAGACAACACCACGTAATTTGGAACCACAGTCAGATGAGGCAACACATGACCTGCACCCCACTCTCCAAACTTCCACACCACACCAACTAGTCCGGTTAGAAGAGTATCGGATTAGCAACTGAAGGGTTGTGAGTTCAAATTGAACCAAAGACAGTCGTGTACAAAGGGGGCTGGTGAATGGTAAATCTGTCGTGGCCTCAAATGTCCTCCCTTTGGATTGGTATGGAAGTTTGGAGAGTGAGGTGCAAGCTCCGGTGTTATTATTGTCATCTGACCGTGGTTCAAAATTACCGAGTGTTTTCCTCGAATCGTTCCATTCGGACCGTTGCCCATAGCCCATCGTGTCGCTTCAGTGTGACGTAGTTAATTACCTACCTACCTGCTTAGTTTTTCTAATTACGAGATACGTCATCGTGAAAACCCCCAGGAGGGTTATCAAAAACATCACCTTCAAACAAAATCAAATGGCTAACAAACTTTAGCAGAAATACAACGTCAAATGGCCTCGTCATCTGACCGTGGTTCAAAATTACGTAATGCTGTCCTCGGATCTCTTCCTTTGGGTTTGATCCCGGAGTGTTGTCAGTAGCCAGTTGTGTTGCTCCAGTGCGACGTTATTTAAAATACCTACCTTTTTACCCGCGTAGTTTACTGCCAACAGTAAACACGGGAGTCGCACTACCGGGATACCCAAGCGATCTTTTTCTGCTTTCACCCCCTCTCTCTGCTCTATTCACCAATCCTTTATTCCATTACTGACATTATATACTTGACGTTGTCTCGTGTTTGGTGCAGCTTGGCCAGGTGTGGTCCTGGCCCTGCAAAACTTCAAAAACAACCGACCAACCCATAACTCTCGAGTCCTGGTACCCGTGATTAGAGTTCGAGTATCCATACATCACTTATCAAGTTATGGAGGCTTTGCGCAGCGCTAAATCCGAGCATCACAGCGCAATGTCACCCCCCCCCCCCTCGCTTAACGGACTTTAAGAGGTGGGAGGACTTTTCTTTCCACTTTCGCTCCTGATCCCTTCTCATCATGGCATCGGCTCCTGTTGCTCCGAGGAAGAGACTCGTTTCCATCAAAAGCTACAGCATCGAGGTAGGAACATTTGCAAATATTTTAAGTGACAGTGCAAGGGGTATTTATAGGATTTGGATTGCACATCCCGAAAGTTGTTAGGATTCATTCCTGAAGTTAAGAGCTTTAAGTTTACACCTGTTTAAAATAAATTCTTAAAATAAAAGTGGAACTAATTTATTTAAATATATAAATTAAGAAAAGGCGCGAATAGACTTTATGCGATTTGGGCAAGATCCCCGAAAGTTTAACTTTCAATTAGATTCAAGAAAACAATTTTTTTTGGTTTACACCTTTTTAAAATAAACACTTAAAATAAAATTGGAGCTAAATTATTTATATTCATGAATCGCGAAAAGGTCACGAATAGAGTTGTGCGATTTGGGTAGAATATCCTCCCAAAATTTTAACTTTCTATTAAGATTCAAATTAAGAGCTTTAGGTTTATACCTGTTTAAAATAAAAGTTTTAAGAGTGGAGCTATTTCATTTAAATATATGAACTTTAAAAAAAAGGTGAAAGTAGGATTTATGTAATTTAGGATGAGCATCCCCGAAAGTTTAACTTTCTAATTAGATTCATTCTTGAAGTTTAGAAACACACACACACTTTTCGGTTTACACCTTATAAAATA
The DNA here is from genome assembly GCA_947359465.1 of Metellina segmentata. Classification (NCBI taxonomy): domain Eukaryota; kingdom Metazoa; phylum Arthropoda; class Arachnida; order Araneae; family Tetragnathidae; genus Metellina; species Metellina segmentata. The sequence continues at coordinate 81,501,363 of OX375872.1, read as the reverse complement.
AGTACTGAATCTACTTTATATAAATATATGTATTCTGAAAAGGTGTAAGTAGAATTATGCGATCTGGGTAGAACATCCCTGAAAGTTCTTAAAACTCTCTACAAAGATTCATTCTAAAAGTAAGAAAATTTTTTAGGCGTACATCTTTTTAAAATAAACACTAAAAATATAAGTGGAACTGCTTTATTTAAATACAAAGGGCTTTCCATAAAAACTGTGAGTAAAATCAAAAAATATGTTTACAGAAAAAAATACATAATTCTTTTTCAAAATACCTTCCCTCAGATGATATGCAACGTTCCCATTGTTCATCCCACTATTCAAAACAAGTAGAGAAGCCTTTTTCTGGAAGCTGCTTCAAAGAACCCTGCACTGCTGAAATAACTTCATAATCTGTATTAAATTTTCTACCACGGTGCTTCTCCTTCAACATCGGAAACAGCCAGAAATCGCATTGTGCGAGATCTGGACTGTAATGAGATGTGGCATGATTTTAATATTGCATTTGCTAAGATATTGCTGAACAGAAGTAGCGACATGCGGGCGAGCATTATCATGATATAATGTTCAATTCCCTACCAGTTCATGTCGCTTTCTCGATATGTGTTGCCGCAAAATTTTCAAAACTGAAATATGATATTCATCATTCACAGTAGTTTTTGGTGGCACAGCATGCTGATAGATTACACCTTTATGACCAAAGAAAATAATCATCATGACCTTTCCAGCAGATTTAGTTTGTCAGCGGCGGAGAGTTTTTTTTCGAAGGCGGAGAATCAGTGTGTTTCTATACACTTGTTGCGGACTTGGTAAGGGGATCAAAATGATGCATCCAAGTTTCATCACCTGTTATTACACTCTTTAGGATATTCGGATAATTTGAATCATCTGTTTCCACTCACAACATTGGTGAATTCTTGTTTGCATTTGTTCTTTAGTAAGGTGATGAGGGACCCATCTGGAACAAACATGGTAAAGCTGTAAATTGTTGCGTAGAATGCGAAATGTCGACGTTTTCGAAAAATTTGGTTGATGTCGCTATCTCCTCACATGTCATTCGCCGATATTCTTGTAAGATTGCCCACACAGTGTTAACATTTCGATCATACACAACACTTTCTGGTCGGCCAGGATTAGGAGTCAGTTCTGCAGACAAACGTCCTTTTTTGAAATCTCCATGCCATCTAAAAATCGTAGACTCACCAAAACATTTGTCTTTGTGAGCTTTTTTCATTAACTTAACTGTTTCTCGAGCAGTTTTGCCCAAACGATAGCAAAATTTTATGGCAGAACGCATTTCGTTTTTTTAACTGTGAATCACTTATAAACTAAAGATGATATGTAGTTATATAAATAAAAACAGTTCTTTAAACAAGCACGAAACAAGGAAAATAAAATCGTTTGCTTCGTTTAGAATATTTATAGTTGTATAGTTAACAGTTTCAAAAAATCGCCTGAACTTTTATTTTTTAGTTCCGCAGCGTTGCCACTACGTAAAAAATTCACTCTCAGTTTTTATGGAATGCCCTTTGTATATAAATTACTAGAAAGTGGTAGAATTTATTAAATTTTGATAGAGCATCCCCGAAAAAGTTGTTAAACTTTTTACTAAGATTCATTCTTGATGTTAAGAATCCTATGTCTACACCTGCTTAAAATAAATACTTAAAAAAAATTAAACTATTTTTTTTTAAATATTTTAATTAAAAAAGTGAATGCATAGAATTTTTCAGCTTTAGGATGAACAACCCCAAAAGTTAAACTTTCCTTCAAGATTTATTCTTGAAGTTCAGAAATTTAAGTATACCCCTGTTAAAAATAAATGGGAGCTATTTTATTTAGATATTTAAATTTAAAAAAAAAACCGGTGAAAGTACAATTTGTGTGATTTAGGATTATATCCCCAAAATTTAACTTTCTAAGGTCCATTGTTGAAGTTTACTCCTGTTTAAAATAAATACTTCAAATGCAAATGAAGGTATTTTATTTAAATATCAGAAAAAGGTGAAAAAAGTACAGTTTATGCGATTTTTGGTAGAACATCCCCGAAAGTTGTTACATTTTTTGAATTTCAAGAACGAATGACAGTAGATAGTTTAAGTTTCACACCTATTTATAAAATTAATGCTTTTAATACAAGTGGGGGTATTTTACTTAAACATATGGATTTAGAAAGAACAAAATACTTAATCATTCGCAAAACCATTACTAAAGCAGCTCAGTTATAAAACCTCATAGTGAATAATTCTTTCGTTTCATTGATAATATTAAAGTACTAATTTAATTATATAAAAATTTTAATTATGAGTAATATTTTATAAATTACTTAATATCTGTTTAATCTAAAATGACCGTAGAGCGACAAACCAAACCTTAGTTCAATAAAAAGTTTCAAACAAATTGATCTTCAATAAACAGTAAGTTTAAAATGTTTAAAGTATTAAAAATAAGTTTTTTAATAGTTTATAGGACTTCAATATAAGTAATTTGATAATTTGTAATTAACGTCGTACTAGAGCAACACAACGGGCTATTGACGACGGTGCGGGATCAATCCCTTAAGGGAAAGATCCGAGGACAACACCTCGTAATTTTTATGACGAAGCAACACCTGAGCTGTTTAATATAGGAGATGCAAAAGTTTATTACCTCTTATCTTTTTTATTTCCACCTCAACGCTATACAATAAAAAAGGTTCTTCGAAAGAATAATTTTTAACAGCAGAAAACGGAAAATATAGTTTTTATTCCAAATAGCACCTTATCAAGATGGTACTCACAAGAAGGTAACTTGTTTGCTGGAGAGTCAAAAGATTGTGAATTGTAAGCAAATTTTTAATTCTTAATGTTACATTTTCAAAATTTCGTCATATCTGTTAAAAGTCTGTGTGAAATATCTAATTTTGATTTCTTCTCGAATGGTTTGTAAGTTGTTAAATATTTTAAGATTCAGCCTGAAATTCAGAATTTTTGGTTCACATCTGTTCAAATTAAATTCTTAAAAACATAAGTAAAACATTTTATTTAGATATATTTTAATTTTGAAAAACGAAATGTGTATGTGCAAAACATTTACGAAAGCAGCTCACTTATAAAAACCTATAATGAATTAGTACTGTGTTTAATTTTGTAGTCCTATGTAAGACAAAAAATGACCGTAGTGCAACAAACCTAACATTAGAATTTCGAAGTTTTTCAATGTTTCTAAATTGGTTTTAAATAAAGCAGTAAGTTTAAAGTAACTTTTGAAAATGATGATTTTTTATAGTTTTTATGAGTTTAGTATTAAGAAGTACAAAAGTTCATAACCCCTTATCTTTTCACTTCCTCCATCAGCGCATAAAAGTCCTCAGAAATAATTTTTAATGTAATATTAAACAGAAAATGTAGTTTTATACTAAATATCACCTTGTCAAGAGAATGACCTCTCACAGAAATTTAATTCTTTTAGTGTCAAAAGAAGATAAAAAGTCAAATAAATTTTAATTCTAAATTTTAAATGTACAAAATTTCGTTACATCTGTATTAGAGCTTTGTAAAATATGTTTTAGTTTTGATTTCCACTTGAATAGTTTTTAAATTGGAAAAACAAAATGCAATTTTTATTAGTTGTTACTTCTGATAAAAGTGTTTGACACATGAAATTATTTCTTCTTTATCTCGAAAAATGTTAATCTAAAGAAGTTGATTGACTATAAAACTATCGGTGTTGTAGCTTCTCACTTTATTTCTACTTTGTTAGTTAATTTGTTACATATCTCGTGATATGTTAGATCTTAATATTTCTTCATTTACATAAAGTTTTAACCCTCCGTTAGTCGCAATGGTCCTGACCGGTGCATGGTGACTTTTTCAACGTTTTTGATATTACAAAATGAAAAGAATAACTTAAATACGTATTATTTATAAGTTTAAATAATACATTTTTACAGTAATTCATTTTTTGTAAGTCCAAAAATATGCTAGTCATTTTTTAACTGAGTAATAATGCGTGTGTTATTAGGAAAGAAAACACCTTGAGCACCTCGGAGATGCACCGCGATCTCGATGGTTAAAAAAAGATCCGGGACTAACGAATGGTTAACCCTCTGATTTGCCGAGATTTCCAAGTATTGTAGTATTGCTTTTACCCTACAATACACTTGATAACTAAATAACCATATCTATTGGTAGATTATATTTGAATCGAGTTGAATATATTTATTTGAATTGGTTGATTAAATTTTTTTATTGCTTGATTATATTTGAATTTATCCTCTATGTATTGGTAAGTGATTCCTTTGGTAAGGAAGGTCAAAATTGTGGTTAGAAATCATGCAGGGAAGACAGCAGGTTGCAAGTGGATCGAAATTACTTCAGTAGTGACAGAGGGATAACCCTGTGATTTTCTGAAACTTCCGAGTAGTGTAATATTGCTTTTACCCTACAGCGCACTTCGTGGCTAAATAACCACATCTATTGGTAGATTATATTTGAAATAGTTTATTTCATTTTGTTTGTTTGTTTGTTTGTATCCTATCTATCTATTGATATATGACGATTCCATTGGTCAAGAAGATCAATATTAGTTAGAAATTTTGCAGGGTAGGCTTCAGGTTGCAAGGAGGAATTATTCGTGTGTACCCCTCAGATGGTTAAAATCTCGAAATTACTTCTGGAATTAAAGAGGGTTAACCCTATGATTTTCCGAAATTTTCGAGTAGTGTGCATAGCATTACTTTTGCTCTACAACACACTTAAGCCTAAATAATCACATCCATTGAAGAATCTTTTTAGAAAAATCTTTTTTATTCAAGAATACTTTTACAGGTTGAAAGAATCCATGGAAGTTTTTGACCTTTCTTTATAATAGAATCCTTTAGAAAGATTTTATTGGTTCTTTCCTTGGAATATAATGCTTTGGAATAATTCAATTGGTCCATTCTATAGAATAGAATCCCTTGAAACCATTCCATTGGTCAAGAAAGTCAAATTTGTTTAGAAGTCACGCAGGGTAGACTAGGAACTATGATCTTATTTACTTTGATAATTATTGGCAATAATATTGTCTGAAAAGTCTAGAATTGCGAAGCTAAAAACTAGTTATTCAGTGTAACGAAGACCAAAAGGAATTTAATTTATGTAGGAAGAGCTACAACTGGTAATCCGCAAGAAGCAATTCTTCCCTAGATAATGACACGACTGAAATATATTGATGCAAATAAGTTAAACTATTAAAGAATATTTAGTACCTACATTGGCTATGACCAAGAGTGGTCAACTTTAGACCCATCGGTCATATGCACCGTATATAAAATTTTTTGCAGCCCCTAGTCACAAAAAGCTACGAAATTACAAGAAAATAGAAAAAACTGAAATACAGAGACAAATGTAGATAAATTGGAGTATAAATCACTTACCATAACAGATTATGCAATACAAAACCAGAAATACGCAATACTTTTTAAACTTATTGGTATTTTTACCTTTGAACCGAAAGAATAGCCATTAGAAGTGAAATAATTATGTTTGAAATAGGGCTGTTTAAAAACTGTTCCGCAAGTTTCTGTTAAAGTACTATTCTGGAAAACAAAATTAGAAAATTGCAGAGATATGATGGTGTGTACCTTTTTCAACTATAAAATTGTGTTTTATTGTTCCAAATTTGTCAAGATTTGAGGATTATTTACATTTAAAAATGAATTAAGAATGATTATAAAAAAAGCAAATGACTGATTTTGTTTCAAAGGATTTATGGAACCTATGAAGTCCTCATGTAATGAGTCAAAGATGGCGGATGTATGCACGCTTGCTTCAATCAAAAATAACTTATTGAAGCGAGTTGTAGACGGCGCAGATTCGATTCTTCACTGGGATTATTATTCTTACAAACTGCCATTCAATCTTCTTGGAAACATAGCGATTAAAAAAGGTCATCATATAATGATAAAAAATTTCTATACTAAACGCCGAATCTTGCCGAATTTCGTTCTTTTGAACACTCATCCTTGAACGTCATATTTTAAATTCCATCAACCTTCTAGTTACACTGCAGTCTATGAGGGTCTTGTTTTATCATCTGACTATTGTTGAAATATTTTTGTTTCATCTACACATTTTTCATGTTTTAAATCTACCTTTTATTTTTGTCTTGGACAGTTAATTTTTAAATATTTTATATTTTATTGTGTGTGTCCTATCTTTTGTATTTTGGCACATCTTGTCCGCTTTTGGATCTTGCGCCATAAAACCCAAATATCCAATCTATTGACCTTCTAATGAAATAGACGAGGCATATGGCTGAGTCTCGGCTGTAAAATCTTAAAAGGGTATGTCACATGGACTTACGAATTGCTTGGAACGATTAGTTATCGAAATGCAGACTAGTGTTTTGAACCACGCTGGATAATCACTTTAACCAATCAATTTGTTTCACATTACGACTTATGCCTTTTCCTACAACCACGTGACAGATAGATCTTCAAACTGATAGATCGGCAGAAATAAAATGAAGCTAGCCTCACATGCTTCGTCTATTTTATTAGAGCAGGGGTTGCCAAACTGCTTTGACCTTCGACCCATTCAATAGTTTTTGGACTTTATTTCGACCCCCTTTATTTAACAATTACATAATTATAATAGGTCATACAAAAAAAGACGATTGTGTGAGTTTTTTAGATTGTTTATTTTATAGTTAGTGTTTATAGCATATATATAATATAGTATATAATATTATAATGGTTAACGTCAAAGGAATATGTTTTTGTGTTTGACGTCCTTCTCAGCATTACATATTTGATAGAAGGAATAAATAATTTATAAAATATAAAATTAAGCTTAGATAACAGAGTAACATTAATACAATCTTCCCCTTATATATATGAAAATAAGACTTTCATTAACTTAGTATACAATTTACTAACGCTATCAATGTAAAGAGTGTGCACCGTGACTCTTGAAAAGATTAGCAACGTTGTTCAAAACTGCGTTGTTATTCAGGATGGAGGTAATCCAAGTTAACCAACTTAAGTATTACCCGTACAATGATTTTTTATATCTTTCTATCCCCCCACAAGCGACCCTGGGGGTCGATATCAACCACTATAGCAACAACTGCATTAGAGTGTCAATGCCAAATTCTGTATGTATCCTACAATAGCGGTTTTTATTTCATTCACTCAAACAGACAAATTGTTTGATTGCACCCCAAAAAAAAAAGTTCCATAGACTGAATCCTTGCAGATCAAAGAAGGATCTACCCTCCAAGACGTCAGCTAAAGCGTTTTTAACTTCAATTCTCTGAACGTAACGATATTTCCAAGCTTAGTTTTGCTTTTACCTCACAGCACATGTAATGACTAAAAAAGCACATCTATTGGTTGAAAGAATCCTTGAAGATTCTGTTGATCAAGATCAAAATTGGCTAGAAGTCATGCAGGGAAGACTGAAGGTGTCTAAAAGGATATGTGCGTATGAACCCGAAGAGGGTTTTCGCCGTCGCACCATCGTAAATACAAGAATAGCTTATAAAGTTTCGTCCAGCATGGTTAGTCACTTTTAAACGCATTCCCTCATCGAGGACCGTGGTTGACTAGTGGGCAGATGCGAGGATTAGCACCAGGAGGGTTGTGTGTTCTAATCTATATCCAACCAAAGACCGTAGTGTGTGGGGGGCTGGTGCACGTAAAATCTGTCGTGGCCTCAAATGTCCTCACGTTGGTTAGGTACGGGAGTTTGGAGATGGGGTGCTATCTCAGGTGTTGACCTCGTCGTCTGATCGTAGTTTAAATTGACGAGGTGTAGTCCTCGGATCCTTCCCTACGGGATCGATCCCTAACCGTCCGCAGTAGACCGCTGTATTTTGCTTCAGCTACCTACCTACCAATTCCCTCGTCATCTATATCCTTACATTTCAGTTTTTCGTATCACCGATCCTTCTAATAAACGTTATAAAATTCCGCTTGTCCATGTCCAGCATTCATTAATAATCAATTTTCATCATGTACACAGTTGATTTTTGATCAATCTGCAATTTTATACGCGTAAAATTATTTGTACTGGGTCATAAAGTGTACGAGTCAAAAAACTAAGTATCAGATTAAATAGCATTAATTAATATATAGGCAGGCTTTCTTATCCTTCTGATCAATGAAATTGAGATTTGTAAGTGCATTGTAGTTACCAAATGTTCTATTTAGATAAAAAAACTACATAGAACATTGTGGTATAAGATGTTGCAAGTTACGCGAGATAAGGAAGTTATTACTCTTTAACGTTAACCAGGATTTCTTCATAAAAAGTGGAGTTACAAATTGAATCCTTCACTTAAGAAACTTCATCCATATAAATCATTCACTTTTAATAAATTTTTCGAAAATTGGAAAAGGATTTCCAAAATTGGATTTTCCAAAAAAAAAAAGGTTACTAAAAATAACAGCATATTATAAAATAATAAGTTATGAAATGTTTGCTTTGAATTGTTGAATAATAGTTGATAATATTCAATCCAATCCATTCATTGAAGTTTGTTATTTCCCCAGAGACATACTCTGGGCAACTTTAGTTTCTCGTATTACTGATCCTTCTTATAAATTCGGTAAAAATTAGAGGTAAACAAGTATATAAATTACAATAAACATACTTTTAAAAACCTATTCTTGGTGCCTACGATAAAAGCTAAATTCAAATTGAAAAAAAAAAAAAAAAAAAGAGTTGCTAAAAGTACTCATTCATAAATTGAAAAATGAATTGCTAGAAAGAATCAGTTCATATATTGAAAAATGAGTTGTTAAATAGCGTCAATTGAAAAATTGAAAAAATGAGTTGTTAAAACGAATGAATTCACAAAATGATGATTGTTAAATAGATTATATTCATAGAGCGATTGTAAAAGAGAATTAAAATTCACAAATTGATTAGATTAAAACTTCATAAATTGAAAAGATTAAAATGAATTAATTCATAAATTATCTATTACAAAGAATTAATTCATAAATTGGTTGTTTCAAAGAATTAATTCATAAATTGGTTGTTTCAAAGAATTAATTCATAAATTGATTGTTTCAGATAATTAATTGATTAATTCTCATTGTTAGAAAGACTTCATTCGTAAATTAATTGTTGAAAATAATTATTTCCTAAATTGGTTGCGTTAAAAAAAATGGATTCATAAATTGATTGTTAAAAGAAATAATTCATAAACTGATTGTTAATAGCGACTTAAATTCATTACGCGTAATAATATTTTTGAGTCACCTGATTCAATGTGCGAGCTATGATGATTCACTTACTAATAATCACACAATGAAACATTATACAGTCTGAGGAGCTCTCTAGTTTAGTTTTTCAACTCAATATTTCCTTTGATAAATAAATTATCATTCTGAAAGATTCGTACTCAAAAGTCTTTGTTTCAATGTTTAAAGCAATTGGCAAATTTTAGCACCTATAGTTTAAATATGATTTTAATTATTTTTCTATTAAATTTGGATCAATAGTAAACTTAAAACTGTTGCGTTCTACCATTAATAATCCGCTTATAGTTGAAAAAACGCGCAGAAAAACCCACAAAATCTCTCTACCGTTACAATTTTTTGCTACCATCCACTTTTATTTTGTGATGAGATTATAATTCGTGACAAAACACAATACGTATTGCGGTGAAAGATCGGCCTATAGTTTCAAGTTAAAAAGTAAAAGAATGAAACGATCCCATTTTCAGACCAGCTCATTATTGGGGTGGAAGAATCCCCTTTGTTTAGAGATCAATGGAAGGATTATGAAAAGACTGATAAACAAGAGCGTTACGAGGAAGCTGCTATAGAACGGGTTCTAAATGGCTTAGCATTGAGCAAATGACGAAGCAAAATTTGAATATATGGGAGATAGTCATTTGTTAATCTTTCTCAAAAACAAGCATTTCACTTGATTCCATCACATTTTGTCAAAAAGTTTTCCATTAAATGATGTACCAGAAACTTCAAAGAACTAAATATTTCGTCTTAAATAAAAAAAAAAATACTTTAAATTCAACAAAATTAATTGTTAGAAAAAAAATACCTTAAATTTAAGCTTATAGACCCAATTTGGGTTAAAGTGGCGACAATAAGTTTAACCCTCCGAGTGGTTATGACGATATATCTCGTCTATCAAGATCTGATCATTTGCAAATGACGAGATATCTCCACATCGAAATCATGGTAATTTTTTGTGATGACGAGATCAAGATTCGGTCAGTTTTATTCTAATGACAATATATCTTGTCCATCAAGATTTGATAAATTTTGCAACGGACGAGTTATCTCGTCGAGATAATCATCAGGAGAGTTAATTGCAAGTTTTGCTAACATACATATCGTTACCACCAAGCCAAAGGCACCAATCTGCAAAATTGTCGTTTCTACAAAACCGCGTTCAAAGTTTTCATACTTCGGAAATAATCGAGTTACTACTCAAAAATTGTTTTCTCATGAAAGTCGGCATTTCCACAAAGAATCAAGATGACTCGTGGTTTTTTCAGAGCATAAACCATGAAATGGTGATTCAAAAAATTGTAGTTAGGTGAAAATGGCCAAAATGCAGATAGGTGCCTTTGGTGTGTTGGTAACGATGTATAGAATATAAGGTGGTCATAACTCTAATATATAATAATAACCGCAATATTTAAATATGTTGCAAATCGATATTTAGACGTTAAACGATATAAATGGTATAAACGGTATGTATGCTTGTAAGGATTTGGTTTGTATTTTACCCTCTACAGTCATTTTTTTCTTTCTTCTTGAGACCTATTTACACCTACGACTTGGCTCTATGGGGTCATGAACATTGGATTCCATCATGCAACCTTCATTCGTCCCTGCATCATATCTCACCAGTTTAGACTTCTTGACTAACAAAATCCTTTCTAGAATTCTATTTGTTGCATTTTCATATGTTCCAATTGGTATATGTTACATTTCAACTGGTGAATGTCAATATTCAATAATTTTGTTTAGGTTAAAAACAATATCATGATACCCGGAAAAACCGGGCAGTAAATCTTTGGAAATGGCCATAGGCAAGTAATATTCATGTTCCCACGAGAACAGTTAGAGTTGATAAGTTTCGGAAGCGATAATGGGTACCACTTTATTTGAATTTCGTTGTTAAGAAAATTGAGAAAAAGAAATTTTGTGCCGAAAACAACGACTGAGAAGAAACTTTCAAATTAAATGAGAGTTTATCGAAAAAAATGAAATAGAAAAGCTATAAATTCAATTTTAGACGCGAATTCTCTGTCCGTCCTCACAGGCAATAGTAGGTTCCATAACGGGGGATACTAGACATTAGTGAAGAATATAGTATTTTATATGAAATATTCATGAATTCGTGTATAAGGGCAACTAATATATCAGGACATTGTTTAGTAAGCATGTACTTTGTAGTGCATCACAAGTGTAGTAAGTACTCTTGTGATTTGACTTATCACCACAGCCAGAAATCTATTGGAGATAATAGTGTTCAGGGTAACACAAAATGGCGATAAACTCTCCAAGTGGTTTCGACGAGGTATCTCGTTATCAAGATATTGCCTATTTTTTGTGATGACGAGATCAAGATTGTTATCTAATGACGTGTTATCCCGTTCATCAAGATCTGGTCAGTTTTGCTAATGATGGCGTTTTTGTTGAGATACCTCGTCGAAACAACCCCCTGGAGAGTTAAGCAATATGATTTTCTAAATGTTTTGATCCAATGAGTATTCAGTAGTGTTCTGTTATAGAGTAGGAATCAAAGGGTGAAATTAGAGGTTTCTCTAATTTCATTTCTTCCGTTTATTCTATAAATTCTCGCTTAATTTGTAAACCTTCATTCCCAGTTACTTTTACGGTTAAAAATTTTTTATCGCTTTTTATGGTTCAACAAGTTGATTGTAATGAGATAAAAATATTTTTTTAACATTGCACTTTTCCGAAATCCATGACCTCTGACCATAACCGCGAGAACTTGAGATCATTTAACTTCATACACGTACAGTGAATATGTTTTAACATAAGATGGTTGCTTCAAGCATCATCAGAATCTGGGTCAATGCTAATCAATCTGAATCCAGTAAAAACTGACTAACGTAGATTCGGGTACATTAAAGCGGAACATTCAGGTAGTCTGAAAGGTTGTAAGCAGAACATTCTATTTCTAATAGAAGTGGCTTTTCTGAATCTCTGTCAGTCAGTTTCTACTGTAGATTGATTCGGAATGACCCGGATTCTGTTGGTGTGAAGAGGCTATTAATCTCGATGCTCATTTCGATTTTTCAAACATAACGGTTCTTAGTCTCGTATATATATATATATATATATATATATATATATATATATATATATATATATATATATATATGAACTATAAAAAAATGAAATTACATATTATTTACTAACCCGGCGTTGCTCGTGCCAGTTGCCTTTGTGGGTTTATTGGTTTGCGAAGCAAACCAAATGGGAATTAGTAGCCTATTAGATAACAGTCATCATGCCCGTGGTGTTGGTTTGCTTCGCAAACCAAATAGGAATTCGCCGTGACGTCACAATCTATTGCGAAAATATGAATTTTTAATTGAAAAATTATTTTTTTTAAGAAAATCAAATCTTTAAGGTACCTGTCTGGTGTCAAATTTTTCGCAGGTTTCAAATCAGGTGAAATTTTCAATCTAACTTTAACGATCCCGATTTTACAAAACAGAACTAAACAATGACAGCCAAAATGTTTCATATTTTTTTTTTGCTTTCCTTCGCTGAAATCGTAAGAGCGCACGAAATGTAATCTGTTTATTTTTTGAACGCGAAGGTTGACGTGACGTCACAATCTCTGCGAAATATAAATGATATTCAATTTAAAAATTTTATTTATTTAAAGAAGATCATATTTTTAGGTATCGATCTAATGTGAAATATTGCGCAGATTTCAAAACCGTTGAAATTTGTACACCAAATTTGGTACACATATTCTTTATAACACTACAGAAAATATAGGCTATTACTTTCCTGTTCTCAGACCAATCTGTAGCACTTACAACCATGAAAATTGGCACACAGATGGTCCTAAAAATGCCCCTGCCCCAATTTCAAAATGTAAAGTTTGTTTTCCTGCAATAACTAGATATGGAAAAGGAAACACGTTCTACAGGAATGGATAAAATGGTTCTTATTTTGGACGAACGTCTTTCTGTTTCAGCATAATATTGTCACAAGGAACACCGTGCGAGTAATAATTTAAATATTTATTTTTTCATAACTTACATTTTGAAGTGGAACATAAAAAGCCCAAACGAACATCATCTATATAAATAAGAATGGAGTGTTTGTTTGTACATTCAATATTTTCGACCCATTTCAAGTTTTCTATCCGTTTTGGACCCTTCTGATGCCGAATCCGTCTTTTTCTCGTTTGGTGTCTGTCTGTCTGTCTGTCTGTATGTTGTGCCCTATACACGTCCACGCGGTTTAAGATATTTTCATGAAAATTTGCATACAGTGAGTACTTATCTTCATTTAGTGAGTGGCATTGGTTGCGAAAGTCTGTCTGTCCGTCTTTCTGTTCTATGCTCGATTTTGTGTTTGTGTGTTTGTGTAGACATCACATGAATTGTATTCAAGATATTTGATTGCATTGTATTTTATTTTATTCATTATTTATTAGTTTAGTGAATGCAATATTAAACATTTCTTTATTGTGATATTTAGTTGAGTTTCATGCTAAAACACCTGAGTAAGTATACTTAAATCAACCATAATTTGGTAGTTTGGGAAAAATTGGAACGTCTATTGAATATTACGATTACTTCGATTGCTTTACCAGTACTGCTGAAAAAGTAATTATTCTTCAAAAAAAAAAATTTTTTTATGGAATTTCATCTCTGATACTTCATTTATTTCAAGTCTTATTTTTATTCTTTGCGCAATGAAAACGATTTAAGAATATTTGGGACAGATGATATTTTTCAATGAAACGAGAATGAACAAGATCGCGCGAGCAGTGATATTTTTTCTGGTTCTTTCGCTCTGAATTAATTTCACATTTCTAAATTTTGTACACTTTTAGTTGTAAGTTGTGGCAACTGTGCGAGATCAAGAGATAAAATTGAATCACAAATTAATATCTTTAGAACAATTTTTTCTGACATCTTTTATTTTGTTTTATTTCGCTGTTTTCTGTTTTAAATATTTATTATTTTAATAAAAGTGTTTTCCTTCTCATCACTCGCAACAGCACCACAAAGTATTAGACTTAAAAATATTAGGTAAGTCAGTATAAATTTCCAGTAAATTTTAAGTGTAATACCATTATTGAAAGAATAATGCCGTTATTTAAAGAATAATGCCGTTATTGAAAGAATAATGCCGTTATTTATAGAATAATGCGGTTATTTAAAGAATAATGCCGTTATTTAAAGAATAATGCCTTTATTGAAAGAATAATAATGTTTATTAATCCAAACTGGAACTTTTTCAAACATTAAAAAATTCGTTGTAATAATGACATTAGAAGATTACAAAATTTCACAATGTCGCATACCGGAGGCAAGAGTGCCACAAGTAAAAAAATATTGTTTTGTTGACTATGAGTGCGAGAGCACTCGCCGTAAATCGTAATTTTAATTAATTGAGTTGAACATGAAAAGAACTTAAGAAAGGGAATTCCAAATCTTCCTATAAATCGTCTTTTATAGTAGTAACCTTAGTATCACCTTTCGTCATTTTGTAGCTTTGTCATACAGCAATTGTGCGATGTATGTGAAATGTATTACATGAATGGATATGCATGTGTAGGATTTGTGTCCAAAGTAAGTTGTAGAAAATATAAAGATGGCGAAAGATGTTAAAATAAATTTTTATTCTACAAAAAACGTAAGTCATTATTTATTTTGATTATCTCTTCAATCTAGAGTAAACCTATTCAAACCTAGTAAGGTCGGGTATTTTGCTAGTTGATTATAAAAGCGTAATTTTGCTATTTGCGATCTGGTGAGTTAACTCAGGGAAATGTCGCGGTCATATTTCAACATTGCTAAATTTCATATTTTTCTAATGTCTTTTTTCGAATTGCTCTATTTCAGTTCAGGAAGTCTAAATTCGATACGACAAATCTTTTGTTTTTCAGAATTCTGCAGTTTTTCATCGGAATTTCGTTTCTGTTTGTACATGTCTTAGTCTTTTGCATATTGCAATATAATATTATTCAGGAATTAAATGTGTATATTTGCATTCGAAGTAAATTGTAGAGACTATGAAAAAGTTAAAACGAAGCTTAAAAGTATTTTCCGTGCAACTTAAATGATTGCATTTTTCTATGAAAGAAAAGTGATTATTCTAATTCACTTTTCAATCAACATTTAAAAATTTTAACCCGAGCAACACCGGATTATTCAGCTAGTATACAATACTTATCCATCGTTTATAAATGAGCGAATTCAAAGATTCCATTCAATAAGGAATAATACCTCTAAATTTGAAAGCTAGAATTCGTCTTCATATGCCATTTTTCGAACAAAATCCATAATTTTTAGGGAAAATATAACTGACGCCAAATTTTTAATTTTTACCAAAATGTAGCCAATTTTAGGCTCAAATTGCAAATTCTAGTCATTTAGAATATGTATGTAAATTTTTAAGGTTTTGATGTGTTGCATATCTACTCTCGGTGTTTATATTACTGGTGTAAATCACTAATGATAATAGCTATTACTCTTTCCTGCGTTATATTTATGGGTTCCTGTGTTTACGCAATGTGTTACAAATAGGAGAACGCACTTCTAAACAAAATTACTTTTGATGATTGTTCGATATTAATTAATAATGTACTTTATTCAATACAGAAATATACTTTTGCGCACAATAGAAATATAAAACTTGAGATCTCATTGAGGATATTCGGCTTGGAATTTGGTAAGGATCCCTAACCTCAGCTTGAAGAAATATTTGTGACACGAAATGACCATGACTCATAAAACAGCTGTTTGTAGTTATTTATCCATAAAGCTGGCATTCCCAAGCATTTATTGAGCTGTATCGCATTGAACCGTGAAGAACACCCTTAATAGCATTATTTCCTCTGTGTTTACTTATCCAGAAATTGGATTGGCTAGAGAGCTTTCTTTCAATCAAAACATAACTGAACGACCCAAAAGTAATATATGGCTTAGTGTTTTTATCCACTGAGTTCGCAACCTGTGAGTTGTAGGCGGCACAGGTTCAATTCTTGGCAGAGTTCTTTTCCTCCCTGGGTGTATTTCTCTCTTCTGTATCAGTAAAACTTTCATTGTGTGTGTTTGTTCATTACTTGACGTTGTCTGTCTTGAGTTTCAAGAAACTTGCCCTTGCACCCTAAAATTCAATGCAACCAACCAAAAGCAATATATACTTAACTCGTTGATTTCACATTTTTAGTGTCCAACGGTAGACACGCATGTCGCATATGAAATTGCACATATGTCATTATTCATTGTAAACAAAACAGACGGGATAGTGGGACTTTACTTCCTGTTACCAAAACGCTCTCGCACGATACGATATTAGGTTTATTTTAGCCCTCTACGTGTTTCCGACGAAATATCTGGTCCATAAAGATCTGACCACTTTTGTTAATGACGAGATATCTCGTCATCAAGCTATTGACGTTTTTTTATGACGAAGATGTCAAGTTCAGATCAGTTTTCTTCTAATGACAAGATATCTCGTTCATCAAGATCTGGTTGGTTTTGCCATTGACGAGATACTTCTTCAAGACAACCACCAGGAAGGTTAAAATATAGTTTATCACCGTTTATGGGGTTTAATCTAATTAGTGTGTTGACCAATAAACTATCATATTATCAATGTGGAATTCATTCTTTGAGAGTTTTGTTGGCGACGTACTGAAATTGCGTTTGAAAAACAAACCAGGTGATATCATGTCCGGATATGTAAATGAAGTACGTTTTGCCACAAAAGCACTGTCGCCATCTAGCACCTAGCTTGACAGAAAATATCTAATAGGTAAAGGACTAACCATAGTCAAAATATAAAATTTGAGTAGTATTGGTAATTGGAATCATTAGCAACCTTTTTGTGTTTTCCCAAAACCATGTGACCAAAACCAGTAGTAACGTGACCCATAGAATGCTTTCGTTTGCTTGGTGGATAAAAAACATTCATCATTTGATTGGTTCACGGGATGGTAGAAGACGCCATCCATTGATCAATCATCTGGTTTGTCCACGTGACATAGTAGAGTGACGATTTCACCACTTTGGTCGTCACTCTATAGAAATGTGCATGCACGCACCTACCCTATCAAAAGATGTTATATCGCTCGCCAAACCAGACGATAAGATGCCAAATCGGTCAGCGAAGTTAATTTTTCATAGAGCAGTCACAAGACTACTAGTTGATATGTTAGTCACACTTTTTAAAGCTCGTCTCAATAGCATTGCTCAGTCAACTTATATTTCTCATCTATGAGTCTAACTGGCCGTTGTAGACGACAGTAAAGTGACTAATCAAATCAAACAAACCAAACTGTTGCTTAAGATAATTCACAGAAGGAGGACATTTTAACTTCTACGATCGCACATACAAGTGCAGTTTCAAAATACTTTTGGTTTATTGCATATGTGTTTGTTCGAAGAAAATCATATAATTGGACAAAAAAAACTACGTTATTTTCTGCCATTTAAATTAAAGAAACTCACAGCGTTTAGATTTAGTATTTCACAAAATATGTCTTTTTACTCAAAATATAAAGAAACGTAAGAATAATTATATCAAATCTTTAAATTCATTTAAACTGCGGAATCATTTTTATTGTGTATTACATGCAAACTTCTTAATTAAAATAGCTATGAACTAAAAACATTTCAACGCTTAAGTTTATTCCAGATATATTTTTCTGTATATGTTTTCAATTAAAAAAAAATTATGAGTTATTTAGTGTGTTTAGAGTATGTACGGGTATTATAAGCAACGACAAAGAAATTTTTAAATTAAATATTGTAAAAGAGATTTCTTAATTTTCTTTTATACAACTGTTTGGAATAAAGCGGTTTTAAAAAAGTTATAAAATTTTGGATATATATACACATTACCCTACAATAATGGACCGCATAATGAACGGATTTGCATAAAATCCGACATCTTGTTTGGGGTGTTTTTCGTGGTATGGCCTGGGACCTTAGCATGTTTTTCCTGGTAAATTGAACGACGACGCCTACATGAACATTTTGAACAATCAGGTTCTTCCTACTCTCTGGTAATTTTATGGAATGGACGAATGTTACTTCCAGGACAACAACGCTCTATGTTATGTTGCAGCCTCTGTCAAGCAGTGGTATCAAGATATGGATGTAAAACGTCTTCCCTAGTTTGCTCAGAGTCCCGACCTAAACCCCATAGAACATTTGTGGAACGAGTTAGAGCGACGCTTACGGACCAGGGAACCACGTCCGAAATCTACAGCTGAGCTGGTGACATTCTTGCAGCAGGAATGGACACAAATACGCATAGCTGTGAATTAAAATGTAGTTGAAAGTATGTCCAGAAGGGTTGCTAGTGTAATTGTAGCACGTGGGAAACCATGACCCTATTAAAGCATGTATTCTTTCCCTTATACCATCATATCTTGCTTTAAGGTCCATTATTGTAGGGTAGTGTATATATAAGATGAGAGTATGATCCGTTGGTTTGGAGTGTAATGCTGGTTCCACAAATGGAGAGGCAGAAATTATATAACAGTTCTTTATTAATTCAATAACATCGTTGGGTTGTTGAGGGCACGGTGTCTGGAATTGCTCTGAGAGCCTTCCGATTCCAAGGGGGTCATTGGAAAAAGTGTATAGTTTACAATAGACTCGCCAGAGGGATAAGAAATAAAAGAAAGACCACTTGCGATTTTCTCTTACACGGTTAGAGATATTGAATTTTTGTCACTTCCAGTAGACTCAGGGCATGCGCCTTGTCCAAAAGAACCATTTTCGTCCGATTCGCCCGAGGAGTTTTCGGTATATCGCGAAACATGCGCTCAATCGTCTCCTTTCGTGAAAAGGAGACGTTTTTTGACACATAGCCAAGTACACTTGTGATTTTCTTTTACACGGTTAGAGATATCGAATTTTTGTCACTTCCAGTGGAATCAGGGCATGCGCCTTTACCAAAAGAACCATTTTCGTCCGATTCGCCCGAGGGGTTTTCGGTATATCGCGAACCATGCGCTAAATCGTCTCCTTTCGTGAAAAGGAAACGTGTTTTGACACATAGCCAAGTACACTTGCGATTTTCTCTTACACGGTTAGAGATAGATTAAAAGAAAGACCAGGGTATCTAGCAAGAAATTTCATTGATATGGTTAAACGAAGGAGTAATTTTATATTTGACAGGCGATTTAAGGAAATGTGTTCGTAGGAGGTCAAAAATACTGAGAGGGCCTGAGGTCAAAGGTGAAAGGGGATGGGAAGATATATTGACCTATTGACCAAGAGAAAAACACTGTGAGGAAAGTGGGATGTTAGGGGATGAGTCTCTGGTGAGAATTGTATTAAGGGTGTTATTTCTAGGTATCGTCTCATATATATATATATATATATATATATATATATATATATATATATATATATATATATATATATATATATATATATATATATATATCTCCAAAATATTTATAGCTAAGAGCAAAAAGCAAAGAACTAAACAGCCGGGGATACATACAACACACACACACACACACACACACACATATATATATATATATATATATATATATATATATATATATATATATATATATATATATTAGGGTGTCCCTTATATGGGCGAAAAAAAAAATTTGCAGTTATCAAAACGCATACCCTCTAATTCTTTTCAATATACTAAGTCTTACTTAAATATAAAATTTTAACTTCCTACGTTAATGTTAACCCGTGCCGACAGGACCCCAAAGTTTATGGAAATAGACATTTTTGAACAGATCTTAATATGTAGCTAGGTCATCGCAACTATGCAAATATATATATTAGGTAAATATTGATTAAAAGACAAATTTAAGTAATGCCTTCAATTATTAAAAAATAAAGTTACACATAATTATTCAGGATGCTTTTATTTTAAGGTATCTTTTTTAAAGTCTGGATACATCTTAATATGTTCTTGCACACCAGCGTAATAAGAACTGTTTATGTTCTTCTTCTGCGTTAGTTAAACCATGGAAGGCTTGCATTAGCTGAACAGCTCTTTCAGCTGTGTCATTACTGCTTTTAAGCTAAAATTCTTATATTTAGTTTCCACAAAGGCTGCATTTTCTTCCCACGAAGATACGTTTTCTTGAAGAAAGCTGCTGCCAACTTTTAATCGCGAAAACAAATTTTTGATCTTGATAGATACGAAATCACTCAATGATTTCCCTAAAACAATAAGAAAAATTTGTATCAGAAGAACATTAACAGAATTTAAATTAACAGATCAAACAAAACTCTCATCGTATAAAGATACAGACATCCGTTCCTTCGATGGAACATATATCTTCCCAAAATCATATTAACTTTCTCTTAGTAAGTTCGCTACAATATTCGCCTTGGTTTGTTTATAAACAATATCATCAAAGAGTGATAATACTGCTATTTCCTCTGATAAATACCACTGGTGTTGACTGAACTTGCTCAGGGCCGCTTTGGAAATCATTTTGTCAACTGTTTCATACTCTTTTAACGTCTTTAAAAAACGCAAATCTTGATTCGGCGACTTCACCGCCAAACTACATCCAAGCCAGGGCGTTAACAGCCACAATGAGTAAACAAACATCTTGCAACGATCGTTTGTTCTCAACGCCTATTTTGAACTGAGACTGCAGCAAACACATTTTCAAAGAGTAAATAGCTTTTGCCATCCATCGTGCTGGATGCATTGCGCCAGGAGATCTGATTTTAATTTTACTCTCGTTACCTCCTCTCAAGAAAATAACAAATAGTTCAATCAGTTCCCGATAATCGTCATGGATTTTTGCAGTTCATGGTTAAAAAACGTCACCAATCCGTTAATGGTCGTGTCAAAAAGATGCTGTTTGGCAAATCCTGTGCATATTTTGATAGCATTAGGATTAATGTTTTTCCAGTTGTCTCTGAACTTTTCGATCAGTGGAAAATCGGGACTGCTTGCGACTTGGTGGATCTTTGATTCAAATACACTTTTTAGAACCAGTTCATAAACTTGATGACGGCAAGCAAAGAGTAACAATTATCTTTCTAGATTTTGTTCTAAAAGCTCACAAGCTCCATTCAAGCGGTCTGTATTAGATGCTGTCGTATCACAGCACATTATTTGTACTTTATCATTGAGGTTCCATCCTTTAAGTGCGTTTGAAACTGCTTTAGTTTCATCTTTGCCGGAAGAACTGTCCAGATTTGGTACTGCAAGAAGTTGCTCCTTCTCTCCAAATGAAATAAGGATCGGCAGACGTTCTTCTTTAGAACTTCTCCCATACAGGCCTGGTAACCATTTTCTATCGTAATGAACGGTAACTATTTCGGGGACGTTATTCTGAGAATCGCATTTTATGGATTCCGCTCTAACCTTTCTCAATGACTCAACTCAACAACCAAGAAAATGCTTTTTTTACTGCTTCTCAGTTCCATCGACATCTTCGAAATATAAAACAATGCGCGTTAATTACCCTACAAACCGAGAGTAAAGCCCAGTTTTCCAACAGTCAGGGTAGAAACGCCGCGCGAAGAGATTCAAGTCCAACGTCTCGAATTCCGCTACCGGTATAGTGGTTAAGTTGTTAGCCTCTAGATCGAAAGGTTCCTGGTTCGAATCCGGGCCCGGGCATGCATGTTTGTAAGCGTATCGTGTAGAGGCGGCTGGTGCACTTTAAATTTATCGTGGCCGAAAGTCCTCACATTGGGTTGGTGTTGAACTTTGGAGAGTGGGCTGCCAGCTCAGGTGTTGCTTCGTCATCTGACCGTGGTTCAAAATTACGAGGCGCTGTCCTTGGATCTTTTCCTAAAGGTTTGATCCCGGACCGTCGTCAATAGGACTTTGTATTGCTCTAGTACGACGTTAATTACAAATTACCAATTACCGCTCCAACAAGAATTCACAACTTATAGCAACGCTGCATGTTTATGTTTTCCTAAGAAGCGCATCAACTCTAACAGTCAGTCACGTGATCGTTTATTTGGACTAAATTCTGGTGGTAGTATGTGGCATATGACGCATTTGACTGCTCTGGAACCAGTCTGCTAGGAAAACCCGCATTAACTGACAGATCAAGCACGGCGCACGCGCGGCACCTACGACGCAGCTTGTACGAACATGTTTCGATGCAAGTCGGCACGGGTTGCAATGCTCCAAATAAAGTAAAAATTTATTTTCGAGTGTTTTAGGGTCAAATGAACAAAACTAGAGCCTATGCGTTAGAAAATAAAAACTTTGAAAAATAAGGGACACCCTAATATATATATATATATATATATATATATATATATATATATATATATATATATATATATATATATATATATATATATATATATATATATATATATATATTCTTATTTATTTATTTATTACGATATTAACATATTACTTTAAAATTTTAAGTGCAATTAAAAGTACATGTACTTTATTATGGAATTTCACAATCTGTTCCAAGAACTAAAACATTTTTCAACATACAAGTGCATCAAAACTAATTACGAAATTTCACAATGTTTCCTAAAGCTAAAACATTTTTCAACTACAAATATCAACTTCAAGTGATATAAAAGTGAACAGCAAATTCAGGGGGAAATGATGCCGTGCTATTAAATGCAGTAGAACGAGGCCAAAAATGCTATCTGTCGGGAATACAAACCATGCATTTAGCGCGAGCATAGGGGAAGAGAAACAACCACCAGTATTTGCATATATGAGCGTGTAGCATATTGCGGAACCGTCTCTGGTAGTTTCAACCTAATTGAGTAGTGTATTGAAAAGAGGCCTTAATGCCTTTTTTCTTCTTTTGGAACCATTTACCACCCATTGCTAAATCACCGTGGATGACGTTAGCGGTTACTGCTAAGGAAAGTGAGAAAGTTGGCGGAATAAAGTAGTTCCTGAAAGTAGCGAGAGAAAAAGAAGCAGATCGTCTTTAGATCCCCTACTAGGATCAAATCTTCTTTCAAGCCTTCACAACCGAGTGCATTTGACCCTTAGTGACTTCCTATGTAGCCAATGGTCCCGGAGATGGTGACCTGGACTTAGTGACTTCCGTTCTGAGTGGCCACTTCCGTCAGTGGCCAGCAATTCCTCTTGGGAATATTTTTTCTTTCCTTCTCTTTAGAAACCATTGCGCAACTTGACTAGACTGTTGCTTTTTAGAAGTAAAAGATTAGACAGATTGTGGTTTTTTCGGCGTATGGTGCTTGTATGTCATAGAAAATATAATACTTAGCATGTAGATTAAGGTCTATATGCGAAAGATCAACTGTGGTCAGTCTGAATGATTAAAAAAGTTCTTTAACACACAGGTAGAAAAAATGTCCTGTTTATTGAAAAAACTGTTTATTGTCTATTGATCATAAAATAACATATTTTATCCTTTAATTTTATTAGAACCATTTACCACCCATTACTAATCTACCGTGGATGACAAAAAAGATGAGAAATGTTTCATTCATAAGATAATTGTTTTTTATTGACAAAATACAAAATTTTTCATAGCATTCATACGATAGAAATTTTGTTTCCAATATTTTCTATTGATTTATTTTAAAATTATACTATGTTCTTTAAGTTTTTAACAGCTCTTAAATGTTAATGTTTTTAATAAAAGAAAGAACTTCTTGCAATTGAGAAATGCAAGCGTTCCACCTTGTGATTAGTTTTCCTAAAAACGCTTTAAATAGTTTTGATAGTCTGAAACTGGTGGATTAATAAGAAACACTTATGAACAGAATTGTTAACTTCTTATCTTATACTGATAAAATACAATTTTTTTAAGTTATAATGAAATATTTAAGAAACAGATATAAAGCTTTTCAATTTGTATTCAATAAAACCGTTTATAAGGTACTCCCCTTAATCTAAAAAGGCTTTAAAATAGTTTTACACAGTATGAGCCTGGTGGATTATTCAAAAACATTTATGAATGTTAGTAACCAGAATTGTTAACCTCTGATCTCATACTGATCTAATACAACTTTTTGAAATTTTGATAAAATATTCAGATGATGATGAGACACGTGTAAAATTTTTCAGTTTTATTCAATAAAACCGTTTATAAGATAAGATTTTCTTTGTTTTTTAGCATATGAAGTGCTTGTGTGTAACAGCAAATATCATAGTTACACTCCATATGCTAAATATCGACTGTAGTCAGTCTATATAATATAGGGTTCTTTAACTCTCATCCATAATGCTTTTATTCAGAAAATATTTTATTAAAATATCATATTTTCTGCATTTGTTTTTAAAATTCTATTATGTTCTTTAGGTTCCTAGCAGAGTTTATATTTTAGTTGTAATAAAACAAGAACTTCTTGCAGTTGAACTTCCGGCTTAAAACATTTGAGATTATCCAAAAATGCTTTAGATAGTATGAATCTAGTCTATTATTAAAAAATAGTTGTGAATTTCAGTTGATCAGATTATTATCAATCTCATCTACTCTAGTTTTATTTGCAATACAACGTTTATAAATTTGAATAAATGAAATAATCACACACACACACACACACATACACAAGTGATATCATAGCGTAAAGCTTTTTTTCATATATGTGTCCAGTAGGAAATATACAAGCTCCATATAAGCTCTAATTGATAGAAATGTAAATAAGTGGTCATTATAAGTAATTGCCTAATTTTTAGTACCAAAGTATGTGGAAAATAAGTGATGGAATATTGCATTTTTAATGAAAATGAATCCTAGAAAATATTTGAATGTATTCAGTTTTATTATTCATAAACACACAAAAATGAATGAAATAGTTGTATCGAATAAATTTGTTTACTTAAGCTCATTAGGCTAACTCAATTCGTGGTAGATTAAGAAAAAATACAGCTTTTCACTGTTTTTAAATCGAAATATTTTCTATCTTCTTCTCTTCTCTACGAAGTATCTCATCATTAACAAAACTGACCAGATCTTAATTAACGCGCGAGTTATCTCATCATTAGAAGAAACTATCTAAAAGACATTTCGTTCTCCTAGAACAGTGGTTCCCAAACTTAGTATGTCCATGATTCCCTTCGTATAGTAAAAACCTGACAATGAATCCCCAAGTGAAATAACTCTACATAACTGCATGGTAGAAAAATTAAAAATTTAACTTTCATGTCTTGAATGGTATTTATTTATTGAAATATAAATTTTGTATATTTTTTACTGTAGTATTTATTAAAATTAGTATTTATTGAAAGTTGTAGTATTTACTAAAAATACTACTACTGCTATAATATCTGTGTTCAGATGGCAAAATGTTATAAGTCACTTTTCCCAAAGAATTGAGTAAGTTCCATCCTGGAGTCTGGTTTGTTAATGTTTAGAAGGTGGTAAAATGTCGTAAATCTTTCTCTTTCAGTTTATGAGAAAATAAAGGTGGAAAATTGTAATAAGTCAAAAACCACAGAACCACATGTTGAATCTTGAATCTTAAAATTGCTGTCACGAAAAGTTAAAAAAAGTGACGCATAACATTTTGCTATCTGAGTACAGATATAAAGTAGTAGTAGTAAATAAATATTAGTATTAGTAGTATTTTAGAGAGTAAATACTACTACTACTATATATTTACTAAAATACTAGTAAGAAGTATTTATTTAACTTATAACTTTTGTTTTAAAACACAAAAACAAATTTTTTTAATGAGATGGGTGAACCTGATGAGATTATATGAGATTATTTATGTTAGGCTCTTTGTATGGGAGTAACATTCGTAAGTCTCAACGAGCACTAATTTCCTGTCGGTTTCTTTTTTTCGAGATGAAGCTCATAGCTGAACGAAATCCATGTTCTACTAAATATGAAGACATGAAAGCAATTAACGGCTTCTGTACATTAACCCATAATGCATGATATAAAATTGGTATCTGTTTTGTAACCAGAATTTTTGGTATTCTTGTTCAAACATTGGTTTCGGCTCCTCATTTCTGAATAATTCAATATATTGCTCCTGTATTAGTATGGATTCATCTGAGTTTGTGGGTCTACTCGGGGATAACCATCCGAATCGGAGATAACCATGTGAAAAATGTCTTCAAATCTTTGGCAGAGGCTAGAATAAAGAACCGTTAACTGTTGACATCTCGTTTTTGCAATTTTGAAAGATTTGGAAACTGAGAACATTCTTCTCTCCCCAAGTTGTATAGAAAAAGTTTTGTAACAAACGCAAATATTATACATTTAATTTTAATAAAATTTAATTGATCACCTTGTAGCTTCGAATTGGTTTGGTTATATTTGGCAACTAAGTGAGTAATATAAGCTATGTCATTTTTTAAATTAGTTAAATTGAGCCACAAATCATTGTCTTTACTTTCCAGGAATTCCAACACTGAATCCAAGAGTGCATAAAATCGATCCAAACATGCACTTTTAGATAACCAATGAACTTCCATGTTAAGTAGTAGACTATTATAATCTTCATCATTTTCTAAGCAAAGTTGAGCAAATAATTTCTCATTTAAGGCATTCCTTTAGATTTTATTAACTCCTCTAATGAATTAATCTAGTGAGCTATGAAAGCGTTCACTCAGAATTTTGGAGTCTAAATATTGTAGATGAATGACACAATGTTGAAAAAAATCATCGAGTCCAAGAATGTCTTTTTGTGATTTATTTTGACACATGAAACAAACAGTACAAACGGTACAACTACACAACAAATAGTAATATTATACTGAAATACCTAAGTTCGAGTTTCTAGAACAAGGATGGAGAACATCAAGAAAGCTCACTCCCCGAAGCCATGTCATTAGGAAGTCTAAAAATTGTTTTCAAACGCATTCCTTTTCAAACGATCACGAGGTCTCGCCGAGAGTAACAGCAAGAAGCTGCACCCTCAACAACACTCACATGGTACAATCGCATTCTCAACAAATGTACAGATAATACATTCAGTATAGCAGAAAGCCTCGGTGTCGTCCTACCATTGCCGGATCACCGCCATTAGCAACGGAGAGGATATTATTTAAGGGTATAGTTTTTAAATCGAAAAATATTTTTAATTCATTAAATATTGCTTCACCTTTCGTATCAGTTTCCAAACATTTGATAAATAACAATATTCTTGGAAATTTTTTTCTTTTACATATTTCACAAAGTTAAAATTAAAGCTTCATTCCCTAGCAAAGTTGCAGCTTCAAGCTGTATAGAGAATTCAGATGTTTTTAAGTACTCACGTAAAGAATTTTTTACGCACTGAGCATTTCGTCAATCCTTCTTTGTACTGTATTATTACTCAGTGAAATTCTTATAATATCGAAAGCTTCTTTATGCAGCATGGTATGTAGTACCTCAATTACAGCTGGTATAATACGTTCTTCACCAATGATGAGAGGCTTTTCGAGCTTTGCAATCAGGAAAGAAATGTTATAAGAAGCATACAGTTCATTGTCGTTTCGCTCAGATGTTGTCGCTAAGAATTGTCGCAATAACAGTGTTTTCAAATATTTTTATTTGACTGTTTTAAAAAAGTTAAATCTTTATATTTTTTGTTGCTATGGACTTTTGTCAAATGTTCTTTAAGCTTAGAAAGTTTCATTAATTCGTTTGACAAAGTTTTATTGCATAGAAGGCACATAGGTAAAGTACACTCAAACCTGTTTTTGTGCAATCTTTTTTTGTGCGGTAAATGAAAAAAATTTATTCAGTACAATCATCCTACAGTCCTTTCAAAATTTCAATCAAATTAGAACATAATTGACAAAGTTTTATCAATAAAAATTACTTAAATAAAAAAAACTTAAATAAAAAACAATAAAAATTACTTAAATTTAATATAGCACGTTTTTGTAACGGACTAAAAAGTATAAAATAATTTCTCCTGGCCCCATACAGGTTTATAACCCAATACAGATTCCTGACTCCATACAAATCGTCCTGAAAATTTGTAATTGTGGTATTTTTATAGCTATTAAAACTTCACAATCACAAATTTTCAAGACAATCTGTATGGGGTCAGGAATCTGTATTGGGTTATAAATCTGTATGGGGTTAGGAGAAATTATTTTATACTTTTTAGTCCGTTACACCGACTACATGGTAACTGAAAAAAAGTCAACTCTAAACGAGTGCGAGGTAGTATCTTCAAGTGACGAAGGTGATTTTGAACCAGTTCACCACATGAAAATCCGCGTATTGTCAGACTACGAAGAATAATGGTTATACATTTTGAAAAGTTTTGTATGTGTAAAATAAGTACAGTAAAATATTTTAAAATGTTCGCATGTGTATTTTCTAAATGAGATTCCAAAAGGTTTGACGAAATTCCAAGTAGTTGCCGAGCCTCGTTTCTTGATTACGTTTAAAAAAGCAATTTCTAGTTATTCCGTAAGGTTTTGAGTTATTTTCTACGTGAGACTTTTTTTATGCGGTCCCTATTCACCGTATAAAAATACTTTTTAAATGTGTTGCGAAAAATATTTTTTATAGCTACTCGTGAAGTTTTGGAAGATTATTTTGATGCGTTTTCTTTTATGTGGTCCCTATCCACCGCACAAAAACAGGTTTGAGTGTACTATTTCCTAAAAATGGAATAAAGCCACATTTTAAATATTCAACACTATATTATCCGCATTTTTTCTTCGTCTCACATCATACTGTTATCAATAAAAAAAGACACAAATTTAAGATATAAGAAAATAAAACAAATTATTTCTTTTCTCAGGACGTAAAAATGTCTACCAATTTATTTTGCTTAAAATTAAACCTCTCGCGGAACACCCCACCCCCGACGTAGTCCATGCACCCCCAAATTAATTTCAATTTGCCACAGACCCCCCCCCCCCTCAACGGTCTCACGGACCCCTGGGCGTCCTTAGGGAACCACTTTGGGAATCACTGTCCTAGAAGATTTGAGTTGAAACTCTAGAAAACTAAATTATATTTTATTAAGACTTTGGAAAAGCATGTATATATATATATATATATATATATATATATATATATATATATATATATATATATATATATATATATATATATATATTAAATAATTTTGTTACAATTAGGTTTTTTAAACTATAATTTTTTGTCAATGATTGATATAATTTTAAAGATGTTAATTCAATTAGTGATCTGCTTCATAGAGTGTTTTGTTTTATCTCTTACCCAACTGTATTTGTGTATACCTTTTCTTCTCTTGTGCACTTTGTGGATCATATATTTTCTATTCTTTGTAATTAGATATTTTCCTGTAGAGAAACAACAGTTAAATAAATAAATATAAAGGTGTTAGATACCTTATTGATGGGGATTCGAATGTTTGTTTCAGGACTGAGCTCTAAGTCACTACAAAGTTCATAAACATGGATCATAAATATATATTACTTCTGTCATCACGCTAGCATTAATTGCGTTAAATGAATCAATCTTTACGTCACTCAAAGTGACAGGAAGGTTTGAGTGATTGTTTTTAGGACGAAATAATATTAGTTTCTTTCAGATTTCCTTCGGAATAAATGATTCAGTTTCCTCGCTCTTAAGAGTGATTAAATGATACAGCATAAAAGTGACGACTTTTTCCGTAGTGCAGAACATAATTGATCTTTAAACGACATTAAAATGTGTTTTGGAATGAAAGTATAATATCAGGTAACCAAAACGTTTTTTGGAAGAGATAGCTGCAGTTACTCATTTTATCATCACAAATTTTTGGAGCCGCCGTAGCCCGATGGTCAGAAACTTGTATTAGCAACCATAAGGTTGCGAGTTCGATAAACGATCCAACCAAAGACCGAGGTGTACGTGGAGGCTCGTGCATTTTATATCTGACTTGACTTAAATGTCCTCACTTTGGCGTGGTGTGTAAGTTTGGAGAGTAGGTGCTAGTTCAGGTGTTGACCTCGTCATCTGAACGTGATTCAAAATACCGTGTTTCTGTCTTCGGGTCTTTCCCCTCGAGATTGATCTCGGGCCATCGCCAACTGCCTGTTGTGTTGATCCAATTCGACGTAAATAAAAATACCAATTACCAATAAATTCAAACAGTTCACGTTTTTTAGTAGGTAGGTAGTTAAATTAACGTCGCACTGGATCAACACACAATCCTCTGGTAACGCAACACAAACGGGCTATCGGCGTCGGTCCGGGTAATTTGGTAATTTTTAGTTAACGTCGTACTAGAGCAACACAACGGGCTATTGACGACGGTCCGGGATCAGTCCCTTAAGGGAAAGATCCGAGGACAACACCTCGTAATTTTGAACCACGGTCAGATGACGAAGCAACACCTGAGCTGGCACCCCACTCTCCAAACTTCCACGCCAGCGTCGGTCCGGGATCCATCTTGAATTGAAAGATCCGAGGATAGCATCTTATAATTTTGAACCATGGGCAGATGACGAGGTCCCCCCTGAGCTGGCACTCCACTCTTCAAACTTCCATACCATGTCAACATGAGGACATTTGATACCATGACAGATTTAATGGGGACCAGTCCTCTACGTGCAAGATTATCTTTAGTTGAAGGTTTTGGGTGCGTCGTAAAGTTTTAATACGAATTCCATTCAGGAAAGTTTCGCTGCGGGTACAATACAACGGGTTATTGGCTCAGGTCCGGGATTAATTCCTAAGTGAAAGATCTAAGGACAACGCTTCGTAGTTCTGAACCACTGTCAGATGACGAGGTCGAAACCTGAACCGACACCCCACTTCAAACTTTCACACCACGCCAACGTGAGGACATATTTAGACACATTTAAAGTCCACCAGCCTTCATATACACGACGGTCTTTGGCTGGACTCAGTTTCGAACTCGCAATTGTTAATCCAATAACTTGCTCTATTAAGCATCGAAATGTTTCGATTGCGAGAATCGCAATAATTCTGTAATAGACCAATCAGTGGAATAGCTGTATATACTCGCAACTACAATCTAATTTTCTAGTGGAGTCGTTCCCTTGCTTTTCATCGGTTATAAAGCATATTGTTCGAGTCTTCCGAGACCGCCCCATCAAACATTTAGATTTGTTTCCTCTGAAGACATTATTTCCTTCTCACTCTTTTCATTTTGTCATAAAATGGTAGGTCCTGTGGAAATAATGGATTCTTTTCACGCATCGTAAAGCGCCACAGAGGAGAATGCAAACTTCTCAATAACTCTGTGGAGACAACTATTGTGGATGCGCAATGATTTCGCTGCAAAATATTCATCTCTTAAAAGTCCCCGAGCAGGCTTTTGAACTGCGAAAACCTATCGACTTAAAGTAATTGGTTCGGGGACTTCGAATTGGAACTCGAGGAACTGAACAGGTGGTTTCTTTCTTTTTCTGTTGACAAATGATATATATGCTTCAGTTGGCACGAAGTTTTCGGCTGCTTTTTTTCGTTCAAGAAAGGAAAGCCATTTCAAATGTCTTATTGTTTTTTACACATGCTAATCGTCTTAATTGGAGCGAATGAAAAGTGAAAAGAGTGACGTAAAAGAATGCTTTTAATGACTAAGCAGAAATCAGAAAGTGCTTTTAGAGGTTTTATGACCCTCTGAGGGACATACACGAACGTTCGGAATCCTATAGTGACTTCTAACCAGTTTTGACCTTCCTGACCAATAGAATCTTTCCAGGAGCATCTTCTTTAGCTGTGCACTGGCTTCACGAACCGGAGTACTCTAGTGGTCTTTTCTTCTCCTGTGAGGTGTTGCCTCGTCATCTGACCGTGGTTCAAAACTACGTGGTGTTGTCCTCGGATTCCTTAAGGGATTGACCCCGGAACGTCGTAAATAGTTTGCTGTGTTGCTCTAGTACGACGTTTGTTAAAATTTACCCTTACGAGAGAGATCTTCTCCTGACGTGTTTATTGTCGTTAGTAAACACGGAAAGCGCACTTCCGGAATACCCAAGCTATCTTTTTCTGCCTTTATTGCATTACTCTGTTCCCCAATCCCTCTTTTTTCCATGTTACTTGACGTTATCTCGCGTTTTTCGCAGCTTGGCCCTTGTGCCCATTAAACTCCAAGACAACTTTCCTATAATTATTTCTACCAATATATAGATGTGTCATTAAATGTGATGCAGGGTGCAAGCAATGTTACACTAGCCGGAAATCTCATGACGCTTATGAGGGTTAAAACGCAGGAGTTAGATATTTATCTCTATCCATGGAATATAACCCTCTGAGTTCTAACTCTCTAATTCCCAAAAGATGTAGTTCTGCTTTTATCTCATAAAAAAAATTATAACGACTAAATAATCAAATCTATTATTTGATAGAATCCTAGGACGGATTGCATCGATCCACTAGGTCAAAAGTCATTAGAAGTCATCAAAAAGGTAGAGCGTGGGTTGCAGAACGGATGGATGTGTGTAAACCCCTCAGAGAGATAAGTTACTAAATATATTAAGATTATTCGCTGTATAAAATTTATTAAGACTTTTTCTCTTATTGTTGGAGCCCTTAGATCCAAATCCCTCAAATAAGTTTATTTAACCCTCTGAGATACTTACACGCATATATCCGTTTTGCAACCTGCAGTCTTCCATGGATGACTTCTAAGTATTTTGACCTTCTTGAACAATATAATCTTTCATAGGATTCGTTGAGCCAACTGATATGATAATTTAGTCCAGGTTAATCTCTAAAAGTAATATTTCCTGCTCTAAATCTAAGAGAATCGTCATCATTGCGCTAAAACATTTTAAAATTCATTTCTTGGGGTAAAAGTGACTCATTGAAATATTGTTTGAAGTTGTTGTAAATAAAGCCATTAGATTGTTTCAGTTTTTGAGAAAATAGACAATTTAAATTGAGCGGGGATCTTGAAATTAATATGGCTCCTTTTACGAAAGAAATATTAATGTATTTAATAAATATTCAAACTTCACGTTACAATGCATAAAGCAGTAGAATTTGGAGCAGAAACTCATTAACCGACAGAAACACATTTTACAGCACAGCCAATTAAAGTTAAATATTAGTTTTGGGTCAAAAATAAAAATTATAGACAGTTTGGTGGTTTTATATTTCTTTTCAAACCGAATACAATACCAACAATGTATTTATCTTCTCGAAAATAACAGTTTAATGTTAAAATATGCCGGGTTTTTTTTTTAATATCAGTTAATGAGTTTCTGCTCTAAGCCCGACGATTATAAGCCCGTCTCATTATATGAGATAGTATAAAGATTCGCGGAAAGAGCGTAGTTTGTCAAAGAAATGTGAATGCCTCTGCGTGTATATGAACCTTTTTTCATTATATTTCCTTATTCAGATTATACATGTATGATTTCCAATCATTCCCTTTTTGATGTTCTAATAACCTTTCCAATTTTAAGCATGGATATCCTTCAAGAAGACGATCTCTCGTTGGTGATGCCAAGTTTGAAACTGTCAAAAACAAAGAAGCTAAGGAAACCTGGATTTTGGAGCAAAGGAAGAAAACTGAGGATGATGATTTGTCTGAAGAAGAGGTAATACATTTACTTTATATGAACCGAAGTTTACCTTAAAATCACCAGGTTTGAAAATATAAAGTTGTTGGATTATAGAACACAAAAACTCATGCTGATTATTTAAGAGTTATTTTACATTAACTATCATGACAAAGTTTTCCCCTAAATGTATGTAAATATTTAGAAAGCTATTCTTTTTAATCTCTTTTATATGCTCATTTTAGAACTTTTGTATTTCGTGCATAGTTGAAATGAACCTGATACGATATTTTAAATTTTAGGGCTACGATGAAATTTTAAAACACACTCTGCCAAAAGAATCGAAACATCCCAAAATTAGGGTGTGATCGGAATGTGCGATTTGCCAGGAAGAGCTAAATAAATTCACACAATATCAAATCTATGGCTGACCCTGTTACATTGGAATTACACAAGAAATATTATTAATTTATAAGTTATAAGGCCCCTCTAGCGGCGATACATGCCGAACCTGCTAGCTAGCCGTGGTAAATTATGCCAAGTCATTTGTAAATGCTGCTCCAGATCCCTTGTATTCAGTGGGTGGTGCAATTGGCGACCTAGCATATATCCCATATATGCTCGATGATAGATCTGGAGATATATCTCACCAATAAAGAGTTTCAACATCTCGGTAAGACGAGTATTGTGTGACAGGCCTTATCATGCTGGTAAATTTAACTTTTGACTCGTGATAAGAAAGATAAAATAACAGGTTGTAGGATCTGATGGATTTATTTCTGTGTTCTCAAACTACCTCGTATCACTACTAAAGGGACCGGCTATTGTAAGAGATGGCTCCTCACGCACTAACACTCGATTATGAGCTGAAAATGGCTACAGAGCACAGTCGAAGCATGGAATGCCAGGGTATCATGTTTAGTGACGAATCCTGCTTTTGCCTTAGAGCAGATGACCACCGCATTCGTGTGTATCGGAAACCCGACCATTGTTATCATTATCAGTTTACTGGTCGATTGGCACATTTATTTCAGAAAGCTTTTAGACGATTTTAAACATCTTATTCTAATCTTAAAGCTCTCTATCAAATCTTGCTTTAACAAATCATATTTTCATTTTAATTGGGGTTATTTTTTTTTGAAGAAACAGACTTGGATTGAGAATTTTAATGAGAGAATTGAATATCAACTCAGGTGGCCCATTCAAGTGGTGATTGCTAAGTGGTCATAAAATCCACAATATCTTGATGACGATATATCTCGTCACTAGCTAAATTGAGCAAATCTTGATGGAGAGATACCACGTCCGAAACCATCTAAAAACATATTTCTGCAGGTGTTTCTTGTGAGCGATATTCCGGATGAGCCGTTACCTTCGCCTCAGCAGGTGAATCTCGTGCTATCTGTTCCAGACGGCTTCAACAATCTTCCGAAGATTCTGCGAATCATACAAGTTCGTATCTGTTTCTAATGTTCACATGAAAACGTTTAAAACCCTTTCTTGTTTTCATACAGAATAGTATAAAACTGCTTTTCTACATTTGTATTATTTTTCGTTGTCCAGTCTTGTCAAGGATCCATTGTACACCTGGAAACTCGAGCATCAAAGAAAAAGTATTTTGACTTTGATATTCTGGTCAGAATCGACGCAACCAAAGATAGAGTTCTGCATATTATCAAAGCTTTAAAAGCGAACTCTGTTCAAGATATCAATATTTTGGTGGAGGAAAAAATAAGCATTAAAGGTGTGATATAGTTCTTTTTGACCAATTCTATATGCAATTAGCGCTATCTATATTCAAAGAAGTCACTTTAAAATATTCTCTTACTCAACAGATCCTTGGTTCCCCCGACATGTAAGTGATCTTGATTTCTGTACTCACGTTATGACCAAATTTGAACCTGAATTAGACCATGATCACCCTGTAAGTATGTGGATCCTCAGATCCTTATATTAAATGAAATGCCGTACGTAAAATTTGTCGACTAAAAGCAGAAACTCAATAACTGCCAATTTTCTTAAGTGAAATTTCTGACATTAAATGCTTGTTTTCACGATTAAATGAAATGCCGTACGTAAAATTTGTCGACTAAAAGCAGAAACACAATAACTGCCAATTTTCTTAAGTGAAATTTCTGACATTAAATGCTTGTTTTCACGATGAGAAATAAAATGTCATATCATAATCTCTGTTTGAACAAAAATATAAAAAATCAGTCAAATTATTTAAAATTTTTCTTTTTGATCTAAAATTTAACGCTTAAAGACTAACTCTAAAAAATGTGTTTTCATCAGTTGATGAGTTTCTGCTCTAAGCCGAGTTTGTTTTAACGAGATAGTTTTAGGCGAATTTTGGTTTTTGTATTAGTATTATGCTTATAAAATAGAGTTATAAGCCAAATCACAAAAAAATTGGGTTCAAGAAATAAATCTATATATTTGATAAATTCCATCCCTGTGGGATATAACGATTATTACCTAACCGTTTTATGAGAGTTTGTTATTTTGAGTACATATTCCTTATTTGAGAATCGAAGACAAGAACTCGTAATAAGTTACTATTTCTTATTTATATATTATTAATTATTTTATTTATACTCGTGTATTACAACCAATACACACATTAAGATATCACCTGGGATTTCAGAAGCAAAGTGGTTAAATGCAGCTTAAGGTCTTTGGCTTCGAGAATTTCAGATTTATGTACTAGTAACAGTAATACTTTGAACTTTTTCTAATCTGAAAAATAAGTTTTATGTTTAGAAGTAAATTTTTAAAAACACGATGGTGTTTATTTCTGTGCACTCAGCTACCAATTAAATATACATTTTTAATGTAAAAGCTGAGGTTTTCTGAGTCTGTGATAAATTATTTAGGTGCAGACATAATTTTTTTATATTAGACACAATTTTTTTCAAATCCACAATTTTCATTTTTTTTTTAAACTTTTTTAATATTTAAAATTTTTAAACTCTTTTATAAATTATTAATTTACATAAATATTTTTATATTTACTTTTGTTGTAATTCGACGTTTGATTTATTCAAAAAAGGTCACTTCCCAGCTTTTGACAAATTTTAAAAAGGCGTGTTCCATATTAAATGCCTGTAATTGATAACTTTGATTTTTTTTGTTTCTTACTATCATCTAGAATCCAATGAACGTTTCAGTTGTTTTTATAAATACTGGGTGGTCCTAAAAGTCTATAGCCGTTTCAAAAATTCATAAAAATCAGAAAAATTGATAGATTTCAGTCGGGTTTCCACAGAAAGGAACCTCAAAGAGAGAAATTCCTTTTAATAGTAGAAAAATATTATACCAAAATTTCTCTTAAAGGAGCTATAACAAATACTTCATATGTAGACACATGAAAATGAAGTAACATAAGCTTCACCTGGTAGTTGGGAAGTTAAGTCGCTTAAAACGCCTTAGGAAATGGTATTTCCTTGTGTTTGCGCGTATGTGTTTCGCGCTGCTTGACCAAGAATGTCCCCATGCCATTAAAACCCTATCAACCAACCCACCGAAATAGAAGAATACGATTTTTGGCATTTTAAATACATTATTTGTCGTTATTGAGGCTGAAACGATTATCTACTATTTTAGCTGATTATTTTACATTATGTTTTTATTGTCATATTCAATACGTGAAGCATATGATATATACATAGCTCTCTGTGAAATTTTTAAGCAATTTTCCCATCCATACCAGAAAAGAATGTTTGATAAATTTTCTCGTGAAACCACACTTTTTAATGCTCTTTTTTGTTCAACTTTTGTGAATTTTGGAACTATGGACTTTTGTGACACTTATTGTGTTAAATAAATACAACCAATTGTAATGAACTTATTTTTAGGGTTTTTCTGATCCTGTTTACAGAGCTCGGAGGAAAATGGTCGCAGAGATTGCATTTCTGTATAAACAGTAAGTAAACTGTAAATTGGAACAATTAAACTTAATGTATATGTTAAGTCAATAATTATGATATCTAAAAACGTCTTTTCGGCATTAATATAACAAATTACTTAATTTCTTTATCAATGAAAAACTAACCGTATAATAATTAATAAATTTAAATGAAATTAAGTCATGGGGATGTGCCAGGTGATTATGTTAAATCTATTGTGCAAGTTCAAGTATACGAAGATGGAAAAGTAAAATGTAGAAGGAGAGAAAAGATTTACGAACCAAACAGTTTCGAACAATGGAGTTGATTTCTAATTATCGCTTGTTGGCGATATTTTAGACGTAGCGCAATCGTTTGTTCTATTAGGCATCACAGAGTGATGAATTCTATGGTTCTAACTACTACAGCTAAAAGCTATTGTCGTTGAATATTAGATTTCCAGAACTATGATGAAGTTATACGTGCCAATTTTAGAGGCTTTTTCTATCATGCTGAATGCAGTGTTTCAGCGGGCTTATTCCCTGTACGTATTCCGAACGTAAACGTAAGTTGACTTTCTTTTTTATATTGATTTCAGCACCGTCGCCAGTAAAAATTCCAATGAATAAATTTCGAATTGATGTGAAAATGGATTGTTCAATACTAAGAGATTAAAAACCCCAAAGGCGTCAAACTGGCGATAAACTACATTTTTAAACAACCACGATATGCTATTTTAGCTATGGTGTAAGTGCATGAAGGTTGCTGTGTTAATTAATAAACGTTGCGTCTCAAGTCCAAAATTCGGATTCTTCCAGACCTCGGCCATTACGGATTTAGGATTATTTGCATTTTTTGTCAAAAAAAACCTTAATCTAACCCACCATCGCGCGAATTTTGCGATTGCGATAATAAATTAGCAGATATATAAACAGGAATAATTTTAAAAAAAGAAAAGGAAAAAAAAAACATTTTTATACAATGCAACAAATTTTACTTGTATTTTTTTTTTCTGTGTGGTATTTACTTAGAACATGTCCGTTATTTTTCGCTGTTTCATCAATTAGTTCAAGGTTTAACTCCTCGTTCTTTAAAAATCGTCGGAAAAATGAAAAAAAGTGAGAAAAACAAAAAAAAAAACGCCGGTTAGCAAAACATCCGGATTTGGGACAATTCCGAATTTCGGACGTCCGGATTTGGAACTTTGTAACGTATTACAAAAGAAAGTGTTTCTCTATTTTTTTTGTCTGTTTTCTGTGATCAAAGTCCTGATGAATCTATGGCACTTACAGTAATGGGATTTGGCACACAGGCAGTCTGAATTTCTTGCAATTTTTGGGTCGAGACGAATTTTAAATTCAATCTAGAATATTTTAAAATAGATTTAATAGAATTTCATTATTATTGTATTCCTTTGAATGGCAACACCATAAAGAGATGGCAGATTCTAAATTTATTTTTTCGTGTTTCCGTCTGAACTCTTTCAGCCGAAGAACAAAACAAATAGAAAGTTTAAACTGGAGTTATGCAGTTATTTTTTCTATCTCCTAGATCGTTAAAGATAGAGTAAAAACTTCAACGGTTTTGAAATCTGCGGAAAATTTCACATTAGATCGATATTTAAAAATATGATTTTCTTTAAATAAATAATTTTTAAATTGTAACTTATAAATTTTTGCCAATACGAATTTGACCTTCGCTATCGGGATCACAGATTCCATTTCCTGCTTTTTAAATTCTAACTTTTTTATTTCTTCAATACGAAGATGGACGCATAAGACAATGACGTCTCCTTTGCTAAATGCACACATGCACAGAAGCATGCGCATGTGTGCATTTTAAATTCAATGTTCTGATTCATAAGTTATTCTGGTTCACCAGAGTATCATTCAGTGAGGGAGCGAACACTAGAACAATGAAAATAAACATTCCGATACATTCTGTTAAAATAAAATAAAAATGAACTTGTATAAATCTGATATTTTACATTAAAGTAGAATAAAAATAAACATGATGCATAACAAACGTCTAAGTGAACTATAAATGAAAGTATTGAAATAGTAACATAGGATATTTGCATTTATATGGCGACTAAACTCTGATTGAAAGACGAATGAAAACAATTAGCAAGATAATATAAATGACAAATATAAACATTTGACAGCAGAAAGACATGTAACATGTGACAGAGTTGTCAAATATAAGCAGAATCACGCACATCTTTGCTATTGAGAGGAGCTTCAAAAAGTGAGATCAACATATCAACTAGTAGTAACGTGACTAATCTTTGAAAAATTGACATGGTTGGTCAATTTGACGTCTATCGCCTCGTTTAGCGATTTAACATTCTATGACAGGGTAGGTGTGTGAATGCGCATTTTTATCTAGTAGAAACATAAATTTCGGAATCGGCTAAATCTATTACTATGTCGCGCGGATCAATCATACGTTACCTACCAATAAATATTTGAACACCTGTGATAGAAAAGAAAAACAAAATTTATTCATATTCAATAGTTGATAGAGCCTTCACGAGATGCAATTACAGCCTCAACCCTCCGGGGTATGCTTTCCACTAGTCCTTGTTTGACGGCTAGTGGTATTTTCTTCCACTCGGCTTGGAGAAGACATGCAAGTTCCTTCACTGATTTTGGACGGTTGTTGCACCCCTTAATTCGGCGATCCAACTCGTCCAAGTGGTTTTCGATACGGTTCAGGTCTGTGCTCTGGGAAGGCTATTCCATTCGGTTAACCCCATTGTCACCATAACAATCCATGGTGGACCTCGCAATATCACAGCTGATGTTGTCGTCCTGGAAGTAATATGGGTCCAACCCTTAAAACTGCCACAACGTAGGAAGCACTCTGTCATCCAAAATAATGCAGTAGGCCTCGGTGTTGAGCTTACCATGAATTTGGACCAAGGGTCCCAGTCCATACCAGAAGAAGCACCCCCAGACCATAATTCCACATCCGCCGAACTTTATTGTGGGAACAATGCATTCTGGCAGGTGTTCTCCAGGCAGACGCCAGACCCAGACACTGCCATCCGAACGGTAGAGGGTGAACCCTGATTCGTCGCTCCAGAGAACCAGTTTCCATTGATCTACGATCCACTTTCGACGTGCTTTACACCATATTAACCATATTAACCGAGCAGCTCGGATGGACTTAGTGATCAAATGCTTACGGGCGGCAGCACGACTATGAAAACCAAGCAGATGTGCTTCCGTTTTAATCGAAACAACACTCCCGGATGCCTGCTGAAAACCCGTCGGTCTCTCTCTCTCTCTCTCTCAGTTTGGTGGGTCTGCCGACTCGGGGCACATTCCAAGAATCACCGCTCACCTTCCACTTCTGAATCACATAGGCCACTGTCGATTTTGAGTAATTCAGCTCGCTAGATATGTCCCTTAAGGATAGGCCATTTCTGTGATACCCGACTATTACACCTTTCTCGAAATAAGATAACTCTGCACTTCGTGGCATCTTGCATGCGACAAATGCCAATGTTGTTTCCTCCGCGATATTTAACGGCGATGGGCGTGAAATATATCATGACCGCAGATATAGTCCAAATACTTATTGCTAGATAGTGTATGAGGAATCAATGAATGGGCTCCTTCCTTCCAGTGGACAAATCGGATGGTGAATGTCGTTTACCCACCACCACCACCCAGCAGACAAAAGTAGTTTAATAGTCAAGTTACTATACTAGTTTTGAATACGTTATCCTGAGTTTATAAAAAGGTTACCGTTGTTCACTCTACTTATACTTCCTCTATGACATTAGAAAGCATCTGGGCAGGGGAAGTAAAATTTTTAAATTCCTTTTGGTTCGTTTGCTTACATTAAAAATCTCTCTAGCAGTGAAATATAAGATACAGTGTGTGTGAAAAAAGTTGGAAAGTTATTTTAGGTGGATTGTGATTAATGAAGTGGATCGAATGAGAGTTAGAAGCAAAAATTTTAGTTGGATCCTGATATGCTGATGCGATGGATGAACAGTTTTAAAGCTAAAGAATCTCGCATAATTTAGAAAATGTTACTTTTTATTTTTAGTTAGTTACGTTTATTTTTATATCCAAATAAAATAACAAACACTGATTCCATATCTACTTACAGTATTATGTTTGTTACACAAATAGTTTTCGAGAGCACAGAAAATAAAATAGTCGATTTTTTTAAGTGCGTACTTGGGTGAAAACCGGAGTTATTTCATTTACTTTAAGCTACAGCTTGTACCACATGACATTTATTATTTTGTATATTTTTAATTCATAATATGTATTAGTTTAAAACTTTTATACAGCATTTATATAAGATGATTTTTTTTCTTATTCTTGAAGTGGTTCTATTAATTATTTATGAAGTTCTAGACAAATTTATTATAACTAGGAGGCTCAGCCCCCTGTTTACGCTGACCAACCCCCGCGGATTGCTACGCAATCCCATTTAGTTTGCTTCGTGAACCAACATTACTTTCGCAGAGTGAATATCCTGGAAGGCGAAACTATCTTCATAATTCGTATAATTCTGATTTGACTTTCCGGTCCATGACGTCACAGCGAGTGCTTCGCCCCGAGCTCGCTTACGCTCGCCGAACCCCAGGGATTGCTACGCTATCCCATTTGGTTTGCTTTGCGAACCAACACTCCTTTCTCAGATCCCATTTGGTTTGCTTCTCAAACCAACATTCCTTCATCAATATCAATCTACAGCGATTGCGCAACTATCTTAATAATACGGTCTATGACGTCACAGCGAGGGCTTCGTCCCTGTTCGCTAACGATCGCCAACCTCCGGGGATTAATACGCAATCCCGCTTGGTTTGCTTCGCAAACCAAGACTCATTTCGCAAGTGATATGTCCTTTTTTTACTTTAACACTGAATTCACCCTAAACTAATAGCCGCATCAGTAAAAACCCTTCTCCATCTTGTTCCTTGTACAATTTTAAATAAACCGTGTTAATCTTGTAACATTATGATCTGTACTTTCTCGGTAAAGCGTCTGAGAACAAACAGAGTGAAAAAAGGCAAGCCCTTTTCCTCGACAACTAAAAAAAATCGTCTTTATGGCATTTGTTGCTACGATAAATTTTATATCTGGCAAACCCGATCGTCAAAAATATAACATTCATTTTGGTGAGGAACATGCTCCGTGAAAAAACAAATGTGAAATTTGTGTGACCAACTTTTGATTGCATCGAATTTATTTATGAACCAATTTAAAAAATAATTTTACGGTAAGAAACTGTGCATTCTAAGCTTTCACGTGGTACTTTCAAGTTTTAAAACTAATTGTATTATGCTATAGATATGATAATTTTAGTTTTGTATTGGAAATTACGATCTAAAAGTTCTGAAAATTAAATGACCAACTTTTAATTCCATTGACTTTATTTATAAACCAATTACAAAAATAATTGTACCATAAGAAAGAGTATAATCTAAGGTATTCAGTGATGTTTTCAAATAAAAAAATAATAATATTATTAATCTTTAGGTATGACAGTTTTAACAAAAAGTAGCGAAAATATCCCAATATTCCGAAATTTGTATGACCAACTTTTGATCGCATCAAATTTATTCATTAACCAATTTCAAAAATAGTTGTACCGTAAGAAAGAATACATTGTAAGGTATACTGGTATATTTTCAAATTTAGAAACTGATAGTAATAAGATATTAATATGACAATTTTTTTTAAAAATAACAAAAATGTCCCGATTTTTCCCGAATTTCAAAAAAAAAATATTATTAGGAATCAAATTGAATTTTTTTTTAAAACCTCGACGAGCTGCAAAAATTCACGTTTAGAGTTACTCTACAAAAAAAAATCACAAACTGAAGACTGAAAATTTGTACGTCTTTTGCTCACTCGCGTTACAAATTTCGCTTTTTAAATTTTGACACTTAATAAACCCTAAACTAATAGCCGCATCGGAAAAAAATCTTCATTGTGTTGTTCCCTGTACAATTTTGAACAAACCATGTCAATTTGGTAATTTTCTGATCCGTACTTTCTCGGAAAATCGTCTAAGAATCGAGTGAAAAACGCGAGTTTTCAATCCTGCGGCGATGGCGGCGGTAACATTTTTTAAATATAGAGCGACTAAGATTTGTTTTTAATCTTACCAGATCAAGTAAAATTTAAAACTTCAACTAGCTTTTGTGTGCTTCATTATGCTTCACAAATTTTAATGTTGCTAAAAAATCTAATAATTCTAAATTGAACGAAAAAATTACTTTAAAATTAAGTATTGAAATAAATTAAAAGTTAGATTTCAAAATTTTATTTTTAATTTCTTAATAAATAGAGAAAAATATTGTCAGCATTTATCAAATAGTCTAACCACTATCATTTGTTCAGAATGCGCGTGTCACTGATAATATGACAACATTAGAACATTTTCTTGTCATTTCGATTGAACAATTTTTTTAATTTCAGTGGGGAAACGATTCCCAAGGTCAATTATACAGAAGAAGAAATTCGTACTTGGTAAGTTGTATAAACCTCTTTTCAAATTTTAGAGTATTGAAGAACAAATTTAACCTTTCCGTTATGCATTTGTTTTCTATTACGTATTTGTATTGTATTACGCTTGTCTGTATTACAAAAAAGTATAGAAGTATTCGAAAAAGCTATTCTAATTTTTACTACAGCTATAAAGCTGCATTTGTTTCTTTGATGTTTATCTGATAGCTCCTATCATTACTGAATGAACAAAATTGCTTTTCGACAGAATATCTAAACAAGGGAAGTATATGGTGTTCTTCTGAAAAGACACAAAGAATACCAATAGGACGTTTGAAAATAACGATTAAGGATTGTGTGTAAAGTGACGCTCTATGAATTTTTGGACGCATGAGTTGGTAAACCATTCTGTGTGAAGGTGTTATCCTGAATACAACCGTGTTGTTGCACCTGTGAACTTGCCAAATTTGTCCACATTTCACAATACCGCTGGTTTTAAGAGGTTGCTTTACTTAAATATACTGAGTAGTAAACATGAATGCGACTTAAGTTCTTACCCTAGCGACCGTCTAGTGATAAAATTTGTAACTACTGTTTTTTTAATGAATGGAGAGCGAATTTTTTAAGTGTATGATGTTCAAATATCTCATCATTCTGAGTCTTAGAACACGTTCCAACGTCTTTAAAGAAAGGATGTTTTAATTTTAACGACTCTGCATTTGTGTGAAATTATATTTATTCCACTAAAACTATTAAACGAAGGAACTGTGCAAAATCTTGTTTCATTCAATACTATCTCCCAAATGTTTTTTTTTTTTTTTCTAATCTTTTACAATTTTCTAGGAGTGTGGTATTCACGAATTTGAAACGTTATCTTCCAACACACGCTTGTAAGCAACATCTCGAAGTATTTTCCGTTTTGGAAAAAGAGTGTGGTTACAGGGCTGATAATATTCCTCAACTAGAAG
This sequence comes from Metellina segmentata, assembly GCA_947359465.1. NCBI lineage: Eukaryota > Metazoa > Arthropoda > Arachnida > Araneae > Tetragnathidae > Metellina > Metellina segmentata. The sequence continues at coordinate 81,456,473 of OX375872.1, read as the reverse complement.
ATGTGTCTCAATTTCTGAAAAGTAAGTGGCAAATTCTGTTTTTTTTTTTCATCGATGGATACCTACAGCTAATTTTAAATCTGATCATAGAATTTGTAAGCCGGAAAAAATATTCTAAAACCCATAATTATTCACGTTTCTTGATCCGAAACATCAAACGAAAAGTATCATTCGGTATACAATATATAACTAAGCACTCTTGCTCAGGAGTCTGTCTTCAAATTAAAATTTTTTCCAACTCAACTTTATAGATTAAGGAGCAATACCCAATTTAGGTTACAGATTCTGGATATTTTTGTTGAATACGATAAATAATTGTGTTGAAATGTTGAAGTTCCCTTCTTTCTAGTTTCACAGCTGTGCAAACAAAACCATTCCACAGAAAAGAATCATAGATAAATTAAGTAAAGACCAAGATATATGCTTAAATTTAATTCTCATTGCATAATTCTAGTCTAAAAATCTCACTGGGGTCAATTTTTTAATGTCTTCATATGTTATATTAGCATTTCACAAAGCCAAATGGAAATATTTCTTTCACAAGATGATAAAAATAAATGTGTAATTCTGTACAATAAGTGGGGAGATGAAAAGAAAAGGGAAATACAGATTGTACACTCTCTTAGGTATGTATTGTATACACAAAGCACTTTGGGCATTCGTGAAGGGAACATCATCCAAAAATGGAATTAAAATATTATTGAAATGAATTCAAATTTTATTTAAATAAAAATGAATTCAAATTTTATTTAAATAAAAATGAATTCAAATTTTATTTAAATAAAAATAAAATTCAATTTATTGAAATAAAAATGAAATTCAATTTTATTGAAATAAAAGTGAAATTCAATTTTATTGAAATAAAAATGTTCTAAATAACAAAGTTGAATGACATTTCTTTCTTGAAGCTATTATTCTCTAAATTTTGATAGAACGTACTGGATTTCAAGTAAGACCAGCAGCTGGACTATTGACTGCTCGAGATTTTTTGGCGAGTCTCGCATTTCGGGTTTTCCAGTCGACTCAGTACGTGAGACATGGGTCATCACCGGATCATTCTCCCGAACCGTAAGTTTTCGATTAATTTTGTTTCACATTATTGTTCTAGAGTAGTGAATACGTGTTGTAAATGATCTGGGGCGTCAGCTTGGGGAAATAATTGGGGGACAAGTAACACCATAGTTGCTTCATATATACTTCATACACCCGTGACAGTTCTTTTCGTGGCGTCAGGTGTGACCACTACTCGCTAACCCTCGGTGATTGGTATGAATTCCCAGCAAACCAAATGGGAATTCGTAACCTATTGGATAACAGCCATCACGGCGTTGTCAAATTGGGCCAAATTCGAATTTCGAAGAGATCCAATCGGCGTGACGTCACAATCTCTTGTGAAAATATTGGGTCATCCGGAAAATTCTGCGCGTTTTTTGAGATAAATACCAACGAAGAAGTACAAAAACATAGGTAAATTTTATTGAATCCCATAAGCGCCATTTTGTTCTATGACGTTTTGCCATCTTTCTCGAAGCTGGAAAATCCTTTTTTTTTTTAAATCATTAGGCTTATTTGTAAAGAAGTTATCGAGGTGCTGTTCTGACAGTCTCCAAAGAAATAGCTCCAGGCCGTTCAGAGAATTTTGAAGTGACCTGAAGAGATAAAAATGTGAAGGGCAAGGTCCTGTGAATATGGGGTATGACACAAAACATCTCAGCTATACTCAATAAGTCTTTGCCTGACATTCAGCGAAATGTGGAGCCACGTATTGTCATGCTGGAAGACAACACCACGACGATTGGTCAGTTCTGGCAGCTTTGCTTCGATTTTTGCTTTTAATACTGCCATTTGAGAACAGTATTTTTTCGAATTTATTGTCTGATTTTATGGCAACAATTCATAATGAACAATACGTTTGTAGGTCTACCATACACAAATCATTACTTTTGAGATGCAGCCCCCCTCTCGATGTTACTTGGGGAGGTTCATTTCGCTTACCCCATGATCTTTTTCTTGTAACAATATTGTTGAGTATATACTTCTCATCTCCAGTAATTAGCCGTTTCAAAAGAGGAGCTTCTTCATTTCGTTTTAGCAAAGCATTATATGCCGAAATTCGAGCAAGCATATTCAGCGTTAAAAGTATAGGGTACTCGTACAACCGTAGCGGCTTACATACCCAATCTTCTTCAGATGATCATGAACTGTGCTTTTGGAATATTTAGTTTGTGTGTTAGTTCCTGAACTTTGTAACGTGTATTTTCAGCGATAGCATCTTTTAATAGGTCCTCGTTTACAGAGGATGGTCGTCAAGAGCGGGCATCCTCTTCGAGGCTGAAATTTCCGCGCCTAAATTTATCAAACCAACTTCGAACTGTGTCATCAGAAACAGCACTTTGTCCATGTACATCACGCATTTTACAAGCAGTTTGACTGGCATTTTTTTTCTTTCTTAAAATAAAAGAGCATGATATGACGAAAATGAAATTTCTGGTTCTCCATTGTTAGCACTGTAGTTGAACAAAAATTATGTCACAACACATGCTATACTTTTGCATTGAAAGCATAAAAGACTGAATTTAAATATCTACTTCAATCAAGGTCACTCCTTATAAGCGGTAGGAAAATAATAATAATAACAAAGCTAGCTTCGATTTGAAAACGCGCAGAACTTTCCGGATGACCCAACATAAATATTGAATTGAAAAATTATTTAAGAAAATCAAACGTATAATGTATCAATATGGTGTAAAATTTTCCGCAGATTTCAAATCCATTGAAATTTTCAATACATCCTTTATGATCCCTATTTTACAAAAAAAGAACTAAACAAGGCAGTCAAAAAATTTTTTATTTGTTTTGCTTTCCTTCGCTAGAATTGTTTGAGCGCAGGAAATGGAATCTGTAATTTCTCGGCAGCGAAGGTCAAATTCGTATGGGAAAAAATATAAAAGTTACAGTTTAAAAACTATTTATTTGAAGAAAATCATATTTATAAATCGATCTAATCTGAAATTTTCCGTATATTTCAAATCCGTTGAAATTTTTACTCTATCTTTAACGATCTAGGAGATAGAAAAAAGAACTACATTACTCCAGTTACGGTTGGGCGAACACCCCAAATTTTTATTCTTTAATATTGCTTATATCCTTTTCATATTTTTATCAATGATGTATTAGCATAGTACAAATTTTTTAAGGGTAACATTTAATTTTTATAAAGATAACTTTTTTTTTTTACAATCAAAATTTAATTACAAATTTTGACAATATGATTGATTTCTAATAACACTGATAGCAATTTAAAATTTTCACCTATTTTGTTGGGGGTTTTTTTTGTTCTAAACTCTTCGTTTATATTTGGCAAGTGCATTAAACCAAAAAAATAGGAATAATAATAATACAACCTGAATACTGATATCAAATATGGAAATAATCCAAAAGACTCTAAAAAAAGTCTGACTTTATCTCATTATCTAACAAAATTAAGAATTTTATTACAGCTACGTTTATTTTTTGAGGTTCAATGCACAGTATAATGACTAATAAACATTTATGCAAAATATCTAAGAAAAAGATTGAATTGTTTTCTTAGATAGAGTTGTTAAAATAATGGTAAATACAGAAAAACTCATTCTGAGTAGATGGAACATTTTACCCGTAGGACATTGCTTTTTAATACTTCTATACCGAAAAATGCCTGTAACTTTGGGTGTTCACCTACCTTAAAACTTTATATGTTTTTTTCGTCAACCGTTTTCTGGCTAGTTGTTCGGAAAATGAAACGGAAAAAATAATTTTAGAATCTATCATTTCTTTATAATGTTGCCAAGTAAAACAAAAAATTAAATCCAATAAATTAATTTTAAAATGTTCTAGATTAAATTTTAAAATTCGGGCTTCGCCCAAAAATTGCAAAAAATTCGGACTACCTGTGTGCTAAATCACATTATTGTAAGTGCCGTAGATTCGTCAGGACACTGCGTTCAAGACAAACGCTTCCTTTTATCATGGTAGAGAAGAGAGTTTCTTAATAATTTCTTTTGTACATACAGATCATTACCGATGTATAAACTTGAAACAGGCATCCCTCATATTTGGACTTTGGTTAGTCTCGACATGTCCTATTTGAACCTCACACCAAAAAATCCAATCAATCCTCACATTTGAGAGGGGTTCAACCATAAAAATATTCGGGCACAAAAGGTCGAGGTCCCTAGAACTTGGATGTCCTGTCTCGATATAATGGTCATCCAAAACCTAATGCGTGAGATCAAGGCATCCTGCATTTGCCAACCCATATTAGTTGTATATTTGCAACATTCATTCCTCATGCTTCGAGATATAATCATAGAAATAGTGGTGGAACTAGGTATTTGGACACTAGTATTAGCACCCTTTAATTGGCATTTTCGTATTACTGAAACGCATGATATTTTTATGAACACTTTTTTCCTTCCTATTTATATTTGAACTCAGAAACTGATTATTCTTTGTTACTCAGAAAATAAATTTAAGAGTGATGTTATGTGAATAGTTGTTCAGAAAACAAAATTGGAGGAGGAATATCTAACCATCTCTCTCTATTCACGCATCGCTTATAGCAGAGCAAATTCAAAGGGGCCATTCAATAAGATATAACGTTTCTAATAAATTCATTAAATGTGCTTAAGGATTTGTCTACATATTAAAATTCACACAAAGATTTTAATTTTCAATGACAACATCCCACTTCAATGCCAAATTTCGAACCTATAAAATGATTTTACTCCTAATGCGAAGTTTCGAATGATTTGGTTAAGCTATTTCTGAATTGTGAGTATAGAAAATTTAGAGCCCTATTGCTAAAATAAATTTACCAGATTTTTAGTCATATCTATAAATTATCTTACTATCATACCCTGAAAGTTTTTTTATTACTATTAAAGAATTCATACAAAATCCACATGTCTAAGCGACGTTTTTAACAAAAATTCTTAAAATTCAAAATAAGTTATAAAATTAATATTTCGTAAATCTATGGATGGCAACTTTTATATATTTTGATTGAAATCGATTAAGGACTTCTTTTACGATAAGGCTAAACTTGGGCTCCTTTCTTTTTCTCGCGCGCGATACGGTTTTTTATTATAAAAACTTAAATATACGCTATTCTTTGCCCATTTGTGCACAAGGGAACAGCGAGCTTCTAAGAGGAAAATATTTGAAATTTGTGTTATAATAAAAGAAGTTTCTGGAATATCCTGACCCAAAATATATAACTTGGGAAATGCTTCATTAGCACTACATTAACTCACATCAGTATTAAAATTATTGACATTAAAAGGCAGTTGTAACTATTTTATACTGCTTTTAGCTTGAATTAATCTATTGTTTACTTTCTGTAGTGATTGCATTCATGAATTGCTAGGACACATTCCAATGCTTGCTGATCCGAATTTCGCTCAGTTTTCGCAAGAGATAGGATTGGCATCGCTTGGCGCAGCTGATGTTGAAATTGAAAAATTCGCTACAGTAAGTATACAGTAATAGTACAGGAATATACAGGGGTTGGACAAAATAATGCGAACACCAGTGAAAACAGAATTTTTTTTATTAATAGGCCGTTGGTCCTCCGCCGCCATGCTTAACCGCAGGCCGAAGACAGTCAACTTGATAGGCTTTTGGTCGTGTTCTCCAAACGTAAACACGTACATTTGTCGGGAATAATGTGAACGACGATTCGTCTGACCGTATTACATTCTACCATTGTTGTTGTGTCCAATTTTTATGCTCGCGACACCATATTCGTCGCTTCAAGGCATTGCATGGTGTAATCAATGGTTTTGAAATAGTCGCTCTACCATGATTATTTTCCATATGAAGTTCACTCTGGATAGTTTTTGATGAAACTGTTTCCTGTAGATGTGTGTTCATCTTAGATGTTATCTGTGATGCTGTTGTCTTGTGTTTTTTTGCCACAATCCGCTTCAAAACCCTTCTATCTCTGTCATTCAACTTCGATTTTCGACCACTGTTGTGCTTTTTAGATGATGTTTTTCCCTGTTTCAAATATTCTGACAATACAGTCCGCACTGTACTTCTCCCAACACTTAGAAGGGTAGCCGTTAACGTTATTGAGGCTCCAGCAAGACGGGCCCCAACAATCATGCCTCTTTCGAAATCAGAGAGGTTAGCCATAAAGCAATTTTAACACAGAAATATATTTCGCATTCGACTTCTATCGCTGCTAGTAGCAGACTGATGTGTGTACTTTCTCATCCGCTAGGTGGCACTCTTCACCGCTAGAGGGCAGGAGTATACGAGAGGTTTCTTTCGAGTGCTATTTTTTCACAAGTGTTCATATTATTTTGCCCAACCCCTGTAGGTAGATAGTTGAATTAATGTCTCAATGGTGTAACACAACGGGCTATTGGTGACTTTCGGGGTCAACCCGGAAGTGAACGATTCCATGACAGCACCTCTTAATTTTGAACCATGGTCAGAAGACGAGGTCAATATCTGAGCTAGCACCCCACTCTACGAACTTCCATACCAATCCAAAGTGAGAACATTTGAGATTACGACAGAAAATGCATCAGCTCCCGCTTACATAATATGATAAAGGGGGCTGATGCATTTTATGTCTGGTTATATATACACATTGGATTGGTATGGAAGTTCGTAGAGTGGGGTGTAAGCTCAGATATTAACCTCATCTTCTGACCATGGTTTAAATGGTTTAAAATTAAGAGGTGCTGTCCTGGGATCGTTCCCTTCCGGGTTGACCCCGGACAGTCACAGAGGACAGACATATATATTCATATCGACGACCAACCGGTCTAGTGGTTAAGGCGTTGGAGCTGCTAGGAGCACTGTAAGCTGTCTCAATAAATTTAGAATGGTCGCTTTACTAAAGGTACACGTTACTTATTTGACTATACGAGACGCTGTTTCAAATTTAAAGGGCTTAAGGGACTTTACAGTTCACCCTGTATATTGCAAAGCAAACATCTGAATTTAAAAATACAAATCTTAAATAGCATATATTTAGAGGTTGTATGTTGATATCTGTGATGCGACAGTGTCCAAACTACAGATCTCGAGCTCCAAAAATATCGTGAGAAATATTCCTAAGGTCTTTTACCGTGTTGATTATTTTAATTTAATGGAAAATCTTTTATATCACCAGTACTAAATAAATTCTTAACATCTGATTTACTTTTATTGAAATGACAGTGGATAAAAAATAATAATTCGATAAAAAAAAGAAGTCATTGTACTAAAAAAATATTACAATGAAGTTCCTGCTTCTTATGTATCATCAAGAAGTTCAGCAGTTTTTTAATGGTCCATTTTAATCTAATTTATCATATTTCACTTTTTAGCTGTATTGGTTCACTGTAGAATTTGGTCTCTGCAAAGAAGATGGCGTAGTTAAAGCTTATGGAGCTGGTTTGTTGTCATCCTATGGTGAACTTCAGGTAAATATATTAGGAGTGCATATATCTTAGAATATATATATATATATATACCTTAATGCTTTTAAAAATCGTGTCATTTCATTCTTGAACTGAATTAAAATTACATTATGTTAAAAATAATAAATAGGAAATCAAATCAAATAAGCAGTTATGGAAACTATCGTGCAAAATTATTTTCGCATACTACACAATAACTAGCTTAGTTTGTTCAGCGTTCAAAACATTACAACTTTACCGCGACCATCCTGTATATTACTTTCGTTTTTATGACGTGAAAAAGTATAACGTTGCAAGGTTTAGGGTTCTTATATCTTACCTTTATCTTAATTTCACAATAAGCACAAAAAATTAATGAGGATTTATTTGACAAATATATTTCCTTACAAAATGCTTAGACTTTGAATCTTAAGTCCTTGCACGGGAAGTGTGTTTTTAGTATATAATAGTAATATTAACTAACTGGTTTTATTGAAGTTGGAAACGGCAAGATACTAGAAACATTTCTCTTGAAATGTACTTTTACGCTTTTCTGTTGGATTAAAGGCTTCATAAAATACTCCGTAATACCTCAGCTTGGGCTTATATATGAAACTTTTGTGTAGACTCCTTATTTGTTCACCTTTTATTCATCACATGGTTTTCGTGACCAGATGAAATCTCCGTACAAACGTTTATCATTGTTTCAATTTATGGAAATGTGCTCTGATATATACTCATGTCCATAAATTAAGGATAATGCCAGCTCCGGCAAAAAAAAAAAGGTTCCGAAACAAAACAAACGTGACTTATTCATAAAGCCCTTTTATTAAACAAAAGATAAAGAACAAAAAAGATGGTGTGTGTATAATACCATTCATAAAAACAACGATTTTTGCTCACTGGAACAACTACAAAAAATATCGACCTTACAAAAACGTAACATGACATGGTTGGTATGATGGTTAATACATTGTATGTCTCCCAGACGATGAAATACAGTCCGTACAACGCCTAGGCATGTTGAGGATCAAATTATCGAGCTCATCTTGGGTAAGATCACTCCACTCAGCAAGAAATTATCTCCGAAGTTCTGGTACACATGTATAAGGTGGTTGACGGGCTGCATCTCGTCGGCCAAGCATGACCCACACATGCTCTATCGGATTCAAGTCAGGTGAGAATGCTGGCCATTCCATACGGGTGATATCCTCAGATTCAAGGCATTCGTTTACAATGTCTGCACTGTGAGGACGGGCATTTTCTTCCATAAACACAAATTCTGCGCCCATGGCACCACTAAACATACGTACATCTTGTTCCAGAATGATGTCCCGATAAATTTGGGCTCTCATGGTTCCAATTTGAAGATGTATATCTGTTCTGGAGCCCAGCATAATTCTGCCCCAAATGAGCAAACCTGCACCACCGTAACGGTGTCGTTCAATGATGTTCTCTTTGTGGTAGTGGGTTCCTGGCGTTCTCCATATGAACGTCCGCCGTGAATCAGACTGCAAGCTAAACCTGGACTCGTCGTAAAACATCACACGAGACCACTGTGACGATGTTCACATTGCATGTTCTGTACTCCAGGCTAACCGCTGGCGACAGTGAGTTGCTGCGAGCGTAACACATCTGACAGGCCTACGAGCATATAGACCAACATGTCCCAAACGTCTGTAAACGATTTGTCTTGAAACTGACGTACCCGTGGCTGAAGATAGCTGACGAGAAAGGTCGGATGCTGCGCTCCGTCTGCTTCTTTTTGCAGTTACTGCCAAATACCTTTCGTCATTCGGCGTTGTAACTCGGGGGAGACTTGTACTGTAACGTCTACTGACATTTCCATCATTTTGGAATCGTCGCCAGAGCCTAGAGAAGACATTTTGGGCGATTCCAAGTTCCACTGAAACTTCCGTCTGAGTACGCCCACATTCCAGGCGGCCGATAATTCTACCACGTAAAAAATCATCGACATGCGTCCTCTGTGCCATAACTATTCGTTTGTGGCACTGAGCGGCTTACAGAACGCTTGTGAACAATTTTACTTCTTTGCTACCATTCCTTATGTACACCTCTCTTACACTGTCGTCATTGTGTGACGTACTATCGGGTTCATCTGATGGCTTCCTGTAATTTGGATATTATTCTTGAAGATGTGTGCAATAATTCTACATGTGAAATTTTTACTTTAGAGTTCGATTTCCGTGTGATTCTGAATTATCCTTAATTTATGGACATGAGTGTATTTGCCCTTTCGTTTATACTTCTTCCAAATAATGCTTTAACTTTGACATAAAAATAGCTATGATATAGTCTGGTTCCCCCAACTTGGCAGTAGAGTCACGGGGGTTTGAACGCGTTTATTCCTTAACCCTCCAGTGGTTTGGACGAGATATTTCGTCCATCGAGATCTATTTTGACGAAATATATCGTCATCATGATATTTCCGATTCTTTTTTTAATGATGAGATCAAGAACTGGTCAGTTTTCTTCTAATGCCGATAGTTTTCTTCTTGACAGACGAGATATCTCGCCCATCAAGATCTGCCAATGTTTTTGCTAATGACCTGATACCTCGTCAAGACAACCACCAGGAGGGTTAAATCTGGTGATAGGTTGGAACGTAAACAAAGGGCTTCTACAATTGACGTCTTTAGCTTTGATTCAGGTTCTAAGGTTATCGTTTGATGCTGAAAGTGATAGCAGCGATAATGAGTTGGTGTGTGTGTGGGGGGGGGGGGGAGAGAGATATCCACTGTAATCACTAGAGCTCGGATTTTGCATATCTTTTTTTAAGCTCCTTATGAAAAAAAAATCCGTTTTGAGTGGGCTTTTTTAGCAATTTGCAACCAAACCAACCCGAATTTATTTTGCATGTTTACATTTGGGAACATTTTGCTTATTGGGGTTTGCTTATTGCACATTGTGTTTGCATATTTGGGAACATTTTGCATATTTGGGAACATTTTGCATATTTGGGTTTTTTTTGCATATTTTGTGCATAATTGGATAATATTTAATTATTAAATATTTTTACAAAAAAAAAATTTTTTTTCAAAGAACTTTGCTTTGTGTGTTTGGAGGAAGATTTTCAGAAGCGAAACTCAATTGCTTTGGTTGGCCTGACATTTACCAAGCAAACTAAAACTTTCCCCGACAACACCTGTTATCACCACCACACATTAATTCCACTATTTCAAAAAAATTTAATTCATCGTTGTTTTAGATAGTAAAGACTTAATTTCAAAGGTAAATAGATTAATTTGCAGCAATTTCATTTTAAGTGCAAGATAAAATACCAAAGCTAACTGAGTTCAGTTTCGTTTGCCGGTATCAAATCCACTTTGGGAACAGGAAACTTACGAGTCACGAGCCCGTTATCCTAAGCACTCGGGCGGTCTACGACGTTCAGCCCTTCTGAACTCGCATCAAACTCATGAAACTCTTTACACATTCTACATTTAACTCCCTTTTAAAGTTTTTGTAGTCAACTAATAAGTCTTCTTGTTCATTTTTTATCATGCGTAAGTATATATAGTAAAAAAATACTCGGCTTGTTTAGCGTCCCTTCGCAATCCAGCGCCAGGTCACATGTCTGCCCCCTTCCCTAGTTACGTCCCTGAGGACGTTTGAAGTGCGTTCATTTTTATCTACATTTTTCAATTATGTAATATTTCTATATTTTTTATTTTGTATATATGTTGTTTTGTGTATTTTTTACTTATCTTTATCTCGCTATTAAAACAAAATTGTGAATTAATTGAATGAAAGTATGACTCATTTTCACTTTATTCTCCTCACTGCCTTTTTTGTAAGAAGAAATTTTTTTTTGCAATTTCGCCATTTTGCATATTTTGCGGTTTAAGTGCATATTTTGGGATTTTGTAATGCATATTTCAGGTCACATTTTCGCATATCGATCCGAGCTATAGTGATCACCATTTAAGCTTTTGGTATGACATCCCTTCTCCTAACGAGCTTTCACACCTATTCAAAAATCGAATGATCCAAGGTCGACTACGTTACCTTTGGAGATGCACCATAGCTCTCTTTTATAGCAATACATATTAATGTTCTGTAAAAAAAAACTATATTATGATGGAGATCTTAATCACGATTTAACTTTACTAAAGAAAATATCCAAATCCATTATTTGTGACACTTTAAACTTCTTTAAAAATGTCACTGCACAATAAGTCGCTACTCACCTAAATGAACAATTTTTAAGCTCTACTATTAAATATAAATGGCAAAAAGGTTGAAAAAAAGGCCTGATTTCTCTTTCTAAAAATTATCTTTTAACAATGAAGTCTTTCTTAAGTAATTGTACTGTAAATATTTACTCTGCAGTTATTTTGTGCCTCTGTGTATATTTTTTTGTAACTCAGCATGCCCTGTCGGATAAACCTGAACAGCGTGGATTTGACCCAGAAAATGCTGCGGTTCAGCCGTATCAAGATCAAGACTATCAAGACGTATATTATGTAGCAGAAAGTTTTGACGATGCTAAGGAGAAATTCAGGTGCGTGTAAACAGTACAAACATTGAGCCATAAAGATACTGCATTATACCTAGGAAATTTATTTGATTTTAATAGGCACTAGAAATGTCTTACTGGTGTTATGGTGTCGCTTAAAGGCTATAGAGTAGTCTTTTCAAACGTACGTGGAATCAATATTCGATTAGGACAGTCTTTGATGTCATTTAAGACCGAGGGACTGGGTGTAATAAGATTGTCTGATTTAGAGATTCCATGAATTTAGCACAAATTCGACTAAGTAGAAGAAGGATTAAAACATATGCTTAGTCAGAAACGGGATACCGTGTTTTTTCGACGATGAACTACTATGTCTGGCATAAAGGTAACTACATCCTTTATAATTCAGAATCTTTGGTACTATCTTTCAAGTTTTCATTATGTTGGATTTTTTAAAGTAGGTTATTTTTTTATTTTAGACCTGATGTAAACTTGTGATTTAAATGTTGTATTTAAGGCTGTGTAGGTAAGTCATTTTTTCCCCGATAGTATTGTGAACTAGCGGTTCGGCAACTTTCCTAGGGTTCCCATGAGAGGGCGTGTCCGACGCATTATGCTACTGAACTGAGAACTTCCTTGTTGTTCCTCTGCTCATGGCATGATCCATAATAGACTTTCGTTTTGTTAACCTGTACCAACTCATACGATCCAATTTGTACCAGCTAATTGAAGTATATTTGTTAGTTATTTCCATATTAATAGAAAAACTAATTCACCCTTGTTGATCATTACAATCAAATATGTTTTCTCCTGATTAAGCGTTGTTCATTGACTAAGCCACGCTTGTTTTTTAAATCTTAAGGCTTTGTTGGACTTAATCACCATTACAAAAATTAACTTACAATGTAGTAGTAAATATAGCAATGTAACCTATCTCCATTACGAAGTATATTTTGGTAGACAAAGTTGTACTGTCTTCCACGCGTCTTGCGAAATTGGCAACTAGCCAATGTGAGATCATGAATACCCGCACTTTAAAAAAAAAACAGCTTAATGGCGCTTCTGACAAGGCACGTAATTCGATGGATGGTTCACGGGGAACAGTTAATTCCAATCATTTCCAACAACTGTCTGAAGCCTTGTAATAAGACACTGCTACTATTCCTATCACGGCTTCACTCTCCGTTGCCACTCAGATTTCTCACACTCGGCTCCTAAAGACAACACATGGCAGTTCGCAATCTCAATCATCCGCTGCATTTCCACGTATACAACATTACACCGATGATCATAATCCTCCTGATGGTTGTCTCGACGAGGTATTGGTCATTAGTAACTCTGACCAGATCTTGATGGACGAGATATCACGTCGAAACCACACGGAGGTTTAATACTGCTCTGATGGTCTCATGTATTTACCAATCTATCAACTAGTGATGGCATCTATCGAATTCAGCTATTGCTAAATTCTGGAGTGGGGTACTGGGGTTAAATTAGCCACTACTACAAAATTTAACTTACAGTCACAGAAACAAATGAACCACCCCTCTTCATTCGAGCAATTTTAACAGAAGAGAAATTATAGGAGACAGTAGTAGATATAGGAGACAGTAATAGATTTATAGAACTAACATCTTCTATGAATTCAAATGCATACAAATTTCATAAGAGGTCGTCTGCATATTAAATTGAGCACCAATTTCAAAATTTTCAATGGGAATCCCTATTTCGACACACAATTTCGAATCAATATCAAAATTTAACTTCAGATACCAAATTTCATGTTATTAGGTCTTACCGTTTCGAAGTTATGAGTATAGAAATATTGGAGCTCCTAATGGTTAAATCGTTTCTTAGACTTTTATGGATATCTTCCTAAATGATATTTCTATAGAGTTGATATTTTGTACCAGGTTACTATTAAATAACACAAAAAATTACACCCAATATTTTAATTTAAAAATAGTTTTTAGTTTGCAATAATAATTATTAAATTAATGTTCGAAAACATTATTAATTGGAACCTTAATATATTTTGATGGGAATCGATTCAGGACTTCTAATATGGTCATGCAAAATTTCAGCTCATTCCAATAATTAGTTTTTGAGCTACATTACATTTTTTTTCATTATTGCGACTTTAGGGGGCAACCAAAAGTTTAAAAAACGTCTGGCAAATTTTGGATAATAATTCTTGGATCGTTTGTACTTGCATAGTAAATATATTAATGTAATTCTCAAATCGTTTGCACTTGCTTAGTAAATATAATAATTCTCAGATCGCTGATACATACGTTTGAAATAGTGTTCAAATTTGAAATTCGTTTATCTATAATTGCAGTTAATCTAGATCTACAAATAGCGACTTTCTGTTTCGAGAAGATATCCCTGAAATTTGCACAAAATTTAGTATTTAATATATCGGGATACAAAGGCAGTTAAGTCATGAAATTTCCTATTTAGATTAATTTAGCGATGCAGAATCTGAGTATGGCATCAAAACATGGTGTTTCCACAATAAATTTTGTTGTTTGTGCAAATATTTGATACGAAGGCGTCCCTTTATGTTTTTTTTTTTTAATTTGGATTTGTAGAGGACGTTATTCTTAATTGAATTATACTTTTGAATTTGTTGTAGTATGAATAGTACTCGAAATAAAGGAGGTGGATAGGGTTTTTTTTCCATGGCTGTACATATAGCAGTGGGTGACCTATCGCCTCCTCAAACACGAACTACTGTTTGATAGACAAATTTGCACTGCCTTCCGCGGGTCAGGTTAAAAGGCTTACATCTTGTACTGTTGTAGATTTTTGTTTTCAAAAGATGCTTAGGAATGAAATAAGTATACATTTTTATCTCGCTTTTATAGCCTTTTATCTATACTGGAACACTTTACAAATTTAGACTACTAAAACATTAGTTTTTCGAAGATATTTCTTTTATTTATTTAGCTATATATATTCTTAATAAGCAATATAAAAATATTTAATGTGTCAGATTTTTAAAACATTTTTCGCGTGATGCCATCAAATTACTTGAAAAAAAACCTGCAGGATAGGAACTAGATATACAGGGTGATTCATAAAGTAAGTACACAATTTCAACGCACTGTGACAATGTAAGATATTTTATGGTACCTGTAACAGAAGTGTAGGCGAATATTTCAAGTCTTTTTAGAGATAGTCACAGATATTCTATGTGCGCATCTTTAGTCACACTACACACATCGAACCCGTAACCATTTCTGCTCAGACGTTTGTTAGGGTATCTGAAGCAAGTGCAGTGATAGTGGTTGCGATACGCTGTTTCAACTCCGCTTGATCAACAGGAAGAGGAAGGATTAAATACGTTATCTTTTATGTAGCCCCAAAGAAAAAGTCACAGTGTTAAATCAAGGCATCTGGGTGGCCATTGGGTTAGTGTCATGCTGTAGTCGGCGCTTTGCAGTGCTGTAGTCGTAAATAAATCAGAGGGTATACCATGGGGGCCTCTGCACTAGTATAGGCAGGGCTCCATGGTATCCCCTCTAATGGTACACTCTGATACTCGCAGAATGTTTTCCATGGGGAGGCGAAACATGTACTTACTACTTACACTTTCTAGGGGGGGGGGGGCAAAAAACATGTACACACACGTATATATATATATATATATATATATATATATATATATATATATACGCAAACGGCCGTGAAACATGGTAATATTTCAATTGTTCCTAAAAGAGGCTTTAATTTTTCTGGAACAACTTGGGCGTTTTCATTGTTCCCTCAAACCCAGAATAGTGCACATTTCATCTATACCAAAACGTCAACAGATCCTTTTTACCTCCTTTTCTACACGGCGAATATCCCTATATTTATATTTTCCGGATCAAGTATGGATATATCCTTCAAAAGTAGACTATTTTCTTCTTTAACATCAGAACAAAGACTGAATTTCATTCTATCGACAATACTTCGAATGAATTTCATTCTATCAACAGTACTTCGAATGAATTTCTTTTGATTAATAGGTACGATTTTGGAATTATGTACCAAGGTGATATCTTGAAATAGTAACTTTTCTTTTGCTGTCCCATATTAGTTGTTGCTATCTGCGTTTCTCGTAATGTTTCGCGCGATGTTTTCTAGGAAAAACAAAGCGGTGTTCGTAGTTTTTAATAAAAAGCAGAGGGTATACGGAATTTTCTGGAAAAACCAGGGTATACGGCGTATACCGTCGTATACCCTCCACTACAGCCCTGGCGCTTTGTCCAATCCATCGGTGAAGAAGATGTTAATAGAGGTAATTTCGCATGTCACCTGACCAGTGTGGTGGTGCACCATCCAATTGGAGAGTAAAGTTTTTCGACTTTATTATGCAATTGGAAGAATAAAGTTTTTGACGACATCTGCCGATACACTCGGTCGTCCTGGCTTTGGAACTTTGCACAAACAGCCCGTAGTTTCAAATTTTTTTAAACCAATTGTAAAGTAATTTTCTGGTTGGAGGTTCTTTTTCAAATCGTGATTGAAAAGGCCGTTGCACAACAGTGACAGATTCCGTTTTGTGTGCTCAATTCAAGAACACAAAAAGCCTTCTCCACTGCAGAAGTAGCCATTGCCACTGACTAGTCACGTGACACGTTCACTATCACCTACGTTACTTCGTTGTGGAGGGGGATAAAACTTTATGGGTATACCTAGCTAACAGTTCGCATTTGGATACCAGGTCTTAAACTGTTCCTGTTTTACAGCAACTGGAAACTGTATACGTACTTATCAATCACCCTGTACATGGCAAAGGTCATTTGGGCAATCACATAACTTAATTTCGGATACCTAGAAACTATGCTGCACTAGTTCATTTGCTCAAGACAAAAATGATGATAATGATGAATATATACATATCCTGACAAAGGTAATTCACGTTTTTGAAACGTTAGAATATTGACAATGATAAAAATGCAATTGCATTTGTTTGTGCGGGTTTTTTTTATTATTACATACACTACCCTACAATATTAGACCGGACGCCAGCAAATTTGTATAAAATCCGACAATTTGTTTTGGGGTGTTTTTCGTGGTATGGCCTGGGACCTTTGCATGTTGTTCCTGTTAAATTGGATGCCGACGCCTACATGAACATTTTGGACAATCAGGTTCTTTCTACGCTCTGGCAATTTTATGGAATCGATTAATGTTACTTCCAGAACGTCAACGCTCCATGTCATGTTGCTGCCTCTGTCAAGGAGTGGTATCAAGATATAGATGTAAAACGTCTTCCCTGGCCTGCTCAGAGCCCCGACCTAAACCTCATACAACATTTGTGGGACGAATTAGAGCGACGCTTTCGCAGGGAACCACGTCCGAAATCTACAGCTGAGCAGGTGACATTCTTGCAGCAGGAATGGACGCAAATACCAATAACTGTATATCAAAACCATGTTGAAAATATGCTCAGAAGGGTTGTTAGTGTAATTGCAGCACGGGGGGGACCATCCCCTTATCAAAGCATGTATTCTTTGATTTACACCATCACATCTTGCTGTCCGGTTCATTATTGTCGGTAGTGTATATTCTTAATTTGAAATTGAATTTTTTTTAACGTGTCTAATTCTTTTATGTGAGGAGTTTCAACTGTATTACAGGGATTTCGGGGACAACAAAATTTTTTAAATATTGAGTGTTCTATTTTAATACCGCTTCCCGTATCCTTCATGTCAAAAGAAAAGTTATTACGAGGGGTCAAATTCTGACGTTTTCCTTAAAGCTTTGCCTCTGTTTATCATCAAGGAATTTTAAAATTCAGTCGCATCAATTTTAAATTCCATCATGCAAATTTTCAAAAATATTTGTAACATTTTTATGAAAATAATATTAATTTATTATGTAAAGGAGCAAAAATGAAAGACAGCATGTACTTAAACAACATTTTGAGTAGCCCTATTTTTACATTTTTCAGTCGATCTTTACTTACACTTTAAGACAAAAAAAAAGTTGCACCTGGAAGGAGCAGACCGGTATAAATGAAATTTGGAGGAGTGGTACAACTGCGTTGGAGATGCAAGTGATCAAATTTTCAGAATCTTTTAAGCATGAGCCATGCGCAGGATAGCTCTTAAACGCGCTGCATACAGGGGCATAAAAGGACAAAGCGCATTATATTTATTTCGACTCATGCTGTTGTGTTGGTTACGTCGTTTCTCATTGAGTTATACCTCGGAAAAAGTTCGCAAGAAATTTAAACAACTGGGAGAGTTTGACAAAAGCTGGCCTCCGAGTAGGTCGATGGTCTAATCGACGGATTGCGCAAAATATTGGTTGTAGTAATGTTACTGTTGCACGCTGTTGGCAGCTGTGGATACAACAAGCCACGTGCGAGCGTCAACCAGGCTCAGAAAGGCTTAGGGAAACCGGACCGAGAGAGGATCGATGTGTTGTAAGATATGAGCGTACTGATCCAACAGTCACTGTTGCAGACATCCAACGGGCCGTGTGAACCTCTCTCGAACATCCAATAAGTGATCGCACCAATTGTCGACGGCTTCACGACGTGGGACTAAAATCACGTAGACCGTTAAGACGATTGCTTTTAACAGCATTGCGTCGCCGTCAAAGACTGGAATGGTATCGTGCCAGACGGACATAGGGCGTCTTCACTAACGAATCCAGCTTCTGTCTGTGTGAAGACGACCGTCAAATCCGTATGTGGAGGCAACATATTCAGCGTCAAGATTCACTGTTTTTTGTGCAGCATTACACGTTCAGAAGACCTGGTGTCATTGTGCGGGGTGCAATTGCGTATTATGCCAAATCAAATTGGTATTCGTTACGGGCTCTGTTACAGGCCACCGTTACGCACAAAAAATTTTACAGCCAGTTACGCTGCCATTCCTGAACTCCCAGGTTCACCCGCATTTTCAACAAGACAATGTTTTTGCCGTCTCTAGAGCTTGTCTAGAACACAACGATATCTTACCATGGCCGGCATACTCACCGGACCTGTCCTCAGTCTAGAATGTATGGGATGCCATTGGACGAGACGTCACCACTCCACACGTACAGTGTAGTCTTCTGGAACAACGTGACAGGGTTCAAGCAGCATGAGATGGACTATTGCAGGACTTCATAAAGAGCCTGTATGACTCACTACTAAGGCGCTTGGTATGTTGCATTGGGAATAATGGCGGTCATACGCCATACTGAATGATACCACTTAGTTGAATTTTTCGCAATAAAGTTTGCATATTTCAGTCTCAAATTTTAATAATTTACTCATTCATAAGCACTTTATAAACCTTGTAAATTTCATTGAATTCTGACAATTCCTTCTAGGTGCAACTTTTTTTGTCTTAGAGTGTATATACAAGGGTTGGACAAAATAATGTGAACACCTGTGAAAAGAGAATTTTTCTTTATTATTGGGTCGTTGGTCCACCTTTTGCATGAATTACAGCTTCTATCCGAAATGCAGTTGACAAATACAAGTCACGTACTACATTCAGAGGGATACGTTCCCACTCAAATTGCAAAAAAGTCCCTAATTCAGAAAGTGTCCTTGGAGGGGTAATCGACTGCTCAGCTTGTTTTCCAAAATACCCCACAAAGGTTCAATTCTATTGTGATTAGGAGACTGAGGGGGCCAGATTAGGTGCTCTATTTCATTTTCGTGTTCATAAAACCAGTCTCGGTCAATTCCACAGGTGTTAATGGGGGCATTATCATCTTGGAAGACTGATCGTTTATCAGGAAACACAGTTTGCACCATTTGGAGAAGATGGTCGGCCAGAAAACTGACATAATCCTCTCCTGTAACACGGCCATTCAGAACAACAAGTGGGTCAAGACCACGATGTGATATCGCACCCCAGATCATCACTGAACCGCCGCCATGCTTAACCGTAGGCCAAAGACAGTCATCTTGATAGGCTTCTGGTGGCGTTCTCCAAACGTAAACACGTCCATTTGTCGGGAATAATGTGAACGACGATTCGTCTGACCGTCTTACATTCTCCCATTGTTGTTGTGTCCAATTTTTATGCTCGCGACACCATATTCGTCGCTTCAAGGCATTGCATGGTGTAATCAGTAGTTTTGAAATAGCCGCTCTGCCATGAATATTTTCCATATGCAGTTCACGCCGGATATCTTTTGATGAAACTGTTTCCTGTAGATGTGTGTTCATCTCAGATGTTATCTGGGATGCTGTTGTCTTGAGTTTTTTTGCCACAATCCGCTTCAAAACCATTCTATCTCTGCCATTCAACTTCGATTTTCGACCACTGTTGTGCTGTTTAGATGATGTTTTTCCCTGTTTCAAATATTCTGACAATACAGTCGACACTGTACTTCTTCCAACTCCTAGAAGGGTAGCCGTTAACGTTATTGAGGCTCCAGCAAGACGGGCCCCAACAATCATGCCTCTTTCGAAATCAGAGAGGTCAGCCATAACACAATTTTAACACAGAAATATATTTCGCATCCGACTTCTATTGCTGCTAGTAGCAGACTGATGTGTGTACTTTCTCATCCGCTAGGTGGCACTCTTCACCGCTAGAGGACAGGAGTATACGAGAGGTTTCTTTCGAGTGCTATTTTTTCACAAGTGTTCATATTATTTTGTCCAACCCCTGTACATACACACTTAATAAACAATATAAATATTATAAAGCTTAGTGTTGTGTTTCAACATATGCCAAATTTTTTGTTCCTTTATGGTTTTTAGTACAAATTACTTCTTGAAACTATTTGTCCCTTAACACTAGGGCATAGTTTCCCAAAGTGAGCGCTGAAGGTACATATCTTGCAGAGGGTTTTCCTTTTGTCAAGGAAAACAGGGTCATTGAGGAACAAGAGTGGGCAATAAGATGATAAAAAGTCTTGTCACCTAAAATGTTCTCAGCAAACATTTTTTCCTTGACCATACAGACACTCATTGCAGTGATACATTGTTGCAAGAATTATACGTTGAAAACGCAAGTTACGAGATTATGACTTACTGATTTATTGCTAACATTTGGAAGCATTCCATATCGATTTGAAGATATCCGTTACAAGGAAGATTCCTCATTGAGTTTTTGAAAATTTTTTATTGCATTTTCGTTTTACTTAAAGGTGGATTTAGAGCGGTAACAAATTTTAAGTAAAAAGATAGCACCTACTGAAAATTCCGGACTCACCCTTTTCATTAATGATTATATTTAATTTTACTGATTTGATTTACTTTTTGCTTTTCCATTATAATAAATAGCTTTACTATTTGAGTTCCAAGTTGTTTTACCTCCAAACTTACTTTTTGAAATTTTAAAATTATACACATCTACATAATTATTTTGCTGAAATTAAAAATTTAAAGCACAGCTACCCTTGCAATTTATTATTAGTTGAGATCGAGTTTTCCAGAGGGAGGTGCCGAAGGATATTGTCTTTTAAAAGGGGTATTGAGCCAAAAGAGTTTGGGATACGATGCTCTAGGCGGGGTAGCTATTTGAAATGCTTTTATATGCATGATTAATTTTTTGACTGATTTACAGGAACTATGTCGCTCAGCATTTGCGACGAAACTATGAAGTGCGATACGATGCATTCACTCAATCAATCCAAGTTTTGGATTCTATTGAAAAGCTCCAAACTTTGTCAGATAGTCTTCGTACTGAAGTTGTCCGACTTTCCAGTGCCATCAAAAAGCTCTCAATTCAATGAATTTCAAACTATGTGGTATATCGCTATGGTAGTCATTGTTAATTTAAATACATGTTTGATGTAATAGGTCTTTCATTGTTCGAAGATATATTACAAATATTTTTGTTTGAAACAGGGCCTATTAACGTGAATTGAACGCTCTTCAAAAAATATCTTCCTTAGGACTATGCTGGTATGACTAACATAGTGCTACGAATCTATTATATAAAATCTGTCCCTTTTATAAAAAATTGTTAACATATTATTACTTAAACTTGTGTTACTTAAACTACATTACTTAAATTTGCGTTCACAAAAAATCTTCGAACAAAATCAGAAGTAAGACTATATTGTATTTCTTATATATTATTTCCGTGCTGTCATATCACATTACAGCATGAAACATCCTTTTAAATTAAATAAACTTTATTCATAACTTCACTTCAAGGCAAAATATTTACATACTTTTGCGTGGTTTAAAATAAAAACGCCTATTGCCTTTGTTTATTCAATACGATTTTAATTTTTTTCAATATTTTATTTATCTATATGTATAAAACTTAACGGCTGAAATTAAAAAATGCTTGCCCATCCCACTTATGATAAAGATAATTCAATTAGCATCATTCAAATCAGTGGCGAGTTCACTTCTAACTACTAGTAATTTAATGTATTTATTTAATTGATTTTGGCATTACAGAATATTTTGCATCATGTGTTTGAAAGATCAATTTAAATGCTTTTCATTGAATAATTTTTATTGCTAGTGACTTGACATTTCTCCGAGGAAAAAGTAGAATCACTTTTATATAACGATATCTAATTTAAAAACAAAACTTCTCTGACTAGCTTCTTTGATGAGCATATAATTTACTCTCTGCATTCATAGCACCATGCTAATCAAGTAGATGCTTTAACTGATGACCAGAAACAACTTTCAATAGTAGTTAAATTTCTCTTTCTATCGTATAAATGTATGAGTAGATCATAGTGTTTGACAAATAATGTATCTCTATGTTGTGTGACTATATGCTTATCGGCTATCGAAATTCTTTATTTAATTTGTTCAGGTTTAAATATGTTTAAAGCCTTTTCTAATTACACAAATTAGAGTGAACACTAAATTAATTTAAAATCAAATGTATAGCAAAATCTTGTATCAATAGTTAGCTAGTAAATGGCATTTTATGCAGGACATATGGCCTTTAGGTGTCCAAGAAAATTCAGTTTTATTGAAATATGGAAATATTCTGTACTACTCATGGAATAGTTACATACCTCCATGTGATTTAGATTTACTATTTCACCCCCCCCCCCATGAGAGTAACTAAACTTTTATT
This sequence comes from Metellina segmentata, assembly GCA_947359465.1. Taxonomy (NCBI): domain Eukaryota; kingdom Metazoa; phylum Arthropoda; class Arachnida; order Araneae; family Tetragnathidae; genus Metellina; species Metellina segmentata. The sequence continues at coordinate 81,433,551 of OX375872.1, read as the reverse complement.
ATAAATTCTTTTTTAAATAAACTTTTATTTTTTTATATTAAACTCTGTAGAAAGAAAAAAAAAACATTATATAAAGATTTCCCCTCATTTTCAACTGAACAGTGCTTTTTGGTTTCTTCATTTTCATGTTAATCATTTACTATCAGTAGTTTTAGTATCAAACTTTAAAATATTACAATTGGGTTTTTTAAATAAGATATTTGTAATTGAGGAATCTTTTGTTTGTTTTTCCAGTATGAAGAAATGTAATTAATGCATTATCAAATTTAAATACCTGTATATGTATTTGTGTGACGGTTAAAGTATTATGTGTATGTTTTTATACTGTATACGCATTAAACTAGTTTATAGAGGTTTTTGGAATAAAACATATCTTTTCATAGAATTTGGAGAGTATATCAAATTTATCCATTTCCATTCAAAAACTAATTTTAAATTAAAATTATTTTCCAATTGAAGCTTTTAAGATTCATCAAAAACTCCAAGCTTTATTAATTCATTTGATAATTTCATGAAAGTGTTGAATACAGCTCTTGCATTTATTTGGTAACATCCAATTGATAAACAGAAAATTGTTACATGTTCCATATAGGGATGCGACATCGGTGTTTTATAAAAAACATCGATGTATTTACCATCGATGTATTGAAGCCGGTGTTTTTTTTAACATTGATGTTCATACTTTTCGATGTTTTATTTTTTAATGAAAAAGTACCATTATAAAAATTAAAAAAATAACTAATTAGCATAATTTTCATAATCAGTTAACTGTACATACTTTTAGACCTAAGTGACCAAGGGTGAAGGGTCAAAAAAGTAGGGATGTGACATCTATGTCGATGTTTTCAAAACATGCATGTATTAACTATCGATTTATTGGAGCTGATGTTTGTTTAACATCAATGTTTTAACATTGTCGATGTTTTATTTTTGAATGAAAAAACACCATAGTAAAAATTAAGAAAAATAACCATGCAACTAAGTATTTGTCAGTGATGGCGACATCTGGTCCATCAGAACGAGTTTTTTCCCTAACTGGTGGGATAGTTAGTGAAAAAAGAAGTCGGCTTAAGGTGGAGAAAGTTAATAAACTTCTTTGTTTACAAACTGTAAATAACAAATATTGGGGCATATAATAATTATAGGCCCCGATATTTTTTATTTACAATAAATAAAAAATAGGTTTGTTGTGTCCCCCCCCCACACCATAAGTTAATAAATAATTAATAACAACTAACAATAATTATTGTTATGTCCCTACTTAATTATACTTATAGTAAGTAATGCCTATGTCGAATTGTTACAAATGTTATTTTTGTTTATACTATTCAATTTGAAAATAAAAGATTTGTTAATTGTTCGTATTAATTTTTGTTTACTTTGTTTTAACAATTAAAAAAGACTTAGTTATAAATTAATAAACACGAATGACAAATTAAATCTCCCCCTCCGGGCGAACAATAATGCTTAAGATTGCTAGACCAATTATAAGAAATGGAGACAAAAAAAGTTTAAATACACTTTTTGTAATGTTTAAAAACATCGATGGTTTTTGGGCGATATATTATCAATATCGATGTTTTAATTTTAAACATCGATGTTTTACTGCCAATGTCGCATCCCTAGTTCCATAATGCACGTATTTAAAAATGCAATTAACTTTCATTTATAGCGATATATTTAGCTGCATATTTTCCAAGTCAAATGTTTTGAAAAATTTAGTATGTGTTATTAGTCTTGTATTACGCTTTGCACCATAACATCAAAACCTGTTTTTTCAAAAAGGATATCATTGTTTCTTAAACACTTGATGTCACATTGAAAAATCCTATTTTATTTACAAATTAATAATTTGTTGTAGTTCCAATTTTTTTAATTTAAATAAATAAGTTATTTATTATTATTATTTAATTCATTATTAATTAATTTTTAAATCTTTTCCTTTTATTCCTGCGTAAATGACTTCATTCGGTGACATTATCCAATTGATAACTTTAAAATTATTGTTACATAAAGAATGATTATACTCAAACCTGTTTCAGAATGCATATTTAAGTATGTATTTAACTTTTATTAATAGTTATATTGAGCTGGTATATTTTCCATGCCAAAAAATATTTTGAAAATGTTAGTATGTGTGATTATATCTGTACATAAAAAGATGTTTTTGATCTTTTATGTAAAAGTATTACATAATTAAAGTGTAACCCTAGAGCGAAAATAAAATGTGAAGCATAATTGAATAGGATTTTTTATTTTCATCCTTAAAATATCTCTCTTTCTCCAAAATATTAGTAGTTGATAAAAAGCCAGTTTATAAATAAGATTTTTTTCAGCAATAACAATTATTTGCACATACTAGTAAAAAAACAGAACAAATAACGGCTAATAGGGGTAGTTGAATTAACGTCGCACTGGAACAACACAACGGGCTATTGGCTACGTTCAGGAATCCATCCCGAAGAGAAACATCCCATGTCAATATCACGTAATTTTGAACCACGGTAATGTGACGACTAAGAATTACAATCCGATCCGGCGGATCCGGCATCGTTTGGCTACCTACCGGATCCAGCAATATCTATCGGATCCGGTCCGGATCCAATAAATCCGAATTTTTTTTTAATTAAATAATCGATTGTTCAAACCTAACTTTAAAGTCGCAAAATCGTTTATTTAGCAATCGATTGTGAATTAATCGGTTTTATATTTTTCAATCATCAGTTTGGAGAATTCTAGCAAAAATAATAAATGAAATTATCAATAATATTTTTTACGAAGGAATGTAATGGTAATTTTAGTTAACGTTGTACTAGAGCAACACAACGAGCTATTGACGACGGTCCGGGATCAGTCCCTTAAGTGAAAGATCCGAGGACAACACCTCGTAATTTTGAACCACGGTCAGATGACGAAGCAACACCTGAGCTGGCACCCCACTCTCCAAACTTCCAAACCAACCCAAAGTAAGGACTTTCGGCCACGAGAGTTTTAAGGTGTACCAGCCGCCTCTACACCATACGCTTACAAACAAACATCCATGCCCGGACCCGGATTTAAACCAGGAACTTTCCGATCCAGAGGTAACACCTTAACCACATTACCGGTTTAGGAAGGAAGGAAACTTACAAAGGTTTAAAAGTACATTTAGAAACAAAACACTGCATCAACATAATTTCATCAACATCATATCATCATGATCTTTCATGCATTGAATTAATCCCTAAATACAGTTATCGTGTTCAAAAAGTGCGGGAAGTGGTAAAGTTATTTAAAAAGACGCCTACCAAATATGATACATACCTTCAAAAGTATGTGAAAGAAGAAACAGGCAAAGAATTCTCATTTTGGATCGTCGCACACTCTGGAACAGCCTTCTAAGTACAGTACAAAGTCCCAAATCCGGAATTATCCAAAATCCAGACGTTTTGCTATCTGACGTTTTTTTTTTTTAATGTTTTTCTCGTTTTTTCACATCTTTTCTATAATTTTTAAAGAACAAGGAGTTAAACCTGGACCTGATTGATGAAACAACGCAAAATAACGGACATGTTCAGAGTAAATACCACACAGAAAAATTAGAAGATTTGCAAAGAAAATGTGTTGCATTGTATTAAAAAAGTTTTTTCCTTTTTTTTTTTTTTAATTTTTCCTATTTACATATCTGCTATTTTACTATTGCAGAGAGGTTAGATTAAGGTTTTTTTTGACAAAAAAATGTGCAAATAATCTGAAATCCGGAATCGCCGAGGTCTGGAGGATTCCAGATTAGGAACTTTGTACTGTATGATCGAATGATTTTATAATCTGGAAGTCTGCATAGATAAATCTTTAATTGATATACAATCTGACATAAAATTTACCGGCCAAGAGTGTGGTTAACAATGAAAGATTTAATTAATTGTTTGCAGCCATTTAAATTGGCAGTGGAGGCACTATGTAGAAAAGATGCGACCCTTCTTATTGCTGGAATAACATTAAAATTCATTTTAGAAAAGCTGGAAAAACAAGACATTGTCTTAAACGCTGTATGATCTAAGGTACTGCGTGTAAGGGTAAAAGAACGTCGTTGCACGATATAATAACATAAATGTTACTTTATTTAAAGAATCCAAAAAAAATTATCAAAACATGAGACAAGCTGACAATACGTTTCTTATGCCAAAAAAGAATCTTATGCGACAGGAGATGAAAAAAATATTAAACCAAGTCATTAAAGATGACAACGAAAATGTGTCACCTGCAGCAGAAGAAAGCTTAAATTCCAACTCACTTTCATTGCAAACTAATTTAACATTAAAAGAGGAATTAGAAAATCAAATTCTGCCAGAAAATGAAGACTATTTCAAAAAGGCAAACTTTAGAAAAGAAACATATTTTGAGAAAATACTGTGGAAAGGAATAACTTCATGTGAAATAGAGGGAGTTAAAGGAAAATATTTGTCTCTGATGTACGACTACTTGATGACGGTTAAACTAACAAGTGTCGAAGCTGAGAGGTCCTTCTCAGCCGCTGGTTATATTTGCAGTTCATGGAGAAGTTGGTTGGGGGACGACACAATTAATATGATTTGTTTCCCCAAGATCGTTCTTTCAAACTTAAACGTGATTTTCATTTCTATATAACTTCAATTTAAGCAATTTAGAAGAGAGTTCCTTTTTCGCCATGTTGACCAAAACCGCCAAAGATTATATTTTTATGTTAGTATGAGACAAGGTTAGGTACAATTTATGCCATTTGCTCAACGACATTAGAGATAGAGACCACTTAATTTTAGATAAATAGAGAAAAGTACTACTTATAAAACAAACTGATGTTTTTTGGTGTGGAAACTAGTAAGATTGATCATCTATCATCAGTCGTTTAATACTTACTACTAGTAGTTACTATAATTTATTGTTGGTGATTGATTTCCTACCTACGGATAATTGTTAATAAAGTTGATTTTCTAATGTTAAAATAAACGTTTTGTTCATCAATTTGGAATAATATCCTTTTTACCTACTTTCACTCAGCCGATTTTGGAAAATACATACTGATTAGATAGACTTATTAACAAAGTGCCAATCCAGCCGGATTAGCGTCAATCCTGTCGGTTCCGGCCGGATTGCAATACCTAGTGACGACGTCAACACCTGAACTGGCACCCCACTCTTCAAACTTTCACACCACGCGAGTGTGAGGACATTTGAGGCCACTAACGATTTAACGTTCATCAGCCGACACGTACACGATTATCAATGGTTGAATCTAGTTTTAAACTGGTAGCTCTCAGGTTGCTAATACGCTATTCTCCCAACCGGCTACCATGGACTTTCCCTTAGGGAAAGATAGAAATTTTCTCAAGGAGGAATACACTTGACAGGTATCGAACCTTCTTCGCCTACATCTCGCAGGTGTCTGGCTACATTTCTCTCTTCTGTGTCAGTAAAACTTTCATTGTGTGTGTCTGTTACTTGATATTGTATGTCTTGTGTCTGAAACAGAATCACCAAATATGTGACCCATGCACCATAAAAACTCTACAAACTAACCAACCTAACCGTCTATCAAGGCCCAATGCATGTACAGGAAGCACCACATAGCTACACATACAAGAGGTGTCATTGCTATAGGCAGGTATTTGGTATTTTAATAACATCGCACTGGAACAACACAACGGACTATTGGTGACGGTCCGAGATCGAACCCGAAGGGAGAGATTCGAGGACAACACCACGTAAGTTTGAACCACGGTCAGATGACGAGGTCACACCTGAGATGGCACCACTCTCCAAACTTCCACACCTCGCCAACGTGATCATTGTCATAGGTTTGGTTTATTTGGAGAGTTTTATGGTACAAGTGCCATATTTGGCCATGTTGCGTCATTGCCATTGGACATAATAGCCTGTGAAACGACATTGCATTACTACCATGGCAACTCCTTGCCTCGTTTCCATAGCAACCGACGTTGTGTTGACCCCCTTTAGTACAACGTTAATAAAAATTATTTTACCTTACCTTGCCATAGCAACCGAACAAGCTGTGGTTGTGTTTATAAAAAAAAGAAAATACAGTGAAACTTCGATTAACCGTCAGGGCCGGGACCGTGACGGTTAATCGAATAGACGGATAACAGAAAAACCTTAAACAACAATCCACCTCTACCATTGAATATGAACGAATGATAAAAAATGCACGTTTACTTTACGAACTGAAAATACACTGTCATACATGTATTTTATTTTACAGAAACAAACAATATACAACTTACATTAAGTACAATATGTACACATTGTTATATAAACTTACGCTCTATGCGTACATACATATTCAAATTTTTAAATAGTTTGTCATTTTCTTTTGCTCAGCAGTAAAGCGAGGATGATTTTTCGTGGCAATGTGATTACTGTACATAGAGTACAGTATGTATGTGTACGTACTAATAACTTTTCATATTTAATCAATTAACTTTTAATAACGGACTGACGATTAACAGAAACTGACGGTAAAAGGAGTGAAGGTTAATTAAATTTTCACTGCAAGCAAAAAAAGCATGGTGCCACAATTTCGCATTCCGTTCGCTAACGATTTGCTTGCGTAAATATTGTGGAATTTCAGTGGAGAGATTAAGTAGCCTTACTTGGCTAAATAGGCTTATTTAAATACTAATATCTAACATCACACACAGCAGGCAACTAGACAAGCAGTAAGCACGCACATGGCTACAGAATGTAAACAAGTCGTCTAATGTTGCTACTCTAGATTAACTAAACTTCAATAATTATAACTCAACACACTCCCTTAATTAACAGTTTTCCTAAACATAAAGTACAACATAGCAAAGACTAAAAATTAATCACAAATTTACACATTTAGAAATATTAAATTTAATATACACTCATTGCCATCAAAATTTGCGCACCAAAAACAAGTCGTCAAAATGAAACGAAATTTTACACATGTAAGTACTACTTTGATATAAGTAGGTGATTAAAAAGTCAAAGAAAAATGATCATTTATTGCAGAAAAAAGTACAAATGAACGGAAGTTTTAGTACTCTGTTGGACCTCCTCTAGCGCGAATGCACGATACGATGCGAGCGGGCATTGAGACATACAAGTTCCGTATGATGTCCTGAGACATCTCGTTCCACAGTTGCTGTAAACGTGCCTCTAGTTCGACCAAACTCGTAGGGCGTCCAACTTGCCGTCCCAAATGATCCCAGATATGCTCGATTGGTGACAAATCTGGAGATCGAGCAGGCCAGGGAAGGATGGTAATGTGGCGGAAGCTGTCTTGTGACATCCTTGCTGTGTGTGGCCGAGCATTGTCTTATTGAAAAATGGCTGCTGCGAGCCCTGCCATGAGTGGCATCACACGTGGCTGAAGGATGTCATGGACGTATCACTGGGCTGTCATTGTGCCATGGATCAATATTAGGGGTGACCGTGTATTGTAAGCAATGGCACCCCATACCATCACACCAGCTGTGGGAGCGGTGTGTCACTGTAAAGCGAAGGCAGGATTGAGGCGTTCACCGAAGGGCCTCCACACACGAACACGATTGTCATCACTGCTCAAATTGAATCTAGATTCGTCGCTGAAAAAGACCTGGTTCCATTCCGTTGCAGTCCAATCCCATCGTGCGCGACGCCACTCCAAACGGAGGCGTCGGTGGTTGGGTGTCATTGGCAGCACACGTAATGGGCGCCGCGATACCAGATGTCCTACAGCCAGGCCCCTTGCGATGGTTCGGGAAATCACAGGGGCCCGTAGTGAAGGTGCTGCCTGTGTCTGGATAGCGGACAAAGAGGCAGTTGGCTCTACGCGTGCGTTTCGTTTGAAGTGACGGTCTTCTCGACGACTGGTCTGTCCAGGGCGTCCTGAGCCTAGTCGACGTGTAAATGACGTCTCTTCTGTCCACTGGTCCCAACACCTCCTCACAGTAAAATCAGAACGGCCTACTTGACGAGCTACTCGCCAAGCTGACCACCCAGCTTCCATCATCCCGATGATTCTTCCCCTCTCGAACTCTGACACCTGCTTATATTGTCTTCTATGGCGGCGTAACGGCATGTCTACCTCAGCGTTTCCTTTGCAAAAGATTAAGTACACTCAAACAAGCTCTGCTTACCTGTTTTATGCTCCAAGGATAACGAAGTTCAACGCCCTCTAGTGACATTACGCAATGCGCAATCACGCTGCATTTCTAATCATTTGCATATCTGGCCGACATGTACTTTCATGCCAAGTTTCGTTACGATCCCACAATTATTTCTTGGTGCGCAAATTTTTATGGCAATGAGTGTATCTCAACAAATATAACTGGAACTCCTAATAACAGAAAACAAAATATGCAATGCGTTGTGCTCGTATGCTCATTTTGTTGGTCTCAAGAATTGCTGATAACTTCCATACACAGGGTAATTATAATTGAAATTCAACTTTCAAACAGCAGTAAAAAAAGAACCACTGCTCAGAATGACCTGAAATTTGACTTGAGTATACTCGAAGAAGGGAAAAATGGTATAGCATAAGAAAAAAGTAGTTCCAAATTTTAGAAATAGGTGGAGCTTTAAGCGTCATAATATGCAAAATAAAAGACGTGTCATGCTCAAGACACATTGCATTTGTTATAAAACGCGTGGTACATGGCGTTTTCCTCATAACGCGTCTGAAAAGTTCGTCACAACACTCTCAATAGCTATGTCCACACTTGTGCGATTTTGCTTGCGCTAAGCGCATGCCTCGAAGCAAGGGACGCATGCGTCAAGGAATGCCCGACTTGAGTCAGAAGTAGCAGTATTCCATAGCGCACAGCGTAGCGCAAGAAGTTCCACCAGCCTTGGATTTCTATGCGTTTCAACTTTCAATTTGTAGTGTTTTGGTGAACCGAATTGTTGTGTTTAGTTTTTTGTTTAGTGTTATCATGAATAACGAACAAATTCTTGAATTTATAGAAGACTACAGGTCTTATAAGGGTTTATGGAACATACACTGTAAATCTTATGCGAAAAAAAAATTAAATACACGTCATGATTAATAAATAAATTAATAACGTAATAATAAATTTAATTTAATTAAAAAATATTAAAGACGTCATTTATTTAAACTCGTAAAGAGCATTTATTAAATTTCCCTAGTGAAACAACACAAGAGCTGTTAACTTTATTACGATTGTATTTAAAATATTTCTGTACTAATTATTGTTTGTTGAAACACTGCATGGAGTTAAAATCTTTTTTTTGATGTATTTTATTTTCATAAATACACTTAAAGAAAGAATATCAAGAGTGAATATCTGACTATGTGTATAGACATTACTTAAACATATTTAATGTAAATGAATTAAAAACGGACAAAGTATAAGCTTTTAATTATACAGTCTAATATTACCATTGTGTTGGAACCATTAAAGTTTTCTTAGTTATGGAGCAGATTCTAAAGATGTATAAGGATGAATATGAAACAAATTTATTTTTAAGCCGGCAAGGAGAAATATAATAAATGTACTTCATTTAAACACTTATTTAACCTTTAATTATTAATATAATTATATGTAAACTAAAAGTCATCTAAGTTCATAAGCATAGATTATATGCAAATATTATTATGCATATTTAACTCAAATATTTATAAGTACTTATCTACCTAATGTATTACGAAATGAACAATTAGGTTTTATCTTCTGATTTCAGTAATAAAATTTTGAAATCCGGCTAATCGGTAAAGACGATTATTTACAACTGTTTTGTAACCACTTTATACATTGTGTTTTGAATATATTTTTATTGGTTCCACAACACACAAAAGGACTAAATAACAACATCTATTGGTCGAAAGAATAACAGGAAATATTCCAATTATTATTAAGCTATCCTCAGCTCCGGCAATCTTCCAAAGGGTAATGGAAACCTTATTGAAGGGGATACCGTGTATAGCAATATATCTGGATGATATACTGGTGACTGGCCGAACTTCATCAGAAAATTTAAATAATGTTAGGCTTGAACCTGTGTCCATTGCTGATGTATTCAAAGCTACTGAAAGCGATCCTATTTTGAAGGAGGTGTCTAAGTTAATTTCAGAGGGATGGCCTAACAGTTTGAGTGATGATAACCAATTAATGCCGTATTTTAAAAAACGCTATGAGCTTTCAATAGAGGGGAATGTTGTGATTTGGGAAAATAGGGTTGTTGTCCCAGAAACTTTGCGAAATGACGTTTTGCAGGAGTTGCACAGTACCCATCAAGGAATAACTGGTACGAAGTAAATTGCCCCCTCTTTGTTTTGGTGGCCCCACCTTGATTCAGACATAGAGAATCTGGTCAAGAGCTGTAACCTATGCATACAAAATGCTAATATGCCAGCTAAAAGTTTGCAACCATGGCCTTCCGAAAACAGGGTCTGGGCCCGCATTCATATTGATTATTTAGGGCCTGTGGATGATCACATGATATTGGTCATTCAAGATGCCTATTCTAAGTGAATCGAAGCCATAGCAGTAAAGAATGCAACATCCAGAATAACACTGAAAAAATTGTACGAAGTGTTTGATAGATTTGGGTTCCCTGAGTGGGTAGCTAGTGACAATGGGTCAGTTTTTAAATCTGAGGAATTTGGGTCTTTTATTAAGCACAATGGAATTAGACATCTGTTTAGTGCTCCCTACCACCCGTCCTCTAACGGTCAGGATGAGAGAGCGGTGCAGTTTGTTAAGCACAGGTTGAAACAAGTCTTTGATGATTCCCTGAGTGTACGATTGTCAAGAATTTTAATGAATTTCAGACGGACACCTCTAGTTTTACTTGGTATCTCCCCTGCAGAAATAATGCTGGGCAGGCAAATTCGGTGCCGTCTTGATTTGGTACATTCCAAACCTCCTAAATCGGATGCCTCATCAGGTAGGAGCTTTGAGAATGGTGAACGTATATTCTTAAGGAATTGTGGTCTTGGCTATAAATGGGTTCCAGGTATGATTCAAAGCCCTATGGGTGACAAAATGTATAGGGTGATCCATCCAAATGGGGCAGTAGCCGAGAGACATTCAGACCAACTAAAACTTCGGCTTGAACTAGAAAGTCAACCATGCCTGTTCAAAACCACAGTCACCCACAACCTGGACCAGATAGTCAGGATCCTACAACTGATGTGCCTGTCACTCCAAGTAGTCAGGATGCTCCACCATCAGAGCCCGATCAGGCAGTTTCTTCTCGACCCTCCAGATCCTTAAGACACTCTGTGAGGTTCAGAGACTATCTAACTTAAGTGGGAAGAAGGTGTTGCATCCTTGCTACTCTGTTATATAATATGTAATAACTGTAACTGTGAATAATATGAATAAATGTAACTGTAATCACTAGAAAGGCTTCTACAGTCATTCCTTGAATAGAGATAGGCCATGCATGTTTGTTGAGTAGTGTACTACTGTATATACTTGATGCTTCAATAAATAACTATGTTTAAGTAACGTGCAGTAGTTCATCAATTCACAAGTTATTTCAAAAACCGATACAGTCATGCACATATGCACATTGAACAGTACAGTTGGTTTGACGTGCAACTCACGCCATAGCAGTCGTATTGCGTTTCAAATGTCACATTCGTAGCCAAACCCATTTACGTTATGACGCTTAAAGCGCCATCTATTGCTTAAATTTGGAACTTTTTTCTTTGTCACACTATTTTTCCCTTCGAGTATATTCAGTTCAAGTTTCAGGTCATTCTGAGCAGTGTTTTTTTTTACAGCTCTTTGAAAGTTGAACTTTAATTATAACCAACCTGTATATTAATGTCAATAAATTTGAATGTCTTTAAAGCCTTGACACTTGGATGTATTTCTGGACTCTGAGTCCAGCAAGCTCACAGTTTGTGAAGATTTTAGAAAACTTTCTTTAAAACGTAAACATTTGTAAATTTTATTTTTAAAATTTGTATTTTTTAATATGTTTTCTGAATTTAAAAACTTCTTTAATTTATGAAAGTTATCTGGGAATTATAAAACTTACTACTGTGTGAACTTGTTTCTTTAATTTTAGTTGATTTTTTTTAGGGAATGTGTTTTTGAAAGATACGAAAATATTCCAAAATTATCCCTTTTGATTTGTTAGATAGAAAATTATTGAACTTTGTTGATATAGTCTGTAAAACATTATCAGAACGAAAGAGAATATAAAAAATATTTTTGCGCACACGATATCAAGTACATCAACCATGTTTGAAGAAAAACATTATTTAATTCACATAAATGAACAGAAATTAATAATTATTCAATCAGAAGTTAAAATTATAATGTTTGATGAATGCAACAGCACCACAAAGTATTAGACTTAAAAATGTTAGGTAAGTCAGTATAAATTTTCAGTAAATTTTAAGTGTAGTTATGCCATTATTGAAAGAATAATGCCGTTATTTAAGGAATAATGCCGTTATTGAAAGAATAATAATGTTTATTAATCCAAACTGGAACTTTTTCCAACATTAAAAAATTCGTTGTAATAATGACAGGAGAAGATTGCAAAATTTCACAATGTCGCGTACCGGAGGCAAGAGAGCCACAAGTAAAAAACTCGTAAAGCACTCGCCGTAAATCGTAATTTTAATTAATTGAGTTGAACATGAAAAGAACTTAAGAAAGGGAATTCCAAATCTTCCTATAAATCGTCTTTTATAGTAGTAACCTTAGTATCACCTTTCGTCATTTTGTAGCTTTGTCATACAGCAATTGTGCGATGTATGTGAAATGTATTACATGAACGGATATGCATGTGTAGGATTTGTGTCCAAAGTAAGTTGTAGAAAATATAAAGATGGCGAAAGATGTTAAAATAAATTTTATTCTACAAAAAACGTAAGTCATTATATATTTTTATTATCTCTTCAATCTTGAGTAAACCAATTCAAACCGAGTAAGGTCGGGTGTTTTGCTAGTGTTTTAATAAAGTAGTTTCATTTTGGTTTTAAATTTAGTGGATATTTCCTTTCTTTTAAATCATTGAATAATACATTTTTGTTTTACATAGAATTCTTAAATCATTCATTGGTTTATTATAAGTATCTAATTTTATTACTATTTGTTTATGGCAATCCTAGCAAACAAAATATATTTAAATGGTGTGGTATGAATTTTTTATTTTTTACTTATAATGATTAATTTTTCAATACAAATCTTTACTCTTTAATCAAGTTTTAAAAAATTCAAAATCCATTTATTTTCTTAAAATTATTGCTTTAAAAAAAAATATATTTTTCAAGAAAAAAAATATTTTTGTTCTACCCGTAATAAAGTTTTTGTCAATCCTGATATTATATTGCTTCGTATTTAATTCCCTGATTTTTATTCTTTTCAGATCAATTCAGTTGTTTCCTTAAGTAGCACAGCAATGTTAATGAATGGGAAAATAATCCATTAAAATTAGTAACAGCTAATTAATGGCCCCTTAGACAATTTTTAATTATAAATATTTGTACAAAACGTTAATTCCTATCGATTGCTACCTTCCGTTTGGTTTTGCTATGTAAATTGTGCAATTGCGATCAAGTGAGTAGTTTTTTTTAACGGCTGTACCTTGTGTAGAGAATATGTTACAATTTGAGTAACTCGAATAACAGTCTTAAAAATGAGTTTATCATTATTTTTATTCGTATTTTAAAACTTCATCGAAAATTAAAACAAAACAAATGCATCAAGTAGACTAACCAAATGTGTAAATCTAAGTATATATGAATACTTTTTATTTATATTTACGTTTTTTGTATATAAGGCGAATGTTCGAAATAATAAAATACAGAAATATTAATAAATTTGGATTACATTAAAAAAAAATTTTAATACACGACACTTAAAAACCCACTGATCTACAGGTAAAAAAAATTCTGCAATAAAAGTTTTCGAAAACTCAAAAATAATAGAAGCAACTTTGTTCTAAAATCGAAAAAATAAAAAAAGCAACCGACCTGATTGCCACTTGCGGGATTCGAACCCGCGATCTAGTTGGCACTGTAATAAACAACTTACCAGAACTTTATCCATCATGCCAATAAATCGCCGAACGTTAAGAGGTTTTTACAGAAGACAACGGAATCGTAAGGGATTTAATAGTAGGAATATGGATGAATTTCGGTGTTTGAATCAGTTTTTAATAACTCGTTGTGTAACCCCGTGGGACGTTAATTAAACATAGCATAGCATTTTGAAATTATTTTGTTATTGAATACACAGAAATATTTTTACGAAATGGAAATACGTGGTTCTATTTAATGTTGCGTTGTTACAAAAATGGGTTGACGTTCTAAAATCTTCAAACTGAAAAAAATTCAAAGCAAAAATATTTGGTTTCGGAAAAAAAAACCTCAAACTCATGGTCATCTTACAGTTTAAAGACGGCCATAGCTTTAAAAACAATTATCAAATTTGAATTTTTATGTACATATTTAAAGAAGGCTTAAATTAAATGTCTTTTTCAAAAATACGTTGCAAAGGTATAGTTTTGTTAATTTATTGATAATAGGATAATTCCGTGTCACACACAATTCAACAGAGCTCTCTCCTTTGTTTCTCTAATATTAACAACAATTGCCAAGACTTTATAGTGGTCACAATTACACTCTGTGTTTCATACAATCATTTGATTTGTCTTAAAATAACGGTATTTTTATTGATGAGCATTTTTGAATTTTGCTACAAGAGCTCTAATAGTATCTTCCCATAAACCTGGTTATAGACTTGTTTTTTCGTGAATATCGAAAGCCTTTTAAACAGCACTTAACATTATTTGCAACTTGTTAAATATTTTGCTCACAAAAAAATCAACAGTTTTTAAAAAAAGGATTTGTTTTAATCAGAGTAACGTACACTTAAATTTCACATCGAAACATACGAACGTTTCTAGATAAGAATTATTTTGTTCCTAGCAGGAAGAGTAGTATTTAAATAGCAAAACATGTTTCATTTTTGACAGGTAGATGGCAGAATGTATAGCCCTAAGCCGACCGCTTTCGCGGAATTCCTCACGCTTTCAGCACCCCTTGGCGAGTTGGCGAAAGTCGGTTGTATCGCCAACAGCGAGAACTGCATCGGGCCGCGCGCGACAAGACTAGAGTTTCATATACCTTCTTACTGCCATCTGTTGACTCGTAAAGGAATCTTTTTAATACAAGTTTTTTTTCTGTTTCAAATGCTTTCTATTTTAAATGTTTTCCTTAAGCTACAAAAAATACATATTAAATACATTATCTCTAATATTATAAAAGAAAGTGTTTGTCTGTTTTTTTCGCGGGCGCAAAATCCTGACGATTCTATGGCACTTACTGCAATGAGATTTGGCACACAAATAGTCCAAATTTTTTGCAATTTTTGGGTCGCGGTGAAATTTTAAAATTCAATCTAGAAGATTTTTAAATGAATTTAATAATTTAATCACTTTGTGGATCTTCAACGGACGAAAGAAGAACAGCCTCAATCTTGACTTTTCTCGCCACGTGACCTTGGATCTATGCCAAGTTTTTTTCATCGTTTCGGTCTAGATTGATACCTAAAAATATGATTTTCTTTAAATAAATATTTTTTTAATTGAATATATCTTCAACGGATTTGAAATCTGCGGAAAATTTTACTCCAGCTTAATACCTTACACCAAGGGCTAGTCACGCATTTTGTGTCTTAAGAGACAGAAAGTCGAGGTTTCTTACTCTATTTATGGCAGCTGTTCTTACGCAACTTAGATGCATGTGAATCGTTCGTTGAAAGTGATTTTCTTTTAGTAAAAGCGCTGTAAAATCAACCTTCTGTTTATTAAAAAATTGTTATTGATCGGGTTTAATTTGTCTACACTGATAACATGTATTTCTAACAAAAGCTCTGTTATTCCACATGCCACTGAATGGAATTTTCTGGGAAAAGTGCCCGTTTGCTTCAAATTAAATTAGTCACGAATGCTGTAACAATTTAATTTACCATCTTCTCATATTGATGATGAAATTCTAAAATATCGCATACTAGGTGAAAGAATGGCACAATGAAAACATATTCATAGGAAAACTAAATGCAAGACTATCCACCGAAATTTCGCCATTTTTACTGAAATTGACTGCACGGGAATATTCGTAGTCACTCGAAAACTTAAAATCAACTTCAGCCGAAGTGTGACGAACATGAAATGGTGTATATGGTTGGATATAACATATATGCATATTTGCTTCCGAAGTTAGTTGTAGAAGCGATGGAGAAGTTAAATTGGTATTAAATTTTTTTCCCGTACACTTAAATGATGCTATCCTTTTTTTTATAAAAAATAATTTATGATGACTTTTCAATCAACATGTTATTAATTCAACCCGAGCAATGCCGGGTATTTCTGCTAGTCAAAAATAAAACGTTATGTAGTAAAGCATCTGGTTGCTTTGCTGTTCCATATAACGAAAAGCAACATCTAACGCTGCCGTGCCTTTTGCATGCGAAATGATCTTTTCTCTGTTTCATCGTTTATATCTTTAGTTTCATCAATTTCTTCTTCGGTAATCATGCGAATTATTGCATCGTCGGTAATTGCCTCTTCCTCATCACAGTAAAGCCGTTCTTCGACGCAATTATCTGTTACCTCTTTATAGCCGGGTAGTTTCAAAACTGTATTTTTAGCTTCAAAATGTTTTAATGACACCCCTCAGAAGCAAAATGAACTAGCCCGAACCAGAAGGGCAAGTCGAGAAGAAAAGCGAAAATTAGAAGAAAAGCTGACCGCCGGCTCATCAGGCCGGTGACAAATTTTAAGCGCACTTGCGAGATGGGGAAAAAAAGCTACCTCGGTTTAAGCGGAGCTCGGATTAGCGGGACTCTACTGCAAGCACGTGCCAACAGGGGGGGGGGGGAGGTTGGCCCCTCCCGTCACTGAGGAGAAGGGGCGAAAGCCATATTTCGCCACTTCATACACACACTATCAGGGAACATTATTAACATTTTATCTTCAAAATTAACATTAAAAAGTAGCGTTAAAGCAAATTTGGACTCTGATTTCATTTCCTGTCAATAGATGCAGGCCCAGATCTGGAGGAGGGCAAACAGGCTTTTGCCAACAGGGTGGGGGCAGAGGGTATTTGGTCCCTGCTGTCACTGAGGAGAAGGGGCGAAAGCCATATTTAGCCTCTCCACACACACACACTATCAGGGAGGGAACATTATTAACATTTTATCTTCAAAATTAACATTAAAAAGAACCGTTAAAGCAAATTTTGACTCTACTTTCATTTCCTGTCAATAGATGCAGGCCCAGATCTAGAGGAGTGCAAACTTGGCATTTGCTCTGGGCAGCCGATTTCGTGGGTGAGGCGCAAAATTAGTGTAAAAAAAATATAATGTATGAAAACAAATAAAAAATTATAGTGCATAAAAGATTTTCGTACATTGTCAACACTCTGCATGTACTCAAGATAGTTGGGCGACCCTTCGACGACATTGACAAATTACTGCAAACCGTTTAATTAAAAGAAAACAACTACCGCAGTCATATCCGTCGCACATCTCCACTCACACATGCCTCAATATATCCGTATCTATAAACATAAAAAACTTTTTACGAAGGTTTTATCAGAAAGGTTTATGACTTTTCTCCAGCGCGTTGTTGAATAGATTTATTTAAAATTGTTTAAATCATAGTTTGGGACATTTTTTTGAAAAAATTGCACAGGGAGGGGGGGGGGGGGCCTTTGTATAAACTACGCAGTTAGCAGCCTCCCTTCCATTAATATATATATATATATATATATATATATATATATATATATATATATATATATATATGTGTGTATATATATATATATATAGAGAGAGAGAGAGAGAAGCAGCACAGAGGAGGCAGCGCGCATTATGAGAGCTTCGATATATTCCCCGAAATGGGTATTAAATGAAAGGTCAAAGGGCAACACAAAATTAGATTATGAAAATAACGAATTTGAAAGTTTTCTAACACGTAAATGTATGAAAAGTTTATCAAGAAACTTCGAACAAATTTTAGTTGTGTAGTAAGAGTTTATATTTAACTAAAATTGAAAAAAAATTGTTTCAAAGATCCAAAGTACCAAAAGATTAAATTCTTCCTCTGAATATGTGAAGATAGGTGGCCCAGCATACCGATACTTTATCACTTTGTTTTACGGCTTTAAAGTGGTTCTACCCCCAAAATGAATGCACGTGGTGCTCGCACTTGAATGCAACGAGATTATTATCTCATTTTTGAAGAAATTGCTGTATAGTGGTTTCACCTCTGGATCCTTTAAATGTATTGTAGGGCTCGACCATGTCTTTGACGGCATGTCTTGATAAAAGCGATTTATTTTTACGACCGACTGACGGATTGTATGTTAGGGTTTTATTACCCTAGGTGACAAACTGGACAAGAAGCGCCTGACCAACTGACGGAAATGTCGTTTGAAGATAAGGGCATTCCGGAAATCGAAACAAATCTACCATTGCTTATTTTGATGATTTACAATATAGGGTCTTTTTAATTGTCGGCTTTCTTATTTGAAGTAAATACGAGAAAACTGCCTGCAAGTGAACTGTTCTGAATTTTTGCACGATGGATTATTTAGTTTTACGGATTTCCTTGACGAGTGAGGTTCCGAGAATAATGTTTTGAAAGTGAACACTTGAATTTGTGAAGTAATTAAGTGACGGAAACGTGAGAACAGTGCATTGTTAAAACTTGTTGCTTCGCAAACCAACACTCCTGTCGTAAGTGATTTCGCTTTTTTTTTACTTTAACACTTAATGCCCCCTAAACTGATAGCCGCATCAGTAAAAAAACGATCTCCATTTTGTTCCCTGTACAATTTTGAATAAACCATATTAATCTCGTAATATTCTGATCTGTACTCAATCGACAAACCATCTTGAGAATCAAGTGAAAAAACCCAGTTTTCAATCCTGCGAGAGCGGCGGTGGTAACTCTTTTTAATATAGAGACATGCTTAAATATTTCTAACTTAAAACAACAGTAATACCCAATTATTGAAAAACGGGTTTCCAATAAAAATACCTATTCCAAGTTGTAGTTAACAAAAACATTCTTATTTTCATATAAGTAGTATGAACAAAATTTGCGGTCGCTAAGCAGTAAAAATTAATTTTTGATAAATGTTAGGCAATAATAAATCTAATAAATTGGCTACCTGAACCATTATATTCCAAACTTTCGTCCGATATATGAGCCGCCGACCAGCAGGTATAGTCGTTAAGATATTAGCATATAGATAGGAAGGTTTCATGTTCGAATCCGGTTCGGGGCATGGATGTTTGTAAGCGTATGGCGTAGAGGCGGCTGGTGCACCTCAAATCTGTCGACCTCACGTTGGGTTGGTGTGGAAGTTTGGAGATTGGGGTGCTAGCTCAGGTGTTGTTTCGTCATCTGACCGTGGTTCAAAATTGCGAGGTGTTGTCCTCGGATATTTTCCTTAAAGGATTAATCCCGGACCGTCGTCAATAGCCCGTTGTGTTGCTCAAATACGACATTAACTAATAATTACCAATTACCGACATATGAGCCTTAAAATTTAATTAATAGAAAATTTCCTCATTCTGAAAAAAAGAGGAATTTTTAATATAATTTTCCTCAGGGGTTTATTATTATCTATCATATTTATATTAATATTGCACTTAGAATTTTAAAACTCTGCCTATATGAGTTATTTCAGATCCACAATAACTCTACATAGACTAAGTAGATTGACTATAACTATCGAAAATGAGTTTTGTGATAAATTGTGTTTTAAAGAACTCATACAAGATTATGCAGAGTAAAAGGTTAAAGGAAAATTTTTCGATTAAAAATGGAATTTTTTATTATTGTCAATTGTGCTTTTTTAAACCAAGTTTTCAAATACATTTTATATTTTAATTATTGTTATTAGTTTTTAACTTTTTAAAATTAATGTTTATCTTATTTCATTGGTTTTTTAAAATATTGCCTACTGTGCTTCATTGAAACCAAATTTTTAAATATAGATTCTGTTTTAAAAAATTATGAGCACTCATAGGCGGCAGAGTCAGAATCGAGATAATTTTTTCCCATGTGCCTCAAGCAAATCAAATATAAATCTAAAAAGTTCAGAAAAATCGAGACGTTTACGAAAAAGTCGACGTTTTAATTTCTAATTTAAATGTATTGTAAGTTTTAAAATTCACCTTAAAGTCATTTAGTAAATATTGTATAAAGAAAAAAAAATACGATTTTTAAAAAAATCAAAGCTATTGATGAATATCTTTTTATGTAAATTAATTAACTGTTTATAATTTATTATTAATAAATAATCAATATTATAATAATTTATTTATTCTTCTCATTTTTTACAAGGGTACTTTTCGGGAGGACCCCCTTTCCAATTCAACAACCCTAGTTACGCCTATGCTCGCCCCCCCCCCCTTTATTCAAAACGTTGGCACGTCCCTGCTCTACTGTATAGATATTGTCCCGTCGCAATATCTAAGTAAACGCTTCAGATACCGCATGAAACTTTTTCAAGATTTGAGACATTGCTTTTGGAAAGAATAATAAGTGTTTTAGTTCAGAAACACGATTCAAATAAGAATGTTCGAGTACCGAAAATTGGCAAAGTCGTATTAATTGGGGATGGTGTGAAAAAACGATTAAGTTGGCCTTTGAAAATAATTGTAGCTTTGATAGCAGGAGGTGATGGTACGATTTGTGTACTTAAACTTTAAACACGGTCTGGACACTTTGTGAGACCAGTGCAACGTATTTACCCACTTGAAATTCAATAAAAAGTGAAGATAAATGTGCGAGTGGTGATGTAAATTCACGTAATGAGAGCAAAAGAGCATCTAATGATGAAGTGGTAAAGTGTAATTATTCCAGGTCTGGACGATGTGTTAAAACACCTAAAAGACTATTTGTTTATCCAGAATTTGCATGTTTTTGAGTCGTAGTAACCAACTCAAAAAGTGGGGAGGATGTTGAGAGGCCTTTTAGATGGGGCAAGGCAAACTGCTTATTCTCTGCTTTCACTTCTTGGCTTCACCCCCAGCTAGATTCAGTTCGTACTTTCACGAGTTCTAGCGTCGCTTTCTTCCTTGTCTGTAGTTATGTGTTTTCTGATGCTGTCTTGATGTATGTGCTCATGTTATGTATTTGCTGTATATAATAAAATTACAAGAAAACAGAAAAGGTTTTTCTGTGAATGGAAGGTAGATGTCTCACCTTACAAGTTTGATATCGGGTAGATATTGTAAAAGTACCAGAAAAGTTATACGAGGATCAAGTTTATAACCTGAAGTTTCACCCTTTGTACACAATGGTCTCTACGGTTGAATTCGAATTACGAACCCTCCTGTTGCTAATCCGTTACTCTTCCAACCGGGTTCCCATGTACTCTGTGGTATGGTTGGTTGATTTTCGGGTTTTGTTGGGCAAGGAGCATAGAGAGAAATATACCCAGAGAGGAATGCACTTGACTGGAATTGAACCTGCGCTTCCTACTACTCGAAGGTTGCTAGCGCAGTGGGCATACCCACTGAGCCACGATGGCCCCCTTCTCTGTGGGAAGCACGTTTTGCCGAACATACACCACCACTAGAGTGCCCGGTGCCCATATAATATATAGGCACTCTAACCACCACCACCTAGAAGGTTGACGAAAAAGACACTCATGGTATCAGGTGATTTTGGTTTTGACGTCACTAGTGGAACTTCGATTGCGTATTGCAAACAAAAAAAACAACATTCTTGTTATTACTTTACAAATTCTTAAAAAATTGTTTCTCAGCATGTCATGTTTTCATTTCTTCACTTAATTGACTTAAGTATATATAAATTAAAAAAAATGGTAAATTAATATTCATATATGAATGAGAGTGGCAGAAGCTCATCGGGGGTGTTTTAAATTTCGGTTTAGAAACCAAATGTCACAAAAGTAAGCCACGATTTTAGCACGTTTATGGTTTCTTTTTCTTTCATAATTTGAAAATAAAGATCAACTTACTTTTGCAACAAATTAATATGTACGTAGTTTTTAAGTAATACAATTATGCAATGTCAAATCAGTGCAAAACACCTATGTTTGATGACATTTCGATTTTAGTGATTTGTATTTTGATTTCTAAAAAAAAATATTATGCACCATTCTGCATCTTTTAAAAATTTGAAGTTTTATTCAGCGGCCAGAAAACTGCAAGAAACGTTTATCTTCGCACACAATATTTCCCATCCAATTCATTGCATTTTAATAAATAATTTATGACACATTTCACGTACGTAAGTTTGGGTAGGAACGAAATTATATCTTATAGTAAGAATTAATGTGTTTTATTACGCTCTAAAAGATTTCTTCTAATATGTTTAATATAATCTCGAATTATCTGAGAATGCCACTGGTAATATTATAAATTAACTAAATGTACACTTGGAATGTGTTAAAAGTTGTGAAGTACTTACTACCTCTGTTCACTGCTATTGACAGATCATTTCAAGAGTTGATTTTGTTTCGTGTAGTTGTGAGAGCTTTAATTAGTCTACTCGTTTTTCGATTTTGATGCAAGAAATGTTTTGTTTAAAATCCTATGCCAGAATACAAAACTTAGCAAAAAGTAACTTAGTAAGTATCAAAACACTAAAGTGATAATTGCAGACATAAGCATATTTGAAACTATCAGCCATTTCAAACTGGGTTTACTATGCACTTTTTGGAGATGCTTAGGTTATTGCAGAAATAAAAATTCTTTTACATTTCCTGTTTTTTGTCCATTGGTGAACGAGGTAGATCTAGAAAAGAAAGTGATTGTGTAAAAAAGTTCACTTAGCTTTTGAGAGAAATTTTACTTCTGAAACATTTGTTGCAGATGTTCTACATTAAAAGAAATTTTGTTCTGCACAAAAAATGAGGAATCAATTTGTAAATTGATTACTAAACTTTTGCAGTGCACCAAAATTTTTTAATTCTTTTGATGCATAAACAAAACGTAGGTGTTGGTTTGATATGCATGAAATCTTAATTAACTCCTTTTTTGCTTCTAAGTGACTTGAATCTTTATAATTATTTATTCTTTATAATGAAAAGCAACATTCAAAATTATTCATATGGTTATTCAAAATGTGAGTTTTGCGTGAAATTATTAGTTACCACAGTCGTCAAAAGTTTAAAAGTGAACTTTTGAAATAAAAAGGTACTTTTTTATAGGAACCTTTGCCAATACAATTGAGAATGCATGTATTTACAACAAATTACTGGAATAAATAAAATGATAAATTAATTTGTTCCTTGCATATGTTTCTAGTGGCAGTGATTCCACAATCGCTGTTAGTAGATCATTAAAAGCATCCCAAAGAAGTATTAAATTTTAACTTCTTGTTAGGAACACATTCGTTTCCTATAACCTTGAAAGCTATTAAATCTAAACCTACTGCCAGTAGTCAATGCAGGTTCATTTGGTGACCTCACATAACAATTAATTACCCTGTTTACTCTGCATAGTTATATCTTAATGAGTTTACATTATACTCTACCTCTTTGTGTTACAGTTGATCCCATGGAAAATATAAGCAGTGGAAGTGACTCAACAGCTTGTAATTTTGAAGCTAAAGAAACTGACCATTTGCTGCAACATAGTATTCCAAATAATTTGAGTTCTAATCAAGAAAAGACACAGCATAAGATTGAAGCAAATGAGGTCAAAGGTTTAGCTGTTGATGAAATTGGAATTGTTACTACATATTCCAACAAACAATTAAATGAAAAATGTGAGCATGTGTGTAAAGAGCTTGAGAAAGAAAAGGTGTATAATGCTGAGAAAGCATCAACAAGCGAAAACAAAATTCCTCATGTTACATTTAACATTCCTCCACTTGCTGATATCGATTTAATTTCAAACGAAAACAAATCAGATGTGAACCAGAATACTTCAATATATGTTGCTCGTGCATCAACCATGAGGTCGAAAATAGAAGATAAAATCACTGAAATTGAACATAAAATAAATCTTCCTTCATTAGATTCGAGTTCAGAATCCATTGATGCCGAACCAAGGTAAAAATATAGTTTTTACTTTCTTGCTCTCTAATTATCTACACTCACTGCCAAAAGTTAAGTACAGAGAGGAAAATGTTAATTTCTAGAAGCCAATCTGAATTTGAGAGGCTGCAAATTGCTGCAGAGGTAGATGGAAGTATGCAAATGTGTTATGTAACTGCCAATCACGGTTTTGTGTTGAGAAATATACAAAAAAGGCAGTTGTGTAAGAAGCCAGCATTATGAAGGGTTGGAGCATTGGAGTCATTAACAAAATGATGTTTAAATCCAAAACAAAGCCGACATTAATAGGGTATGTGACTATTCTTATTCAAAGTTTACAGCGTGTGACCATGCTTTCCATGAGGTGATCAACCACCCCAGAGTCAAGTAATCGCCATTCCTCCTGTAGGGGAGTTTGCAACTCTGTGAGAGTAGCTGGGGGTGGGAAATGTGCAAACACAGCACGGCCGAGGACATCCCAAGGATTTTCAATGGGATTAAGGTTGGGCGAGTACGCTAGTCAAACCATACGCGCAATCCCCTCACTCTCCAGGTAGTCGTTGACAGTACCAGATCTATGGGGACGCGCATTATCATCCATTAAAACGAAAGAAGGACCAACTGCTGCAGCGTACAATTTCACAGTGGGTTCTAGGACTTCATCCCGATACCGGCCAGCCATCACAGAACCCCGTCTATAGATGTGCAGGTGCTGCAATATCTCAACGAAATCCCAGCCCAAACCATGATGCTTTCACCTCGGAATGCGTGATGATCTGGAGCAGATTGCGTGTGCCTTGTTTTCTCTAGACACTTGCACG
The DNA here is from genome assembly GCA_947359465.1 of Metellina segmentata. Lineage (NCBI taxonomy): Eukaryota > Metazoa > Arthropoda > Arachnida > Araneae > Tetragnathidae > Metellina > Metellina segmentata. Next base: position 81,408,729 of record OX375872.1, on the reverse strand, counting down.
TTTGTTATCTGGCCCCTGGGCAAATCTCGACTCATCTGTGAACATAGCGTTAGCCCAATCAGACACTGTCCAACTCAAATGTTGCCGACACCACTTTAATCGTGCCCCTCTGGATTGGACAGATAGATGTGTAACCTTCGCCACATAGTAGTGGTTGATATTGTCTTACCAATGGAAGCTGCAACCATAGATGTCACATGTGTGAAGGTCGCTCTTCGTTTCCGCTTCGCTACAACAGCAATATATCGATCTTCCCCTTGGGCTTCCTGCCACAGGTCTTCGGTGATGTTTGGAATTGTTTCCATAATCATGAAACAACGGAATGATGGGAACGCCAAAGAAAAGAGCAACATCAGTGATTGATTGCCCTGCTTCAAGGCATCCCACAGAACGCCAGCGCTCACTATCTGCCATTCTTCTTCTGGAAGCCATAGAAACTCGTCTGTCTTGATAACTAATCGTACGAAAGTTCTAAATACTTTTTTACAACACTTACATGCAACTCCTCTAACCCTTCACAATGCTGGTTTTTTATACCACTGCCTTTTTTGCATATTTCTCTACTCAAAACTCTGATTGGCTGTTACATAACACATTTGCATACTGCCATCTACCTCTGCAGCCTCTTAAATTCAGATTGGCATCTGGAAATGACAATTTTCCTCTCCGTACTTAACTTTTGGCAGTGAGTGTAATTACCTATCTCTGTTTAATAATGAAATTAAGATGTTTATAGATTGTTTTTTTTTTTTTTACTAAATGTGTGTGTGTGTGTGTGTGTGTGTGCTATTGAACTTTATTGCTCATATGATTAATTAGTGGCTAATATGAGATTGATAGTAACTTAAGAGTCTTAACTTTACTTTCTTAAGCTAAAAGAATGGAGTCTTCTGAATTTAAAGTGTAGATAATGTTTTCTCTAAATTGTGGTGTAGAGTTCAGTGGAAAATCAAATTCTATGTTCCTACCATCAGCTATTGTAAACATATGCAGTCATGTTTAAGTGTAAAAATTAGCCTGGTTAGAGAGTAAATTTAGGTGCCCTTCCTATAACTTCTGTTTTTGGTGATGGCCTTACCAACAGGAAAATTCAAAAGATACCATCAGTGACAAGTGTACAAAATAATTCAGTGAGAAAAATCTTAGTCACAGGCACCATATTTGAACTTCACTCATTACCAGTTTTAGGATTAAATCCTCATGAAATAAATAATATGCATTGCAGGTACCCTTAGCACAAATGTATAAATGTTTTCCTTTTATTTATTTGTACCTACTGCTTTGTATAAACACAGTGAAATTATTCATAACTTTTTAAACGGAAAGAACGGATTGCACATTACCCTACAAAAACTACACATTTCCTGTTTCTACACAGAGGAAAGGAAACCATGGTTCTCTTTTTCTCTGAAATTTAGGAGGTGTCTTCAGATATTTTCTTTTTGGGATTGCTCCTGGACCATTGCTGATAGCCAATTGTGTTGCTCCAGTGCGACGTTGATTCAACTACCAGGTCCACAGTGGGATCATACCATGAATCATTCTCTTATTTACATTCTTTATTTTAATTTTTATTTTTTCTCTTGGAATAATGCAGCTTTGCATCATGTACTGATTTTAAGCATTAATTTCTTTTGAATTATAGCCCAGGGGACTACAATTTAATTAAAGTATTGGATTCAAGGCGTTTTCGCAGCTGCTCAGTATCGGAAATGAGGCAAAACACCATTGATCGTTTACAGTCTAAGTTAGAAAAGGCAGAAAAGGTAATATATAATTTTCAATGTAATTGGTTTAATATGCTTATAGAAGCCTGTTTTTATCTTTATGATATATATTACACTATAGTAACATAGAATTGTGGTTAAAAGCGTACTTTACAACCTTTTTATTAAAGGATTCTTGCATGTTTTTATTTTGTTCTGAAAATGTATTTTTGGGAAGTGGCACATTTGTAGAACATGCCAAAACTTATAAAATCAGAACGAGTGCTCTCAATTCCTTGATATCATAGGGGCCATCGTGACTCAATGGGTATGCCATGTGCACATAAATGTATTAGCTTTACATCCAGTTTCGTGTAGCAATATCACAATGCAACAACCCAATAATTTTTACTCTTTCAAACCTTGTCAACTGTTTATAACTTTTGTATCTGCAATGAATCATTACATGCTACAAGCTAAATAGTTCAATTCATTGACGGAACTTTTAGAGATTAGCTTACGCTGTGACCTTTCTTCATACCTACTGAGTCACTATAGACAGTGCTGTGAGTGCATAAAATTTGTAAGTGTGCTTAGATTGTAATTATTTATATCTGTGGCAACATATTTGTCTTACAAATTTCCATCTAATATTTCTTGATTTCCAATTCAAATAAACAGAATTGAAATTTACCTATCAGTACATTGCTGCCAATAATATAGATATTAATTTATAGCCTGTTTTCTGCTTTTTCTTGTATTTGCTACATAATTGCACAGCCATCTTATCTCAATTTGATGATACTTGAACAGACACCATGACTGGTTTAAATGGTCACCACTGTGCTTAACCTTTGCTCACTTTGTATTTTATGACAAGTGGAGGAAATATCTTAAACGATAAGTATCACTCAACACTGCTGCACACATGAATCCATTTTACAGCAAGAGCAATCATAATTATTGTGGCATTTAACCAATATATGTTTGGTAGTAATAAAACTTTAATTTATTCAGCAAAATTACTTTATTATTATTAGATTATTAATATTGTGATTTTTGTTTTGTAAGTTTATTTAATTTGTAATCAATATGTTATTTAATCTCTTATATTTAGAGAGTTTTTAAAATGTTTGTTATAGTTTTTCCTTATGTATTCTACATTTTGAGTTAATGTATTTGGGCCATTTAAGTTAAATTATTCAATTAACAGTAACATTTTAAAACAAGTTTAATGATTGCCTTAAAAGTTCTTGGATTACATATTGATACAATATTAAATATTCCTTACCTAAGAAATACAGACTGCTGAGATATTTGAATTTAAAAGGTGGATATATGCTCAAATGAACCTTTTAATATTACAAAATGCTATGTGTGTTCTGCAAACCTAAGGTTGCTTTTGGTATAAAAAAAGGGTAGTTGTGAATAATTGTCTCTAGGAAGTTATTAAAATTATTAAGTCTCTAGAAGTTATTATAGGTGGTAGGGTGATCTGCTATGAGTGAGAACTGTTCCTGAATATTGTGGGACTGTTGAATCAGAACCTGTTATCAGAATGATTGCAATGGTTGAATGGAGTAGAAATGTAATGTTTTATTTTCACCAACATTAAAGTTATGTGCCAGCTTTCATAATAAGAAAGATTGTTGAAATTAAAATAGAGTGTCTGAAGCTTATTTTTTTGTTAAAAATCAATTCTTTATTCTTGAGGTTCATAGACCTTGTGTTTTTTTAGTTGTATTTGAAAGGTTCTAAACATAGAATCTAATCAGCAGAATGTGTAACAACTGCTGCTTAGCATAACATGAAAAATTCCAGGGCATGTTTTATGATCTTTAAAACAGTAGTGATTTGTTGATACATTAGTATGTTACTTAGAAGACAAGTATTAGTTTTATCATTATTGGTTTCCAGGAATAAAATATGACTTGCAATTTTTTAAAACATATCTTATGCATAAGATAAAAAAGTTGATTGCAGTAAGTTTTTTATTTTTTAGTTTGATAAGTAAAATTATATCTTCCAGTTAGAAATATTGGAGAAATTTTTTGAAGTAATCAAGTTACTAAGTATGGTGAGTTGTGTGTGATAGAATCGCCTGATTCAGTTCCCATTTTACACATGCCTTTGTTAAATTCAGATTGATCACAATTGTAACTGGTATATGTTCCCTTCATATACTTGGTAAGGGTTTACTGCCAAGCACATGTTCCCTTGCATATGAAGTCTACCAAAGTCTTTAACTTTTTACTAGAAATGTAAGAATATTGATGGATTGACTAACAAACCAGCTTTGAACATAGTGGTTTAGAGATGTATGCTACACTCTCTAAGATTGAGTCAGCTACCACTATTTAACATTAAAAATATGTAATTTTTCCTATATACTTGCAGTATGAGTTTAGGTGGGTTTGTATATTGATTTGTCACAAGTAAATTTTAACTTAATATTTTGTGATCTGATGTTTATCATTTCATCAAAATTAAGTTTAAAAATATATTTAAGGATTTAGAGCTACGAGAAGAAGAGGTGTTAAGGTTAAGGAAAATAAGGGATGAAGTTGGTTCTGAAATTGAAGATCTTACTGCAAGTTTGTTTGAGGTAAGCATGGTAATGCATGTAATCATTATCAAGTAACTAATTCTTTTCATGTTTATATATCTCTAGCATAGAGCTGTAACCTCTAGTCATTTAATTATAATAGTATTTTAGAAACATTTACTTGTTTAGGTATTTGTTTCCTTCTCTGGGATTCAAATACTTGCTGTATTCCAAAAATACAAGAAATTTGGATGGTCCTGAAATAAACTGGAAACCTCTTCATTAGAAACAATTGTCATTTTTGTTTGTATTCTTCTGTTTTAAGAATTGCAATATAATAATATAAAATAGAAATAGTCAATGATTCGACACTATGTGATTGAACATTTTGCATAAAAAGAAATAATGTTATTTATAAACATCCTCTTGATTACTATTAAAATAAATAAAGTTTGAAAAATAAGTAATGATATCTTATGAATGCACAAATTGATAGTTTCCACTCTAAAAAGGTGTTCTCTAGTAACAATTTACTTAACTTTTGGACAATGACTTAACTTGACCAACTTGGGAGATAAAGTCACTGCAAATTCCTTTTTATCCTTGAACTACTCTAATTTTATTCATAAATTTTGTTCACCTGCTATCAATAATATATTTCTTAACTTTTCATGTCTACAATTGTGAAAGTGTTGTGTACTTCTGCTTATTAGGGCAGTATTCAATCCCAGCAACTGTAGTTTTGAAACTCCATTGTATACTGGAAATTATTTATTGCTATTACTAATAATTGGCTATTACATAAAATTACTGGATTATAATACATAAGACTCACTTATCAACTTTCAAAGCCTGTGTCAGGACACAGGTCTTTAGATCATATATTTAAATAATTTCAATAAAAGATTTAAATCTAAAGTATTTAAGTGCCATATCAGGTGGAATAATTATTTTTCATTCTCATTACAACTCTAGTTTGAAAAGCGTAATAAATATGCATTTATATATATATTGATAAAAGTAAATATTTTTCTTGTGGTCTTACCTTTTAATGTTCTTATTAACAATTTTTATAAAGCTTCTAAGGTATTGCCAACATAAAGATTATAAAAATTATCAACAGATTATATCTAATTGTTTCCTTCACAATACATAGGAAGCTAATAACATGGTAAGAAATGCTCATCTTAAACAACAGAAAGCAGACAAACGAGCTAAAGAAGCCAATATGAAGGTAAGAGTGCAAAGAATGTCCCTTTATATGTTACAAATCCTGAAACAAATACTATTCTTTTCAACTGTATGGAACAATACTGAAAAATAAAGTTTCCTTAGAACTATACTAATTTGTCCATGACTGCATCATTTAAATACCCATAGGTATATCATACATTAATCCCTTGATTCTCTTGTTGATTAATCAGAAACCGATTTTATAGGGATGATATATATACGCAGGTAACTGCCAACAAGTTTCACTGTATGAAGATTGGTTGCTAAAATAAGAAATGTTTCCCATTAGATTATCTCACTAATTAATTTTTTGAACAGTTAGGGATGCTTCAAGAGGAAGTAAGAGCTTTGAAAACTATTGTTCAGTCAACTAAAATGTATAGTACAGCTCCAGATAATCAAGAAACATTGGACAAAGGAAATGCTGCTCCACCAAGAGAGACTTATGAGGTTTGTATATCTCTAAATATGAAAATCATTGAAAAAAAATCAGAAAATATGGTACTTTGATAAGAACATACAAGGCACCACGAGCAACTTAAGAGTTTGCTACACAAAAGTTTATCTGAAATTAAGTCATTAAAGTGGAAGTTTACTTGCTTCAAAAACAAATTAATGTGAAGGTCAATTTAGTAGTAATGCTTCTTTTATTTTAGTAATAAGGACATACAATAACTTTATATTTTAAATGTTTGTGCACTACTTTTTGATATGAATCTTCATAGGAATTTATTCATGCTTCTGAATGTTAAACCTTTTTCAATATTTTATTTAAATTAAAATGACTTTTCACTACTGATTTTTGTGGAGTTAATGTAATGTTTGTTGAGGTTACCCTTTCTAGATGAGGAGTAACACAAGCATCTAAATAATACTCCACAACCAATTGCATTTATGCTAGTGGCTGTGTTTTTAGTCCTCTGACTCATTGCAAAGGCCCTTTGGTTTTAATCGTGATCTGATGTGGTTATGTGTAGTGGCTCAAAGTCCACTTTTAGAAGGTTTTGGTCAAATTAGCCTGCATGAAATAAAAAATGACTATCATACAGACAAAAAAAAATTTAATCTGGAATCAACAAAAACAATAAGAAAACAGACTTAAAACCAATAGTTTCTCTTTTTTTCACCAGTTAAAATTTTTTATGAAGATATACCATAGCGAAGATTTGCATGCATTCTAAACAACTGTTTTGACAAACATTGAATGTAATATCATTGCAGAAACATATTAATTTTACTGCTAAGACAGTGAGACATGTGCAGTTATGTACAGGTATATAATAAACGAATTATTCCAACTATATGACTAAATTATCCTTCTTAATTTAAAAAATTATTTATTAAAGTATTCTATTCGTTGAAGCTAATATGATTTTAATGTTTTTAGACCAACGCACAGTTTGTATTCTTTAATGAAGTGTTTTTTATACTGATGAAAAAATACTTTCACATTTCTTAATTGTTTTATGTATATCCAGAGCTCAATTTTGCTCTAAATATGTTCATTCTCATTAAAAAAAATTCGTCTTGTCACAAAGTTATGGATTTTAATCTTGAATGTACTATTGACCTTATGAAAAATGTTTCATTCTTTGTTATTTTTTAAAAGATTACTTGTGTGTATTTGGAAATTATAGTTTACAAATATTTTGTTTGAAGAAAATTATTTTTACCTTTTGCTGTATACAAGATAAATAGAAATTATTTAAAATTGTTTTATTAAATTTTTAAAACCTTTTAGTCTTTCCCATCAATTTTACATATGTTGAAAGTATGAGATTGTGACAGCTTACCCTAATCTTTAAACGACAAAAGAATAACAAAAAATTTCATTAGCTATTATTTACAATATCAAGGCTGAATATATCTATTAAATTTTGAAATTCTATCAAAGCTGTGCATGCGCAACGAAAAAAGGTGTCATTGAGGCATACTTCAAAGGACACAATGGTATCTATGTTGAGAAATTTTTGTATTTAAAATTGTATATTTATATCTTAAAATTTTTAGAATACTTGCAGTTATAAGTTTTATAATTTAATAGGTTGACCCAACCTTTAATGAAGAATTTGTCAAATGGAGACAAAATCCAACTTTAGACAAGGAAATGCCTTTCATGAAACGTATTTATGAAGAAGATTTTAATGCATGTTTGCATTTCCAAAACTCAGAAGTAGGCTTTTCGATTTTAGTTCTTATGTATTTATTGCTGTAAATGTATGCACTTAATCTCTTAGTACAATTTGGTATTTTTCCTAGCAATTTTCTGTCATTTATTTAGTAATATTAACTGTATGACAACAAAATTATTAATTTTAATATTTAGTTTTCTGAAATGGATAAGCAATTATTTCAATATTGAATGCAAACTATGTGAAGTGTTTTCTACTATTGCTTATAATCAAAGATTGCAATACAGAAACTATTTGAGATAGTTCAGTTTGTATTACTTTCAAATACCATTCCTACTTGTTGTATAATGTAATTGCCCATAGAACTCTTAGTATCTTTCTTTGTGCTGCTAGGGCTGAGTCATGCATTTCAGGCAGCATGTGTGAATGTACTATAGCTTTCTTGTACGTCCGTTTCAATATACAAGAATCCTATTGGTTAATTCTGTAAGCCCCTCAAATCTGTATATGTATGTGTTGTGTCTTCAATAAATACTTTTCTCTTTCCCTTTTGCTATCCACATGGCCTGTGTCATTCCTTTCCTCTGAAGGAATCGTATTTAACACTACTATATATGAATAATTCTATATTCGATTGAGTTCTCCATACCTTTCCACTTAAATGTCCTTCTATAAGTGTGCCTAAATCATATTTGAGTTAATCAGATTCAATTTTTTTGGTTTAATATGCTTTGGTATTTTACCATGGCTTTAGTTTTTTTTTTATATCCCATGTCATACTGAAAATTATGGTTTATGCCTTTGTAAGCCAATCTAAATTATCTGAAATTTGTTAGTGGTTTAAGTTTTTATGTCAAAATTTTTGTAATTACTAATCAGTAAATAGCATTATATTTGTAATGTTTTTAAATGACAAATTAATATTCATATGGACAAACCAACTTGAAAAACTTGTGTTTTTTCCCGTCTTACCTTGTATTTAAAATTAGAACACTGGAAATTCAAATGCTTAAAATTGCTGCTTCAGGGTTCCCACGGTCCTTGAAAAGTCCTTAAAAGTCCTTGAATTTTTTATTCCTAACTAGGGGCCCTTGAAAGTCCTTGAAAATTACTGAACTTGGTGAAAAGTCCTTGAAAGTACTTGATTTTTTAAAATCTAGTACATAGTTGTGTAATTTCGTCTTGCATATGGAACATGTCCAGACTAGTTTCCTCCACAGCAGGTGCCCCATTTGAGCGTCATTCTGAATGAAACCATTGTTTTGCGCTTTAAAACAACTTGATATATTAATAATGCTACGTCTAGATCGTCCATTTTCTACAGTATTCTGTCCGTCTAATTTGACTCCTCTAGTATCTGTCAAGACGTCCGCCTTGTTATGCCCGCCACATCATGACGTATCACAGCCGTTAGATAACAGCACCGCTTTATTAGGAAACCGTAGCTTTTGCAGTCAGTACATCATTGGAAACCTGGCGTGCATCCAAAGAAATGAAGCGAAATTCTTAATGCAAAAATATAAAAGTTACAACTGAAAAAAAATGTTCAAGAAAATCACATTTAAGATATCCTTTTGTTGTAAAATTTTCTGCAGATTTCAAAGCCGTTGAAATTTTTACTCTATCTGTAACAATTGCAAAGATAGAAACTTAGACTAGGGAATAAAAAAGCCCAATCACTAGTCAAAATTTTTGATTTGTTGTGTTTCTCAAAAAAAATAAACCATGACAGCTGTCTGTTGTAGGCAGTGGACGACAGCAAAATGGAGCTTGTGTCGTGTAGATCAAACCGTGTGTAAGCTCCCATACTCTTCTTTGTGCCACCAAAAGAATTTATCGTACGATATTTAATCGTTTGACCGAAATCAATATGGGTGCAAGTAGCCTGATAGTAGCCATTGAGATAAAAAGCCCACTTTGCAGGGGGGGGGGGGAAATCACAGGTTCTGCAAGAAGAAAATAAAAATTTCACCAAAATTGATGATAACCTTACTTTTTTTTTTACTATCAGTAGCTTTAAAAAAATTTGTCTTTTTTTATATTTTTCACATTTTTCTTTTCAACCGACACCTTTTGTGTATGCCTTGTTTTAGGTAGTTATAAAAAATTTTAGGTCCTTGAAAAATATTTTTTTGGTTTTGAAAAGTCCTTAAAAGTCCTTGAATTTTTTTTGGATAAAGGTGTGGGAACCATGTGCTTAGCTTTGATTGTAATCAAAAGTGTTTTAGAATTCAATCTAACAAGAATTAAACAAATATTTTTGAATTATTTTTAGTTCTGAATATCGATTAGAAGTGTGAATACAACATTAGTTTTCCACATCTATTAGAAATACAATATATCACAAAATTTCTGTTTGCTTTTCTTATAATGAAATATTTTGTTTCTGGAAATAGATAACAACAAATTGTTAAGAAAAAGAACTTGTATAAAAGTTATAGAGGCTTGTCTGTGTTTATGCAGAAAAGTATTTAAAAAATCGAAGTTTCTTCTAAAACTACTATTTTTTTAATACTTTTCTGCAACTATATTATAATTTTTATTTAAAAATATTATTTGTACAAGTAATTATATTTTTATTGTGATTTGTTTGAATGATGGAATGTTGAGTACCTGGTATTTGTTTCATATTATGATTTGCAATTAGGGCTTTTATCACATTTTATGCAAGTTGCAGTCAATAATTTTTCAAATTATCTGTCCCATATTCAAAGTGTGATGATTTAAACCAACTTATGGTAATGCATACTTGTTCAGTTAGTGATCTGCTGTAAAGAGTTTCATTCATATTTTAAAGTTTATGCCTATTGATATTTGTAATTTTGACTATAAACTGTATCAGTGGGAAAAGATATGTTTTGAATACAACAGAATGTTGCTGAGCCTTACGAAGTACTGAAAATTATTTTCAGCTATCGAGTATATCAACTTTTGATAGTTGTTCATGATTTAAAGAGTAAGGACAGTGGGTTGATGACAACATGCTATTGAAAGCAAACTCCAGTCAATGTTGATTTGTTTTGATTTCAAATGGGTACAGTTCTTTATTTTTTCCTCCTATTCAAATATCTACCGTTCTATGTGAAGTCTACAGAAAAATGTTTGGCAGAAGCTCTTAAACATATGGTGAAACCTGAGTTACGGCTTCTCACAAGTCACTCCCAATCACTGAAGTAGTCAGATTTTGGGCGCTAAACACATGAATATGGTAGACTGTCTTCCCTACCAGCTAAATTGTTTTCCTTACGACATTTTACGCTTTTTGAGAATAATTATTAAGCTTAACAATTAGATATTTGTGACAATTTTGAACTTTCAAGTCAGGTCTTAGTCTGATGTGCCCTCATGTAGCAAAAAAGTACCATAAACTGGAAAACTAAACCATGACAATTTTAGCGATTCAATAAAAGTTGCAGAGGGTACTCAATATCAAAGGAGAGATTTTATGGCTTTTTGTAGTCTTGACATGTCTGCCAGAATTGTTGTTTGGACACCTAAAGAGTACTTTGAGATTGATACACACAACTAAATAGATTCTGCTTAACACCTTGTAACTTATTCTTATTTATTTTATAGCTCTCAACACTTGTATTGTCTGCTATTGAAGAGGACAAAATAACTATTGAAAAGATTCCTGTCACTAAACATGAACCACTTCCGAAGTAAGTTTATTTTGAGATTATCTATATCATCAGTTTCAGCAGAAACTCTAACTGATATTTTTTCAGAGACACTAATTTCTTATTATCATGATGAGAAATGCATTGCCATGTTGTAATCTGTTTAAAATAATACTATCAAATTGCTTATTTGCATTTCTTTACCTTAAACCAAATGCCAGTTTTTAAGCTGTAAAGTAAAACAAATAAATTTTTTGGCTGTCAATAGTTTCTGCTCTAATTTGACTCTGCCTGTATGCTTTATTTATCACAAGTTCTCTGATATAGGTTTTTAATTTAAGTTATTGCGTCCTTTTGGAAAAAATTTATTTTTTCATGCTGAATTTTATGAGAATTCTTTATTTATGATTACTCAAACAGTTAAACTCAATTTCATTTTATTCTTTCACAGCTTTAATTTCAGTGATGTTTTGTATTTTCAGTTTCTAAACTTTTATTTTCCTAAAGAATATATTTTTATGTTATCTTTATTTTCCTCTGTACTAAGTTTTTACTGCATATGATAATTAATTTCCTTAATATATTTTTGAATTCATAGTTTGTATATTAAAGTATGTATGTAATATTTATAAACTTAGCTAAACCTTGAATCTGATCTCTATTCAATTTATGTAAACTTTCTATAACTACTGAGAAATATATGTACATTGGAACTCAACTTTGATTAAGATTAAATTCCTGGATTACATCGTCATTATTATTTTTTATGTTCAGCATTTTTTTATAATTCTAAAAAATGAATAGTTATTCAAAATGAATTCTAAAACAGGTTTTATTATCGAATTTTGTTAACACATACTTTTTGTGCACACCTGAATTTATTGAACTCAGATCAATGTAGACACACATTAGTTTCCATAAATTTATATTTCCTTGATATATATTTACACACATCCATTACTTGATGTTTGTCATAAAAGCTTAACTGAACCAACAGCAAATTTAGGGGAGATACACCAATCCCTATCACTTGTCAAAAACCAATACTATAAGAGCATTGTATGTATGAAATGCCTAGCTAAATCACCATCTGGGATACGCTAGGGATACATGTTGCTGTGCTCAATACACCCCCTCAAATCTGTGAGGGGATTTCCACTGCTTTGAAGGAACAATGGTCATTGCTGCCTACTAAGTGAATTGACACCATCATAATGATCATGGAGCATCACTGTGTGAGTAGTTCTGCATGTCTATTAGAAGTGACCACACTCCATATTGAAGCTGCTTACACATTTAACCCAGGTATCCGATTTTTGGACAAGTTCCTGTAGCATCAGATTTTTTTATAAAAATAAAATGCTATTTTTAGACTAATCTTATAACTTATAATTTGATTCATTTGTCTGCATGTCTGAATTTACAATACTTTATAGATTATTTATCTAAATTCTTATTTTTAAGTTTATTTGAAAATATACAGTATATTCATGGTTTTATTGTCCTCTCTTATCCCATCAGTACAAATAAAACTTATTTCTAAATTCACCTTAGTTTTCTTATCAAGTATTTTAGTGATTGACTAAATATTTGCTATATTGTAGAGCACTGATGTAGTTAAATAAATTATTTTGTTTTGAAAAGTTCCATGGGTATGAGATTAGGGATCATTGTGACTGGACATATCTGTGTTCAGAAAGTGAGGCTGCTTAGGCAAAAAGCCAGGATTCTAAAACAATGGAGCAAGTGTGTCACATTTCTCATGGAAAAGGAGAGAATGATCTGAGTTATAAAAGGTCCTAAATTTCTCATGAAATTTGCCCCTGATAGAATGCCATTGCTCACAATTCTTTGATTTAAAGCCAGTTCTTTCTAAAGATTGTAGGATACTTACTCCTGAGAATTTAGCTTTGTATTTGATTTGATTATGGAATGGGATGTAAAATTAACGTTTGTTTCCATAGAACTTGAACTAAGCATTGTAGATAGAGCTAATAAATTTTGTGAAGAATAACACCGGATAGATCTTGATTCAATGGTTAACACAGTTTTCTGTAGAGAATTCTAAACTAAGATAGTCACTACACATGTACAAGTTATTGTTTTTTTCATTTAACCTGAAAATTTGCTAACCAATTACACTATGTATGTTTACATACATGTTTCAAAATTTAATGGATGTTTTGATTCATAAATGACACATTATTAAATTGTCCTCTTAATATTTCATAATCCCCTTAACATTCTTAAAATAACTTCTTTTTACCCCTAGACTGTATTCCTGAACCCCTAATTATTTGCTATATTATTTTTCTCTCTCTACTTCTGTATTACACCAGGGTGGTAACAGAACCGGGAAATCAGGGAATTCTCAGGGAACTTTCTAATTCTGAAAATATCAGGGAATTAATTCTCAGGGAAAATTTCCAAATTTCACAAAAAATCAGGGAATTTTTATGAAAACGGTAATTATTTTTGTTTGTGGCCTATTTAGAGATATGGGCTATTACAAGTTCTTTTGAGGATCGAATAAATCGTTTTCGCCAAAATTGTAATTCGAATAAAGCCACAAACTTGTAATTCGAACACTGGCATCGTCATTTTCGAACCCAGCGAAAACCGCCGCCGTGGTTTTCGCTGCCGGAGCGTCACGTCGCCGTGAGGCCAGTGATACAACTTGTGGTATACGAATTTTAAATTTGTGTAACTAATGATGGGTTTTTTTGTGCATTAAATTAATATTTTTTGCTTGCAAATACATTTTTGGTGAATTTTTTGGTAAAGCTTCAATCTACGTTTATAGCAGTGTAACGGCATGGGCTCTTTTTTGGCGCGTTTCTAAATTTGCCAGGGAAGGAATTATTTCAAATGAACCAATAGTTCAACACATTTCGAAAGAACTTTAAAGAATACTAGCCACTGTGTGGCCAGCACGGCGTTGCCAGTGACAGTTCTTTTCGTGGGGTCACGTGCTTACTAAGTTCTACTCGCTAACCTCGGTGATTGCTACGAATACGGTTTGAGAAACCAACCAAATGAGAATTCGTAGCTTATTGGATAACATCCATCATGGCGTTGGTTTGCTTCGCAAACCAAATGGAAATTCGTAGCCTATTGGAATGAATTCCCTGCGAATCAAGTTTGCGAAGTAAACCAAATTATGAATGTAGTGAACTATGATTTGCTTCGCAAATTGAATAACAGTCATAACAGAGCTGCCCGTGGTGTTTATTGGTTTGTATCGCAAACCAAATGGGGATTCGGCGTGACGTTGCAATCTCTTAAGAAAATATAAAAATTTGTTGAAAAATCATTTATTAATAGAAAATCAAACGTATATATTTAACGATCCCGTTTTTACAAAAAAGAACTAAACAATACCAGCCATGATGTTTTTTATTTTTATTTTCCTCTTTCGCTGAAAATCTCTCTTTACGTCACAATCACTTGCGAATTAATTCGTATCTTAAATTCGTATCTTGCAAAGATATTCAATTAAAAAATTTTATTTTAAAAAAAACAACATATTTTTAGGTATCGATCTAATGTGAAATTTTCCGCAGATTTCAAGTCCGTCGAAATTTTTACTCTATCTTTAACAGTCTAGTAGATAGATAAAAAAACTAAATAACTCGAGTTAAAAGTTTGTTTTTTAACGTCTGCTGCAAAATCATTCCTCTGCGCAAAATGATAACGGAAGCTAAAAAATAAATTCAGAATCTGTGATCTTCTATGCTGTTGCATTTAACAATAATTACATATCATTAAATTCATTTAAAAATGTTCTAGATTCAATTTTAAAATTCGCTGCAACCCAAAAATTGCAAAACATTTGAACTACCTGTGTTGTAAGTGCCATAGATTCGTCAGTACTTTGCGTGCAGGAAACAGACTGACAAACACTTCCGTTTATAATATTAGAGATTCAAAATGAAAATTTAACCTTTTGACTACGACTATCGATATAAGAAGCGTGATACTTCCTTGGCGCGATTCTCATAACTTTTAATGCACAACTGCTGTAACGGCCGTAGTCTAAATTATTTCTTGCCGCAATTCTTATAATTTTTAAGGTTCAACTGCTGTAACGGCCGTTGTCTAAATTCTTCCTTGACGCAATCATTGTACAACTGCTGTACCGGCCATAGTCTAAGGCCCCGTGCACACATCCGATTTTTCAAAGTGCAGCTCCACTGCTGCATCAAAGCCCAACTATGTACACATAACCGTGAAATGACGCAAGTACTCATTTCGCGCCATTTGCGATAGATATTTTATCGAAGCAAACGTGTTTATTTCACTATTTTAGTGCAATTAAAGTATATTTAGAAACAAAATAGTCATTACTGGATCAACAATTTATTAATTACTTTAGACCGGAGAAGCGTGTGCGTTGTTGAGCTGTTGCGCCGTGGGGAACTGCGGAACAAATTGCACGCAAGGTGGACCTACATCGGCGCCGGAGGCATGTGTGCCATTGGATCTAATGTATCTCAGACGGCACCTGCTTTGCATCAGCGGCGCCGTAAACCGGATGTGTGCACCCGGCCTAAAGGTTTAACTTTTCGCTTGCCGAGGTTGCCATGGAAACCATAATAATCGTAATGCAGATGGGTTGCCTTAACCTGCCCTAACTTGCTACTAGTAGTGTGCAAAAAAAAAGCGCCAAGATCGTCGCCACCGCTTTAAACGTAGACTGAAGCTGTACCAATTTTTTATGTATATTTGCATTTGATTTTGATATATATTTGGATAATGTAGGGACAGGTGTAAAAAGTTCATAATCAAAATATTTTTTCCCCCAGTTTTTTCAAATGCTATTGTTAGAGTTCCATTAAGGGTTCCAACCCTTACAATTTGCCAGGCGCCAGGGTAAAACATGTAGTTGAGGCAGTTAAGGCAGGTGTAGTTAAAGGGGAGGAAAAGGCAGTAGTGTGGGTGGGAACTAATGATGTGGAGAGGACCACTAATGTTGAGTTTAAGAGGGAAGCGGAAACACTTTTAAGAGGCATTAAGTCTCATGGGGTAGAGGTAATATTATTAGGATTACTACCTAGGTATGGGTTAGGTAATGGGTGGTTAAATCAAGGGGCCAATAAGATGAACGGGTTGTTAAGGGATTTATGTCAGAGGGAGGAGGTTAGATTTTTAGATGTTTGGAAGGAGTGTAGGAGGGATTGGATAAGCAGGGACAATTTGCATTTAAGCCTGATAGGTAATAGGGAGGTTGGCAAGCGGGTTTTGAATATTCTGGAGTCAAAAAACTAGAATACAAGCAGGGATGGGAAGGACATAGAGGGTTGATAGTACACAGTAATTGCTTAGGAAAACTAACAGTGTCTAAACTGCAGGAGACAAACAATACAAGTGCAATGTAAGGGAGAAAAATAATACAAGGGGAAAGTGCAATATAAGGGTGAAAAATAAGCTAAAAGTATTTTATTGTAATGCTCGCAGTATGAGAAATAAAATGGATGAGCTCAAGGGAATTGCACAAGCAGAGGATATAGATATCATTGGGATTACTGAAAGTTGGGCAAGCAGTGAAGATGCACAAATTTTAGAATTAAGTGGATTCACAATGTTTAGGGAGGACAGAGTGAATAGGAAAGGGGGTGGGGTTTTGATTTATGTGAGAGAATTCTTAAATTGTACGGAAATAAAGTTAAATAGTAAAACTGAGGGTATAGAATCAGTCTGGGTGAAACTGAATACAGACAAAGGCAAAGGACTAATTCTGGGTAGTATATATAGACCTCCTGTTTGTAGTGAAGAGCAGGAAAAGGGCATGTGCAGTCTGATAAACAAAGCATGTCAAAAAGGAGAATTAATTTTAATGGGGGACTAACTATCCAAATAATGACTGGACAAACAATCTAGCTACAAATGGGAAAGGGACAGCATTTTTGGAAGTGATACAGGATTGTTTTTTGTACCAGATGGTGTATGAGGATACTAGGGACGATGCAATATTGGATTTGATTTTCAGCAATGATGAGGATAGGGTGCAGAATCTGGTTATAGGTGAGACACTGGGAGAAAGTGATCATAGAAGTATCAGATTAAGTATACATTTTCAGTCAGCATACACAATCAATAGTAGGATAATTCCAAATTTCAGAAAGGTAAATTTTCATAGGATAAGGGAACAGCTAAAGGAGACATTCAAAGGGGGATTATTAGCACCGTATCATTCTGAACAATGGGAGGAATTCAAGAATAAGTTAGACAGGGTGTTAAAAAAACATGTAATGTTTGGGAAAAAAGGAAAATCTAGAAAATTGCTCCCTATGTGGTTTTTAGGGGAAACACATAAAGCTTTAAAATTAAAACAAAGAACATACAGGGTATATAAAAGCACTGGTAACGACAGGGACAAGGAGGCATATCTGAAAGCCAGAAAGGAGTTTAAAACTATTAGTCGGAAGCAAAAGGAGTCCTTGGAGGAAAAATTAGCCAGGGAAATAAATATAAACCCAAAAGAATTTTTTGCATATGCAAGTGGCAAAAATAAATTTAGTACTACACTGGGCCCGTTGGAGGGGAGGGGAGGTGAATTAATTCAAGACGAGGTGGAAATGGCAAACATGTTAAATGACTTTTTTCTGGGGTTTTTCAATGGTAACTATAATTTATAAAAGGATCCCAAGGATGGAGCCTTTGCAGGGGGTATAATTAAAGAATTCAATTTTAACAGGGAAGAAATAGTACATCAGTTTAAAAGAATTAAGCCATCTAAAGCACCAAGGCCAGACGATATTTATCCGAGAGTACTAGTGGAATGCGCGGGAGAATTGGGGAAGTAATTCACACGATATTTAATTCAACATATAGCACTGGTTGGGTACCAATGGATTGGAAGTTGGCCAACATAACTCCAATTTTCAAAAAGGGAATACAAAGTAATCCGGGCAACTATAGACCAGTAAGTCTAACATCAGTAATTTGCAAAATATTTTAATCTCTGTTAAAAAAGCATATAATGTTATACTTGGAGGAGGGGGGACTGTTATCAGAGAATCAGTATGGGTTTAGGAAGGGCAGATCCTGCTCTACAAACCTTTTGAAGTTCTACGAAAAAATTTCTGAGGAGCTGGATAATAAGAGCAGTGTGGATATCATGTACATAGATTTTCAAAAAGCTTTTGATAAAGTACCTCATGAGGCATTACTGTTTAAATTGGAAAGGCTGGGGATTCAGGGAAAAACATTGACATGGATAAATAATTGGTTATTGGGTAGAAAGCAGAGAGTGCAGGTAAAAGGAAATTATTCACAGTGGACAGAAGTTATAAGTGGGGTGCCTCAGGGATCAGTTTTGGGACCAATTTTATTTATAATTTTCATAGATGATATAGGTCAGGGGATCAAGAATAGAATCAGTATATTTGCAGATGACTTAAAAATGTGGGAGACAGTGGATACCAAGTTACAGATAGAGAATTTACAAGAGGATTTTAATAAGATATCCGAATGGGCTGTAAAATGGGGTAAGTCATTTAATATAGGGAAATGTCAAGTTCTGCATATGGGTTACAGGAACAGTGGAGCCGAGTACTGTCTGCAGGGAGTAAAGGTAAAGGAGGGAGAAACAGTCAAGGATCTTGGGGTGATAATTCACAGGGATTTTAAAATGGGTCACCAATGTTTAGCTGCGGGTAAAAAGGCTAATAGGTTATTGGGGTATATTAAAAAGACTAACTTCAAGGGATAAGAATATAATCTTGCCGTTATATAAGGGTTTAGTAAGACCACATCTAGAATATGCTGTGCAATTCTGGGCTCCATATATGAGAAAAAACATAGAATTAATTGAAAGGGTTCAGCACAGAGCTACAAAAATAATAAAGGGGCTAGCAAATTTCGACTATAATGAACGTTTAAGTAAGCTAAACATGTATACACTTGAAAGAAGAAGGAGGGGGGATTTGATTCAGCTTTTCAAGTTTGTAAAACAAGGGGACACAGAGGGCTTAAATTTCAATAGGGATAACAGAACAAGGGGTCATGGGTATAAATTGAATAAGACACATTTTAATCGGGATTTAAGGAAAAACTACTACTTTAATAGGGTAATAGACAGTTGGAACGCGTTGCCAGAAAATATAGTTGATTCAAAGGGAGTGTACGAATTTAAGATACAATTGGATAGTCAGTGGGAATTGGGGAATTCATAAACAAAGGACCAGCCTTGTTGGGCTTGAGCCTGTAGCTGGTCGTCAATATTTGTATTTGTATAACAATTAAAATATATTATGAGAAAAAAATACAAAATATTTGTGGAGAATGATCCTTTTGCCCCATCTGACCCTAAATTTTTAAAAATATTGTCGTGTGGGTACTGTATATCGATACCAATTACAGATCTTGACATTTCTTAAGGGATTTGTGAAATCAGGGAAATTTTTGTCACTATCATGGAAATCAGGGAAATATCAGGGAACTTTTTTTGGAGAATTTTGTTGCCACCCTGTACACTGTCATCTGGCATATCTACATTAGCTAACAGACCTTACACTTTTGATGTTTATTTTTCCACTTTTGATCACCCAGTGCATTTCATAGCTCTCAAAATACTTTTGCAAACTTGTAATACAAATTCTGCTTTTTTGTCAATCAACCTAGTTGACTTGCTAATTCAATAATTCTATTCCAATTCCCTAACATTGTGATAGCTTAAACTATGCATTCATCTGTCAGCTTCTTTGAGAGGTTACAAAATGCAGATGATTTCTTATGATTCCTGTTCAGGTTGGACTAATGTTCTTATATCTTTTGTATGCAACTAAATCTGTAAACTCATGAGGGCTATGAAGTTCATTTTTACTTCATAGCTATTGCTGTCTGTTTTTAGAAAAAAAAATTTAAACAAATATTATCCAATACAACCCTATAGATATAAATATCATGTTTATAAACAGGTTTCGCCTTAAATATTCTATGTTTAAACAATTGTAGTTATTTTCTATTGTATGAACATGTACAAAATATGTATTTAAGTTAGTCTAATAAAGCCAGTTACCATTAGTTTATTTTCATCCTTTTAAAATTTTGTAAGTACCTTAAAATTATCCCCATTTTCCATAATTTCAGAGCAATACATTTTATCATTTGGCTTAAATTTCTGTTTACATTATATATATATATATATATATATATCTTATTTAAATATTTTTAGGCACTGTGCTTTACTGGATGCACCACGTTTATGTACTTATAAAATGTGTTTAGATGGGAATAGCTACAACATATCCACATTAAGTAGAAATCGAGTAAGTAAATTTTGATTTAAATTTATTTACAATTGAAGTTAATTATATATTATCTTAAACCCTCCAATCTAATGAAATGTTGAAATCATGGATAAAGTTAACTTATGCTACCCTATATTAATTTTAGTGTCTTAAGATTTCTTTTGTGGTTTGACCACTGAAAGCGGAAATAAATCGTATGAGGGGACAAATTACCCCATGGAATCACATCAATGGTCATCCCTTGTTTTGATGGGGTAATTACTTTTCTCGCGTAATACCCAAATGGAAAGTGGATGGTGGGGCTGGTATGCTGCTGAAAGGGGTGTGAAACAGGCAGTAACATATATTCTTTTAAGAAACCAGTACTCATGTCCAACTACACTGATGGTCATAAATTAAGTTTTTTGACAATTTGTTCAAACAAAGCTACAAAAGTGATAAAAAAAGCTAGAAAGAACAAAAACAGAAAAAATAGGGTATATGTGTCTTAGTACCTAACAAAAATAAGGAAAATGCTCCCTGGGGCAATTGGAGTACACCTTCCGTGCAAAAAATATCAGTATACGGTTTATATTTAGGTTAATAGGCTATATGTTTGCCATGTGCTGCAATACAGTCAGTAGAATGTCTGGGCATTCTGAGCACCAAATTATATTGCTGATCTGTGGGGAGGTCATCCCACTCATCAATCAATCAATGCTCTGCAATGTGCTTTTTTATGATGACAAATTTTTGTATCCTCAATTCCATATCCCCCATTCTCAAATGTAACTGCCCTCCACCTATAAACCCAGAAAGGTCTTTTAAACCAATTGTTTTTGCGTAATAGACTTACACATTGTACAATGTAGGAGCTTACAAAAATTTTCTCATCAGAATTTGTAAAGTTGTTTTAATTTATGTTTACCATCCAAATTAGACAATATTTACATGTGAGTCTAACAATATTCAATATTTACAAGAGTGTTTAATAAATACAAGTGATAATTACAATTCCACAGGACACAATATTTTTCTCACAGAACACATTGAACGTTAAATAGAACAAGAATTTAGAGTTACTACACTTTAATCTGTTACTTAAATGTTTCAAGAGTTTTTCTTCACATCTAATAATTTATTTAAAAGGGAAATTTGTTTTTCTGAAAAATAAAATTTTAAATTTGTCAATATTTATTGAAATAAGAGTTACAAATAGGACCTGTGTAGTAAGATCTCTCTACATTTATGTGGCTTGTAAGGTTTCTGATGTCTATGAATAATAAAAGACAGATCTTAAATATATTTTGCATATTAGTAGCATATATGATCTACTTAACTAATTTTCATTCAAATCTATGTCAGCTACAGCTGATTAGCTCATTTTGCATGGAATAACCTTGCTTTGATTTCAATTAAATTTACTTATTATTTCCAGATAACAGCTGTTTGTGATTTGTTTTGCTACTTCAGATACATTCAAAAAGGATTGATTACTCTTAGAAGTAAGAAGTATATCTTTTTGTAATTGATTTAAATTATCTTTCCTGCTAAAACTACTTCATTATACTCTTTTTTTTCTCCGATGTCAAATTTAAATCTGGTACAATACTAATTCCTTTCAGTTAAAACACTCATTAATAGTGGTAAAACCTCCATTGTAAAATGTAATTAATATTGTCATGTTTCAGCTAATCAGAAAATTCACTTTAAAATAGAAGCATTTATAGAGGATAGGAAGCATTTATAGAATGTTTGTGTTCAACTCTGAGACAATGTTTTACAATTTCAATATTCTTTGTGTCAGTGTTCTTGAAGTGGCACATATTTGTAAGTTAAATTTAATGTAATTAAACTTTCATCTTTTAATACCTAGATATTGGTGGAATAAAAAAAATTTAATAGATGAATTTATGGGAAAATACAACTTTGTCAGACACTTGTGAAATTGCCCAACACATCAATGGGGAACAAATTAGAAAGTATTTCAAATCAAATTGATCCCCTAAAATGTCTCATGAGTTCAATGTTTTATAGCAAAGCTCTTTACTTTGATCACTGAGTGACATATTGTCATGGAATCAATTATGTAGTAGTTGGAAAATTCATGTTCTCATACCTCCCATACCTTAATTTTTTTATTGAGATTCTTTTATCCAAATGCCTGTTTACAGTTCTTTAAAATAGTTCAAATTATTAATTATCTAACTGATAGACAGCCTATGATGTAGATACATTCAAAAGAAATTGATTGTGAGTGCAGAAGCTGTTTGTTAGACAGCTCTTTGGCTATTAGCACCAAGATATATAGCATTTGTAGTTAGAGTTCCATTACTGTAAGTCCAATATTATAGGTATAAATGTTCAATTCCTACAATTTCATAATGCTGATTATTTGCTAATTGAGTTGTGAGGTAAATTGCTATTCATTGGAAAATAAATCTGCATAAAAGAACCCATACCTATTATACCAACTAACAGTTTTTTCAGTTGCATGTAGAGGATGGTGTCGTACCTTGGGACAGTTTTAAACAAATATTTTTCCTGGGGCTATAATCAATCTTTTTATTTTTCATGTTTTTTCTGCATTTCAGTAATTTTCTGTGTTTTTTAACGTGATTTTGGCAGTTTTTAAGAATATAACGTCAGTGTTTCTAGACAATGAGAGTATATTTCCAGCTTTTAAGAACCCAATATCCTAGTGACGTTTTTATATACTAGGAGGGCTCCGCCCCTGCTCGTCAACCGCAGTGGATTGCTACACAATTCCATCTGGTTTGCATCGCAAACCAACACTCCTCTCACAGTCAATCTCCTGTGACAGCAAAACCTCCACCCCCTGCTTGCCTCCATTCATTGATGTCACAACAACTTTCATCGAGGCTTTCATTCCCGTGAGCCTCGGTTTCATAAAGACCGTTTGACGTTGGATCTCCGTGCGTTGCGTCTGCACGCGGAACAATTTGTACGCTATCGCAAGATTATACTTCTCATCGCATCGAAATTATTTATGAACCAATTTCAAAACTAATTGTACCGTAAGAAAGAGTACATTCTAAGGTTTCCTGCAATGTTTTCAAATTCAAGAACTAATAGTAATAAGATATTGATATGACAGTTTAAAAAAAAGTAAAGAAAATATCCCGGTTTTTTCCAAATTAAAAAAAAATATCAGAAACCAAATTTAAATTTCTTTAAAACACGCCATTGTGCAAAAATTCACATATAGCAGTACTCTAAAAAAATCACGTCTGAAGACTGAAAATTTTTTTGTCTTTTGCTCACTCGCTTTTTCGACTTTAACACTTAATGCACCCTAAACTAATAGCCGCATCGGATAAAAATCTTTTTCATCTTGTTCCTTGTACAGTTTTGAAAAAACCACGTTAGTTTCGTAATTTTCTGATCCGTACTTTCTCAAGAAACCATCTAAGAATCGAGCACAAAAAAAAGCGAGTTTTCAAACCTGCGGCAGCGACAGTAACTTTTTTTAACATAGACAGACATCAATCTTGATGTTATTTTGGATGGCCAATATTTAGCATGTCCTCGTAATTCGCCATCTTCCCCAATTTATGGTCTACCATCAATTATTTATAAATTCACAAGCCACTGCGTGGCCAGCACGGCATTGCTCATTAGTACAATGGACAAAAAAAAACTAATAAATCTCTATATTAAAACAGAAATCCGTTTATTCCCATTTCAAAATTGTCCCATTTTGAACTATATTTCCATTTTTTTCAATAATCCCATTTCAAACTATATTTCAAAATGAATTCCATTTATTCCCATTTGGGAATTAGTAGCTTTTTAGATAATAGCGATCATGGTGTTGCCAAATATCGCCAATTTTGAATTAAGAACAGATCCAATTGGCGTGACGTCACAATTGTTGAGATATAATTATTGAAGTTTAGTTAATCTAGAGTGGCAACACTAGATGACTTCTTTACATTCTGTAGCATGTGCGTGCTTACTACTTGTCTAGTTGCCTGTTGTGTACTGTTCTATGTTCCTATTTAAATAAACCTATTTAGCCAAGTAAAGCTGTGTTATCTCTACTAAAATTCCACAGGTCATGTGCCAGATTTTTGTTTGGGGCTTAACAAAATAGAAGTAAAAAGTTCCAGGTAATGCTAAAAAAAAAAAAAAACTAAAAATGGCTAACGTATCCAAAGACTTTAGCAGTGTTGAAAAACTAAAAGACAGGAGATTTTCCAGTGAGGAAGTTTCAAGTGAATATCCTTTTTAAATCCCATTCTTTGTTTGACATCATAAGCGGAACTGAATCAAAAGAAGGCTTAGCTGATGCTGTATTTCGTTTGTGGATAAAAAGAGATGCGCAAGCACAAAGAATTATACTGACAACTAATGATAAGAAGGTGATTATGTATATTTTAAATAGCGGAAACAGTTGCGAGATGTACAAAAAACTTTGTTCAATATATGAACAGGATTTTAAGCAGCTAAAATGTAATTTGTTGCAAGAATTTTTTAACCCCAATCTGGATTCTGAATCCGATATTGCCACCCATATAAGTAAATTAGAAAACATAGCATTCTGTTCAAAAACTCTTGAAAAGAACATAGATGATGAAATTATTGTATCGAAGGTTCTCTCAACCAGGGGTTTATCCAGGATTCATAAACTGGGGGGTGTACAAAATTTTTAGGAGGGTGTTGATTAGAAATAATCGCCTATTTGCCCGGTGTATCGATTAATTCATTTTTATATTGTTATTTCTATCTTGTTGTTGTTTGTTATTTCTGGTGCAAGGACTGCTATAAATCATGCTGCACCAAATTAGGTTAATTTCATTATCTTCAGAGGGGGAAAATCAGGAACAGTGGCTATCGGCTGTGGAATGAAGAGAAAAGAAGATTAGAAATTTCAAAAGATGTGGTATTTCTTGTTCCAAGAACTGAAGAAAGGAATCTTTTATCTCTTCCAATTGATGCAGAAGAAAATGAGGAGGAACTTGGACGAGGGAAAAGAATAAAGGAACCACCTATTCATCTCACTGATTATGCCTTACTTATGAAGAAGCAGTAAATGGCCCTGATAAAGAAAATTGGAAGAAAGCTATAGAAAATGAAAAGAAATCTCTAGAAAAAAATGAAACTTGGGAAGTTGTGGATAGAAATAGTGCTGGAAATAAAAAGATTCTAAGTAATAAATGGATATTTAAAATCAAAGATGATGACACATACAAACAAGATTAGTGGACAGAGGATGTGAATAAAATTATGGAATAGATTATGAAGAGACTTTTAGTCCTATTGCGAACATAACATCCCTGAGAATTTGATTCAGCTTTTCAAGTTTGTAAAACAAGGGGACACAGAGGGCTTAAATTTCAATAGGGATAACAGAACAAGGGGCCATGGGTATAAATTGAATAAGACACATTTTAATCGGGATTTAAGGAAAAACTACTACTTTAATAGGGTAATAGACAGTTGGAACGCATTGCCAGAAAATATAGTTAATTCAAAGGGAGTGTACGAATTTAAGACACAATTGGATAGTCAGTGGGAATTGGAGAATTCATAAACAAAGGACCAGCCTTGTTGGGCTTGAGCCTGTAGCTGGTCGTCAATATTTGTATTTGTATTGGCAGCTAATAGAGGATATCATATTATGCAATTTGACTTCAAGACAGCATTCCTGTATGGAAAACTGGATGAGGAATTATTCATGAAAATGCCAGTGGGTTACAGTGATCAGTCTAAAATATGTAAGTTACAAAAATCATATATGGTTTGAAACAAGCTCCTATAAGGTGGAATAAAAAGCTAACTGATTTTCTGAAAAGTATAAATTTTCGTCAAATTAAATCTGAACAATGTATTTTTGTAGGAACTGACACAATATTGGCTTTTTATGTAGATGATGGAATTTTAATTGGCCCAGATAAATCCAAACTAGTTGATTATTTGGAAATCCTTCAAAAAGAGTTTGAAATGACATCATATGATAAAGCAGATTCATTTTTGGGAATTAGTATAGAATTAAATTCTGAAACTGAAAATTCATCAAGAAGCTATATTCGGTCCAAGTACTACAAAAATATGAAATGCAAGATGCAAAACCGATGAGCACACCCATATTGAAGACTTCATCTGAACTTCTTTTTTTTTTCCTTTGCAAGAAGCTGTGGGAAGTCTTTTATATTTATCGTGGAGAACAAGACCAGATTTGTCCTTTGCAGTGAATTCTAACTGTCTGCATGTTGAAAATCCATCAAATGAAGATAAATCTGAAAAGAACTCTTAAGATATCTAAAGGGAAGCTTAAATTCAGGACTAAGCTACTCAAAAGAGCAGTGATAATGAACTTATTGCATATTGTGACTCGAACTTTGCGGGAGATAGTGAAATCCGTAAAAGTACTACTGGATATGTGATTTATTTTTGTGGTGGACCAATAAGTTGGTGATCTAGAAGACAGTCCATTGTAGCTACCTCAAGCACATCAGCTGAATATATATCATCAATAGAATGTTGTTGAGAACTTGTGTATCTTAAAAGTTTAATTGAAGAACTCACAAATGAAAACATTTCTGTTACTTTAAATATTGATAACCAAAGTGCTATAATTTTGATTAAAAATGAGGTATTTAACAAACGTACTAAACACATAGAATGTTAGGTACCATTTCACAAAAGAAAAGGTAGATGAAGGTTTAATTAACAAAGTATTGTTCTACTGACGTACAAATTGCAGATATTTTCACTAAAGCTTTGGGATCTAATAATTTTCTGAAATTTAAATCTGAATTAGTAATATAACTTGCTTTCTGAAATATCGTAATTTAGCTTTTCTAAATGTGTAAAATTGTGATTAATTTTTAGTCTTTGTGATTATTAAAACTTAGATAATTAAGGGAGTTTGTTGAGATAATTAATAAAGTTTAGTTATTCTAGAGTGGCAACACTAGACTACTTGTTTGCATTCTGTAACATGTGCTACATGATTCCAAGGTTCAACGTGGTGTTGAACCTTGGAATACATGTTCCTTTTTTATTGTTTAAGCTAGGCTACAAAATAAATCTATACTAAATTCCATATTTATTAAAAATTAAATAGTTTCAACATTTATAATAGTAAGTAATGATTCTGAAAAATAAACTAGCCTCTTTTTAATAATATAATGTTAGAAATCAAGAAAATAAAGCCATTGAATTAACTAAAGATTTGAAAACTCTAAATTGAGATCAAGTGTTCATTAAAATTATTGAACATTATAGGCATTGAAATTAACTGCAAACTTCAACAAATTTTTCTGTTACTCTAAATTTTTTTCTGATATTGGGTATTATACTTTACAAATGTGTCACATTCATCGATTAAGATATTTCTACAGTTTCACTTGAAACTTATGGCCAGCGATACAACATGTGGTGTACAGTTTGAAATTTGAGTTACTAATAATGTTTTTTTTGTGCATTAAATTAATATTTTTGTGCATTAAATTCAGATTTTTTTGCTTGCAATTACATTTTTGTAGAATTTTTTGGTAAAGCTTCAGTCTATGTTTATAGCGGTATAACGGCCTTGGCTCTTTTTTGGCACACTTCTAAATTTGCCAAGGAAGGAATTATTTCAAATGAGCCAATGAAATCAAACGACAGTTTAAGGAATTTTGAAAGAACTTTATAGAATACTAGCCCCTGTGCATGGCCAGCACGGAATTGCCTGTGACAGTTCTTTTAATTGTGTCATTTGTGACCACTGCTCGCTAGCCCCAGTTGAATGCTATGAATATGGTTTGCGAAGTAAACCAAATGGGAATTTGTAGCCTATTGGATAACAGTCATCATAGCGTTGTCCGTGGTGTTAGTTTGCTTTGCAAACCAAACAGAAATTTGTAACCTGTTGGAATGAATTCCCTGCGAATTCCAATTTGGTTTGTGAAGCAAACCAAATTATTAATATTATGAATTATGGTTTGCTTCACAAATTGGATTACAGCCATAATGGAGATGCCCGTGGTGTTGGTTTGCTTCGCAAAGCAAATGGGAATTCGGCGTGACATCACAATCTCTTGTGAAAATATAAATATTTAACTGAAAAATTATTTATTAAAAGAAAATCTCTATTTTATTTATATTAGTTATAAAAAGAGAATCTGGTGTCAAATTTTCTGCAAATTTCAAATTCGTTGAAATTTTTAATCCATCTACAACGATCCTGATTTTACAAAAAAGAACTGAACAATGCCAGCCAAAATGTTTTTTTTTTTTTTTTGCTGTCTTTCACTGAAATTGTAAGAGAGCAGGAAATGCAATCTGTGTTTTAACGCGAAGGTTGACGTGACGTCACAATCTCTTGCAAAAATATAAACGCTATTCAATCAAAATTTTTTTATTTATTTAAAGGAAATCATATTTCTAGGTATCGATCTAATGTGAAAATTTCCTCTGATTTCAAATCCGTTGGAATTTTTACTCTTACCTTTAACAGTCTAGGAGATAAAAAAAAATAACTCCAGTTAAAAGTTTTTTTTTATATTATTGTCTGTTGAAAAATCATTCCTCTAAGCAAAATGGAAACGGAAATGAAAAAAAAAATTCGAATCTGTGATCTTCTATGCTGTTGCCTTCAATAATAATTAAATTTAATTGAATTCCTTTTCAAATGTTCCAGGTATAATTTTAAAATTCGCCACAACCCAAAAATTGCAAAACATTCATACTACTTGTGTCCGAAATCCCAATATTGTAAGTGCCATAGATTCGTCATGCATTTGCATGCAGGAAACAAACACTTCCTTTTTAAAAAAAAGAGATTAAAAATGAAAATTGTACCTTTTGACTACGGCTATAGATATAACAAGCACGTTTCTTATAACTTTCAAGCCACAACTGCTGTAACAGCCGTAGTTTAAATTATTTCTTGACACGATTCTTGTAACTTTTAAGGTACAACTGATGTTCCGTCTGTTGTCTAAATTCTTCCTTGGCACTATCATGGTACAACTGCGATATCGGACATAATCTAAAGGTTTAACTTTCCACATGCCAAGGTTGCCAGGAAAGCCATTATAAATGTAATACAGATGGGTTGCCTTAACCTGTCCTAACTTGCTACTAGAAGTGCGCCAAGACCGTTGCCACTGCTTTAAACGTAGACTGAAGCTGTACCAATTTTTTTTTATGTATATTTGATTTTGATGTATAATAGGGTAGGGTCAGATGTAAAATGTTCATAATCAAAATATTTTACATTTTTCCCCAGTTTTTTCAGTTGCTATTGTAAGAGTTCCATTAAGGGTTCCAACCCTTACAGTAACAATTAAAATACCTAATGAAAAAAAAAATACAAAATATTTGGGGATAATGATCCTTTTACTCCATCTGACCCTAAATATTTAAAAATATTGTCGTGTGGGTACTGTATATCGATACCAATTACGGATCACGACATTTCTTAAGGGATTTGTAAAATCAGAGAAATTTTTGTCACACTATCGGGGAAATATCAGGAAACTTTTTTTTTTCGAGGGTTCTGTTGCCACCATGGTGAGAAGTTTCTCTGGTGGCAAATGGTAAACTACAATGTATTATTTTGCTACTTACTCAAAAAGAGGCAGCACAATATAAACTGTTTCAAGGTATGACACCTTCCCCTATACTATCATTTCTATAACTATGTTTATTGAATGGAATTGTTTTCCTTTTCTTATCTGTAATTCAATATATTTTAATTTTTAGTACATGAAGTATATTTGGAGATCTTGAAAAAACGTCGAAGAATAACCTCAGCTAAACTTGGATTAATTGATGATGTTGTACAATAAGCCAATAAATGTAACACTATCAACTATTTATGTTACTGGATTTTATTTGGGGAGTATGCTTGATGCTATGTTCCAGAAACAACTTACACCATTATTGATTGTTTCTGTAAAATACTGCCAAAACTATTTGTAATTTGGCTGGCATATTGTTTCAATTTCATAAATTAAAGTTTTAATGATTTTAGTTATACATGGCCATTTGAATTCAGTATTCTGAAAAATTACAATTAGTACTGAACTAGCTTAGAAAATAGTAGCTAGTTTACATAATTAAGAGGAGTTTAGTAAAATTATCAATGTAATGTTGATATATATTCTTTATAAAGCAGTCAGAACAGAAATTGGCCTCAATAAACTCGTCCATATGAATGTGTATCTAAACACATTTACTTAATTAAATGCAGAAAAGTTGGCTTATCTTTCTGAATTTAGTACAACACGTTTCAGTGTAACATGCATCTACCTTTTATAGAGAAAAATTGAAAACAAATTAGATACTGTTTCATTTTACAATTCTTAATTGAATTTAATTATAAGTATATTGTGATCTTTTATGCTGAACTTAAGAATTGCAAAGATATTGACTTGTTTCTGTGGTTATTAAAACATGCTAGAGTAGTGTTTTTAAATTTGTCCACAAAAATAATTATGTATAAATGTTTATGAAAGTTGTTTCATTTTATATATTTTTTCATTCTTAATTTTATGATATAAATCTAATAGAATTGAAATATTGCTGTTATTTGGAAATGAAATGTTGCTGATCAATAATTTGACTGAATCCACCTAAATTTGTTGTACAATACATTGTAATTTCATGTTACTGTTTGCACTGAAATAATACTTACATATAATGTATTTCTTCTCTTGTGAAATATTAAGCTCAGAGTTATTTATATTTATTGTGTATTTGTTGAATATATAAACACATATTTTACTCTTATAGTTAAAATGAATCTCCCTTTTCAAAATCCTATATTCCTAGTCTTTTGTAAAATATTTAAAGTTCCAAAACAGTAATAGAAAAGGCTTACATTTATTTGCCTTAAAACCTTGAAAGGATTCTTTTGATATACAGGTATTTATACCAGTTTTTGATATTCTTTGTGCCAAATTTATCATAATGTATTGTATATTTTGTGTATTTAATCAAATTCCTGAAATATTTCATTTCTGTTTCAAGCTTTTGAGTGTTAAATATTAGTTAAATAATGTTTCATTAAATTGTGACAAGATGATAGAATTAAATTTTAGCTTATATTTATAAGATGTTTTTTTTTTCCAATTTAGTTATTGACAAATAATCACTGGCCCTCAGGGGTATGTCTCCTTTAGGTGTGTACGTTCCTGAGGTACTCAAGTGATCTTTTCTTTTCTCACATGGGGTTTAATGTTGTCAGTAAATACAGGTCTTGTGCTCCCGGGATACCCAAGCAATCTTGTTTTGGTTTCATCCCACTACTCTGTTCCCAATGCCTCTTTTTCATTTTAACAATATTCTTTACTTGACGTCTTGTTTTTGGTGCAGTTTGACAAAAAAAGGTTCTTGCACCATAAATCATCAAAATAATCACCAAATTGTCTTAAATCTGTGCTCATCTATATTGATGTATTGTACAAAATTGATCTTCATGTACAGAAAATAACCACACTTTCTGTGAATCTCAGTTCTATTTTTAGATAGATTATTTGTGTAATATGCTTTTCATTTCTGTAAGTATATATAGACAAACTTCAGCTTTTATTGCAATATATCTATGTGTATACAAATATTTATTATGGTGTAGTGATTTGCAATAGCAGAGAGGGTATGAAATATCAATATATTTGTAACAAAAGCCATTAAAATTCAAAAATATTTTTATTTAGATAGTCTTTTTAAAAAGTTATACATTTCTTTCTGCTAGATTTTATTTTCGAAGTTAAATAGCTTGTGGTATTATCAATTATGCATATTTTTCTTCCATACATTTGTCTTGCATAGAATAGACTCATTAAAAAATCTAAATGGCTGGCAAACAAAATTTAAAACTTAATCTATGAATTTTCTTTTATTCAGACACATTTCAATTAACATATTTTATGGGATACTAGCTGATATTTAAAATTTTTAATGCAAGTCATGCGCAAGTGATAAATGTCAATGCCACGTTTTTGTAGATTTTGCATGCCCATGTCTTATTAGAGTGTATCTTGCCTTAGCCTTTCCACATGAAATGGCGTTCAGAATATCGGTTTTACTGAACTAATAAACTGAGAAAAGAGATAAACTTTATTTTCCTCCAAAGTTCTATTGTTTAAAGCTTTTTATCTTTGATTTCTTAAAAAAAATTCAGGTTTCATTGTTTCTTCCACGATATTTCATCTGTTTATCTTCATTTGGTTTCAGCCAAAATGAAAAGATACTGTAGTTAAGAAACATTCATTATCGAAATATTTGTTAAACTGCGCCCTCAGTCCACAATATATTGTGTCATCTGAAACTAGATCTCCAGTAACTGCTTAGAATTTACTTGCTATTATGTTTAAATTGTAAATTAGTTGTTTAGGACAAAATATTTCTTCTATTACATTTTACAAGAAATGATTAGCTGTAGATGATGACTTTTCTCTAGCTATCATAAACTATTTGAAGTTTTAATTGGTATTACATTTTACAAACATTGAAACTATTTTAAACTTTAAACTAGATTTGTTCTTAACAACTAATTAACTTAAGGCACATGCTATAAGGGTTATATATGTAATGAAATCACCAATTTGCAGCTGAATGATTTTGTCTTACTGCAATTCAACTTGTGGAAAGGTTATTCAATAATTTTGTAAGATAATTCTGAATACCTCATCCACTGTCTATACCATGAAAATGGATACTTCATTTTCACAATGATTAGATGCTTAGTTTTTTAATGGAAACTTTTTACAAGATATATTTATGTTTAAAATGTTTTGGAAGATAAATATTAATAGGTGAGTCTGTGCTGAAAATGTTTACTAAATGTACTAAAATTATTAACACTAATGATAAAAGTAGTACTTAGGTTACTGAGATTTCTTTGTAAATAATAATCTAAAGTAATATAGATATTGGAGACTGCCTTGATTATTTGTACAAAAATTTGTGTTTGTATTAAATCAGGTGTCTCACTTATATGTTAAATTTAAGTTGAATATATCTTTCCAACAAGCAATATAAGAGGGAAAGTAGGATTTTACCTATACAGATTCTTTTAAAAATGTAGTTAATAAAACTAAAAGATATTGTGTGTCAAAAAAGGGTCTGGCTATACAAAGGACTACATGCATGTTATTCTTTAAGACCAAAATAAACAAATTGATGCAGAAGGATGGTGGGCATGTAGTCCCATTAAAATGGCCATAGACTTTTTATCTTTTTTAAATTTTATCAATGTTATGATAGTTTTAAGTATTCAACTTCTACCTTGGCTATAAATGAATTATTTATCTATAATTTTAACTGTTTGAGTTTTATTTCAACATTTTTTAAACATTTTCTGATTACGAAACATTAATCCTCTTTTTGTGCTTTCATTGGACTATCCTTTTATATTTTTAGCTTTTCTATGTGACATACACATGATTTATAAACTGTTATCATCCCCCTCATTTTACAAGGTGGGTTCTATGTATTATATATATATAGCCATTTCTAGGAATGTGTTGATAGCACTATTTAAAATTTTTATTTTGTATGGACACACTTAAAAACAGGTTTTAAAAATAGGATATGTGGTTTAAAGGATTGCATACTTACAACTGCAACGTTACTACCTTGAAATGTAATACTTTCTATTTTTAGTGAAAATCTTTTAAAGTAACTAAATGGCCTAAAAATCCATCCACATGAACTAAAGATATATTTTTGAATAGAAAAATTTTAGTTTGTTTTATATTCCCGGTTATGTCTGACCATAAAACAAGAAGAGCTATATGTTCTTGTTTAGAATGAAATATGAATGCTTAAATTGTCATAAATAAAGTTTGACTTTGACTTTAAATTATAGATAATACTACATGAAAATAATTAATTGTACTTTTAACTCAAAGTTAGCAATGTATTTTTGTGTTCCCTAAGTAATTTGTGTTTAAAGATCCAATGCTTTCGTTAATCATTTTTCTACTTCATAAATTATTTTTGTGACTTACTATAAAAGAATAAATCACACACAGAGTTAAAAAATTATAATTGCAGCTTATTGAAAGATTTAGTATAGTTGTCCTATAAACTTGATATTTTCAGGTATTGCGTATTTGCCAGTTGTCTTGTGCTTGCCAATGTTTTAAGTAGATGAAGCATTTTGTTTCTACTGTTACAAAAATAGTAACATCACCAAATTTAACAATTTTTTTTAGTTTGTTAGATTTTTTTACCTTTATGTTCAATATGCTTACTTTTAATTTTTTTCCTTCAATTAGTAAATTATTTTATTGGTCTCTTTTCACCATACTGTTTTTATTGCAACTGGGGATAAGTGAAAATCAAATTAGACTTAAATTAGGATAATGTTTGTTTTAAATTGACATTACTGTGACATAACCAAAACTGAAATCAATTTGATTAAATTACAAAAATTACTTTACCATGTGTTTATTGGTAGAAGGAACAAGAATAAATTTCTATAGTGCAGGTTTCTTTATGCAAGTATGTGTAAAGCTAACACTGGCTCAGTTAATATTGGTATTAGTTTGAAATAATTTTCTTTTATATACAAATAGAATTTTATTCACTAGTTATAAATTCTATTTGTTTTTTATTGAGTTCCACACTTCAATAAAGTACTGTTTTAAAAACTGGATGTAGAGAGGTTTTTCTTGAGAACGTTATTTAATTATGTAGTTTAGTGTCATTGCAGATGAATATTCCTGTTTTCATGGTAATAGTGTAAATAAGTAGTCGCATTTTATAAGTAGCAAGTTGATTTTCCTAATGTTTGATATTTCAGGTTATGTCTATTGATTAATATCTTCCTAATGTCAGTGGAAATCAAACAATGTTTTCTATATAAATTTTCAACTGCTTACACAGATGACACTTTCTAGTTATTTTCCTCTTCTCCTATTGTCACATATAATTTACCCTTGTGTAGCAAAAAAAAAACAGTAAGGAACAAGCCATTGTCTTCATACTTACTTCTTGCATTGCTCAATCTTATTAGTTAGCTATTTATTACTTTAATAGCTTTTACAATTGCTTTTCATATGGTTCTGAATTTGAATATTAAGTAAATGTTTGTAAATTACATCACTTGGAAATGAGGCATTAGTTTTAAAAATTTTGTATGGTGTATATTATTAGGTATTAAATTACTGAAAATAACATGGGAATTCATTCACTCATTCTATTTAAAAACAACTATACAAGAGTAAATATATTTGTGATGAATTCCATGTTATTACAATCAATTCATGTCATTATCATAATGATGACTGGAAATCTTTCATTTGAGTTGTTTTGACATTGATAATTATTTTCTGTTGGATGATTCCTTTTGTTTAATCTGATCTGTTTGATCTTTTGTTAAGATCTATCACTGCATGTAATTCTGTCTACCATCTGAGAATCTAAGTCTGAAATCAAATCAGCTCTTAAAAAATTTCTATATGTCTAAATTCATGTTTTGGAAGCTTGGCAATATTTTAGCTACCATTTTGATATTGATGTATCTAAATTTAGATTTCATCCCTTACTCAAAATTTGAAATTTTGTTTACTCAGCAAATATTTGGGTAGCTCCTAATTTTTTTCACAAAAAAAAATTTTTTTCACCGACATAATATTTTTTGTACATCAAAATTTATTTGTATTCAAAAACATTTTATAAATAAGGTGATTGTTTCCTAGAAATGCAAACAGCTGTCACTAAAGAGCTTTTTTATACTTTATGATGATCGTTTAATAAGCTGTACCTTTTTAATTTAAAATCTTTAAATATCCTGCTTCATTCCTTTTATATTAAATTTATTTAAAGACAATTGTGGTACTGCTTGACTGTCTTCTGAATGTAGAGATGAGGATTTTTGTTTTTAATTACCTTGTATATCCATGTATGATTTTTCCAGTTGCAGCTTGTAATCACTAAATACGTGACAACCAATGAATCAATCAATTTGTAAACTTTTTCCAACAAGCTCCACAATATTATATTTGTTAAATATAAGAATAATCGGGTGCTAACACAAATGAAGAATTTTTTTATGTTCAGAACAAATTAAATCCATTTTTAAGATAAGCTTGCTAAAAAGATAGTTTTAATATAAAAGCCTAAGATAATGTCTTCTTTTTTTATTGAGATACAACA
Source organism: Metellina segmentata (assembly GCA_947359465.1). Lineage (NCBI taxonomy): Eukaryota > Metazoa > Arthropoda > Arachnida > Araneae > Tetragnathidae > Metellina > Metellina segmentata. Next base: position 81,372,135 of record OX375872.1, on the reverse strand, counting down.
CTCAATTCCCTGTTATTTATTTTATTTTCAATTCTTAATTTTATAAATTGTTATTTATTTAATATTTATTTTCTACTTTTATTATGGCTACAATCTGTGATCTTGTATTAAATTTATTTAGGATATATGAATAGAAATATATGTAGGAAATTATTGTTTTGTATTTGTTTTGTTATTTGACCTTTTATGTTACACTTGTTTTTATGGTACCAAATTATTTTTTATGTTCAAATATTTACAATTATGAACATATTTTCAGACAAATCAATTATACGTGCAATAAGAAAAGTGATTTTTGTCTATTGCATTGATCTTGTGTACACATCTGATAAAGACAAAAATTGTGAGAAAAACTGTCAAATATCTTTCTGTATTCTGTTTCCTATTTATCTAAATTAAATGCTTAGTCAGCTTTGAAATCCTAAGGTTGCCAAAATATATAAGAATACTAATCGGATGTCTTTTTAATGACTATGTCAAATGTAATTCATAAATAGAAATTTGAATTTTTTTGTAAACCAGAAAGGTATTGGGTGGCAAGTCTGTTTAATCCACCATTAGTCACACTGGTGCAGATAGATGTAGGAAGTCATTTCAATGTTACACAAGGGTACCCATAAATATAAATTATAAATTTTTAGTTATTGGTTTTTTAATCTTGTCATAAAATATCTGCATGTTTTTAAAACCAATAAAATAACACTGCAATAAAAAAAATAGCGATTTCAAATATTAAAAATGACCTATGACTAATAGAGGGTTAATAAGTTTACACAACCCTGACTGACAATCAGCAATATAAAGCAATTAATGTATGTTGCAAGAACATTTTTGTTCAAATCCAATGTTTATTCAACTATACCTTGAATACATTGCCAAACAGGTGTAGAGGATACTTTTCTTAATTTCAGTTTGATATTTTCTAAAAGTGCTCAGTTGGATTTTGGAACAAAATTGGAGTTATTAAATTTTTGTTTAACTTTCTTAGTTCATAAAACTAAGTGTTAAATATATCTAAATAAATTTTAGTGTATAATTTTTTAAAATTAGAATAAATCAGAATTATGTATGCTTTTATAAATTTAATTTAAATTAATGTCAATTTTGTGCTCCAAATAGTGATGTAATGAAAAGTATGTAGCTTTGTGGTCATATTTATATGTATATGAAATTTAGTGTATTAATTTTTATTTTTAATTATTTAAGATGTGACATTTTGGTTAGTTATATCGGTTTATAATAAAATCTTAAACTTTTGTTTTTCAGTAGTGTAGAACTATATACTGAATCCTTCACACTTCTGTTATTGCAATATGTGTGTAATGTCAGGTGCAATTTTTATGTGCAATGTTTTGATTCTGAGTCTCGTTTTAGTCTTTTCTTTCCAATCATTATGTTCCGATTTTTGAAATTTTGTATCCTGTAACACTTTCTACATTTGCATTCTTTTTCTTTTATCTCTCCCATGACTACTATTTCTATTCAGATTTTGTAATGTTTCTAATATAAATGTGCATTGGTTTTAATGATAATCTAACTCAATATATTTTCTGAAAAATTGTGTACAACTCTATTAGACATCCATATCTATACAACTTCATCTTTATTTGTATCACTTTGAGGTATGTGAATGTGATTGGAATGTATATTAGATGTTTAAATAAAACAAATTATACATTTGTTTTTATGTATGATTATTTCTTTGATTAATGATTTCATACCTGTCCCAGAAAAAAAATTGATAAGTGCCATTACTAATAGAAATCAAATAAAATAAACTTCAACTGATTTCAAATTTTGGTTATAAGAAACATATTTGTTTGGAATAATTTGTGTGGATGCAAAATTTCATCAGTTAGTTTTTTGTGTTTAAATATAGTTGTCTACTGGAAGCCCCAGATTTTTAGGTTTTTCTAGATTGCTGTTTAAGGTTTTTATATAGGTTCTAACAAAAATATAACTTTGGATCGTAATATAGTATAGGGCTTATAACTTTTCACGTGGCGTCACTTTTTTTATTTTGTCACCTTTTTGACATGTTGTGACCTTTTCAGGTTTTAGTTCTAAAATTCTACTTGAACAAGAACAATTTTTAGTGTGCAATTGAAAAAATTCATTTTTCTTATAAAAAATGTCAAATTTCAATTAAATTTCAAAAATTGAAATTTCTTGAAAATTAAGGAACTTGATAACTACTAAGGTGAAAAGTCCTTGATTTTTTTTTAACTTCCCCAGTGCTGAAATTATCGCTAAAATCAGGCTGCGCTGCTAACAGTTGCACAAACCAACGTGCAAACTCGACACGTGTAGGTATCAAGGCTTGCACTTTCTGTGCATGGTAGGGCTGTAATCCTTCGTCCCGTTGTACTCGCCAAACAATCGAGTGGGGCACATTTACGGCACGGGAAACCTTTCCTATGCTAATATCCGGACAATCTTCCACTCTTCGCAGATGTCCTCTACAACTTGTGGCGTCTGCACAATCTTGTCACGCCCTGTATCATGCATGCCGGTGACAAACGATCCCTTTTCGCACAGGCAACGATGCAATCGCTCGAACATTTTTCGGTCTGGCACGTGTCTTCTCGAGAAACGCTGCCTGTACAGTCTTCGGCTTCCAAAGCATTCCTATTCGCAAGACCATACATAAAAAGCATGTCCGCCTTTTCTTGATTACTGTACGCCGCCATGCCTCCTGAAATCCACGGTAAAAATAACGATGTGTAAGAAAAGTCGCGCTGTATGCTTTTCATCACAGCGCCGTCTAGCGGTTCAAAGCTTGCATCGTATGGTGGAAATTGCTTGTTTAGAAGTTTTCTATCACCCCTTAAATTTTTGGCCATGAGTTTCGAAACACCCTGTATACATAGTTATGTGCATATGTTAATAACAAAACAGTATTTAAAAAACCTCAAAAAACAGTACAGCGCGACCACACGTGGCACGCATTGTCCAAGGGTTCTTCGTCAATCGCCAGATTGAATTGCTTCGCTGGCTAGCTCGATCTCCGGATCTTTCGCCGATAGAAAACATGTGGTCCATGGTTGCTCAACGATTGACCCAGATTACATCCCCAGCTGTCACACCATATCAACTTTGGCAACGTGTGGAAGCTGCTTGGTCTGCTGTACCCCAAGAACACATCCAAAGTCTCTTTGAATCAATGCCGAGGCGTGTGGCAGCGATGATCTCCAACAATGGCGGCTACTGTGGCTACTGATTTTGGCAGGAACCACACTTCACAGAAGTCTATAAATTTGATACTTGGTCAACATGTTATCTACAAAATAAATTTTGTTGTGATATCTCTTGTCTTTCTTGGTGTTGCAATTTGGGTGGCCAGCAGTATATAATACAAATTCGGGGCAATCGGGTTATACTTTAAAACCGTCTAAACAGTCTGGGATTTTTATTTCTGGATTCTATAAATTCTAAAACAAGAGATTTAAAAATATTTTTAAGTGCCTAAAGGATACTTTGTGGGATGATTTTTTTTGCAAGTGTCATATGCTGCGCATATGACAGAGTCAATCATTTCTTGCCGTGAATTTGCTGGTATTAGTATGTCATCCAGAAGTCCAATGTAGTAAATAATTTGCAGTCACTCAAACATTCCAATAAATCATCAATTCGAGGTGACGGAAATTTATCCTTGCGGTCTGGTTATTGAGGCGCCGATAGTCCACTACCAGACGTTGCTCACCAGTTTTCTTCTTTACCAGTAATACTGGACTGGCGTAAGAAGATCGCGTCTCTGTAACAATTCCGTGATTTTTCCACTCTTGGACGATTTCTTTTATAGCAGCACGTTCTGTGATATTTGTTTTGTATGGTCTGGCAAACAGGTTTACTGTTTTCATTTTCTTGTATATTCATTTTCGTCAAGTTGGTACAACCAAGTTCACCAATATTCAAGGCAAAACAGTCTCGGTACTCATTAATTAAATTTACAATTTCTTGCCTTTTTTCTAACGGCGTATTTTCATCAAATTTTATTTCCTGGATGACTATAGGACGTTTCTTTATATTAGTCGTATCAATAGTAAATACATTTTAATCACATTCTATTATTCTATCTGACTCTGAATTGTCTACTTCCGTTATTCCGAAATCTTCATTTACTATTTCTGCCCTACCTACACATTGTTCAGCCTTCAAAATTATATCTACATTTCCTGTATTAATAATCGGTACTATAGTTTCTCCTTCAATTACTTCCAATAGCGAGTCAAAATTTTCTCCCTGATCTTTAACCACTATCAACCCATCGTTTATTAAGTCAGCTTTTGCTTTAACAAGGTTGATACTATTTCTTGCTATTTCAACCGAGTGAGAAGTAGTAAGTCTTATTCGTTGAGTGTTGATATTGCTTTGTAACTGAGTGAACGGATATTCGTTTGCATATCCAATATGCAGGTTACTTCCCAATCTAGCGAATGCAATGTCGGACAAATCTATCCAGGTTCTTCCTACCAAGAAATCGGTTGGTTGTGTGTGATCTTCTACGACAAGTATTAGTACATCTTTTCCAACAACATTATCGATTTCAACATCAGCAATTGTTTTTCTGATTGTTCTAGCCGCTGGTGTGTTCTGATTTCCAAATCCGAACAGTTCATTTACTTCGGGGTTTATTCGAAGATTTAACTTTCTTGCAAGTGATTCTTTTAATAGACAGCTCGAACTCCCTATATCTATTAGACAGATTATTTCTTCACATCCATTAATTTTTGCCTTTTTCATATAGGTCATTTTTGCTTTGGAATCCTGGCCTTTTACTGACAAGTTGTTGTTTTGAGGACTTTCATTCTTCAAAACACAGAGTTATTTTGTGTATGTCCAGTCCCATTATATTTTCGGCAAACCAAAATTCGTTTTGGTAAAAGACAATCTTTACTAACGTGTCCATAATCGTTGCAATTAAAGCACTTGAGTTCCCCTTTTTCGTTACGAATTGGTTTAGAGTACTCGGAGAGTTGCACCCGGTCCTGATCATACTTAGGAAGTTGCTTACTCTCCTTACGAAAAGGTGGTGGTTGGTAGGATTTATTTTCCCTATCATTTCCATCGACAGTATTGGTGCTAAAACGTTTTCTACTCGTATTTTTCGAAAAGCTTCTCACTATTTCGTATTCGTCTAATTTGTTTGCTAACTCTCTTGGGGACACGAATTTTGTCGATTCATCTATGTAATGCTCTCGGATTTCATTAGGGATTTTCCGTTTTAATTGTTCAGTAATCATGAGTTCTTTTATTTTTTCGAAACTGTCGATTTCCAAACCGTTTATCCATTCTTCTAAATATGTGGTCAGTTCAAAAACGAAATCGCGCCAACTGCCATTCATGTTCCTGTGGTGTTGAAAAAATTTCTGTCTAAATCGTTCTGGACTCAATTTAAATTTCTGCAAAAGTAATTTCTTAACATATTCATAATTATTTGCAGTTTCTTCAGGTTCGCGCGTTATTAATTGGGTTATCTCAAAAGGCATTAGTCCTAATAAATGAGTAACGTAATCGCTTTCATCTACATTTGCTCTACGAGCTTGTCGTTCAAATAAAACCAGATAATAACTAATTTCTCCTTCATTTAAATCAAACTTTTGCAAATCAAATTTATTTCGTAACCTATCGTTTTGTGGGTTAACCCTAACTTGCGTTTCTTCTGGACTTGATCTTTCAGAGGCTTCAATTCTTAATTTTTCTAATTCAAATTCTCTTAGACATTTTTCATTTTCAAGTTTTCTTTTCTATCGCTAATAATCGTTTCTAATGTTAACATAACAAAGTTTTATTCGTAATTACTACTTCCTAAGATTAGTTTCTTCAAATCTACAATTTTCAATTCAGGAGTAATCGTTATATCCATTTCTTCTGCCAAAATTCTTAAGTCATCTTTCCTTCCTTTTCCCAAAAATGACATCGTGATTTTTTTTTAATACAAACACACGATGCGACAGGAAACGTATTTTGTTTTTACCTTTTTCTTTTCTTTAAGATTATACTTCGTCGTATACGTATGTCTCCGTTATATAAAGATCAACAACACAATACGTCCATTTTTAGTAAGTGCATCATTCATAGAACATCAAGATAATTATTCTTCAATAAATAAGTTAATAGTATATAATGTTCAAAAGTCAATCAACATACCTAGATTAAACTTATATCTGTGAATTCTGTGGATCGCACTTCTGATGTGTAAAGTATAGACCTAAGTTGTATCGTTTTAGTATGTGATAACCTAGGAATATCTTTCTCGTCGTAACTGCTTACTTTGAATGATGCAATCAAATTACTCAGTTGAAAGTATAAGATGTTTAATAATTAATAATAATAGAAGAAGTACATGCACATTAGTTATTCGTAACTACATTATTCGTATCATCATAACTACGTCCGAAATTACATGGAACAACGTTTTTTTCTGTTTACATACTAACGTTCCACTCTCGTGTTACCACACACATGCAACTAAATTCTGACTGTTGATTTTTTAAAACATTTACAAGGAACGTTACTAATTGGACGATAACAGACACCTATTTGAATTCATAGACGGCAAGTCATCTGGCCCCACATCTTACACCGGAGACATTGGACGAAACCTCAAAGGATACGAAAAGCTTTCAATTGTTGCTTTTAGTAGTATTGAAAGCGAGTTGCCAGACATTGATCCTACCGCCCTCAGTTCAGATCAGAAATACTTATTAGACATTTGCATCAGTATTAATTCTGGCTTTTGTCGTTCAGATCTAGCTAACGGGAACGTTGAATTTGGCCCGCTGGCTAACAACTGCCAGTTGAATACTGAGGTTATATATATCTACATCAGACCCATCAAATGAGTTGCTAACTTTGGTTGTATTCATTCTAAGAGTCTACGCACCCTCATGGTTACGAATTAAGATTCATCATTCCATAAAGGACGGTGCTAGACACCTGTGGCATTTCATCAGCTCATCTCGGTACTTGCCTAAGGGTACGTCCATAGTGCACCGCTTCCAGCTTCCTGCTTTACCGCTAAAACCGCGGCAGTTCCAAACAGCGTTGTAAAACCGCGCGATTCTAGCAGGGGGTGGTTATAGTGCAACGCGCGTTGAACCGCCTGTCAGTTTGCAACATGGCGCTATCACATGAGGATCTATTGCAGGGATGGCGAACCTATGACCCGCGGGTCACACTGGCCCACGCAGGCTTTTTAAATGACACACGCGTTATTTTTATAAACTTATCATTTCATCAAAAACATAAATTTTTGATATTTTTCGAACCCTTCTTTTAAAAAACGTGAAGAAAATATCAGTGTTAATAAAAACATAAAATTGAAAAAAAATGCACAAAGGATTTTTGTAAAATGTTTTAGACAGGGTGTAAGAAAATCATGATTAAAAAATAAATCAATTGGAATTTTTTATTTAAATCGGATTTTTTTTATGAAAATCAGATTTTTTTAATTTAAATTTCTGTAGTTTCTCAACTGTTTTTACAAAAAAATGTATGAATTTTTTAAATAAAAAATTGAGTTTGTGACTTGGTAAATCAATATTTACTTAACATTTGTTTAACTTTAAAACACAAGTTGACATCCTACATAGTTTTTCTTGAGTAAATTACATCATCATGTTAACAAATTTATCAGTAAGAGTAAGTGACAGACCTGAACTACAGTGTGAGAAGTAGAATAGAGGACAGAGAAATAATCAGACAATAGTAAATTCTAATAATAAAACTGCCGAGCAGCAATAATAAATGAATTTTCACTTTTAATTCATATTGGATCTTTCTTTCTTATTGCTGACATTTCAATGGCTGTGTGAATATGTATATTTCTACTCTTTAATCTCTATTGCACACCACAAGAATAAGCTAAGCCTTAAAAAACTTTACTTCGAACTGTGTGTGTGTGTTTTTTTTTTAGTTCATGAAATCAGTCACCCCTTTAGTTTATAATTTTGAATCAAACTGTTACGTACTTCCTTTAAGTGTTTATATTATGAGTGTTGTTAATCAGGAATGTTATACATTACTCTTCCTGGCATTTAGATTTATGATGTCATGTGTATTTACATTACTGTTTCCAGTATATAGTATATTCTAAGTTACAACTGGATGTTGCAATCTTTTATAATATGCAGTAATTGACCCAGTTCCCTCTTTGCTGGGTGTAGCCATTAGTGCTGAAATCACCATGAGTGAAGAAAGATTAAAGCATTTGACCGCTTCTGTGATTATTCTGTGGTGCATTTACTTAGTTATAAAAATGTGTGTTTAGTTGTGATTTAAATCAGTGATTTAAAAAAAAATCATTTGATTAAAATCAGTGATTTAAAAAAAATCATTTGATTAAAATCATGATTTTAATTGTTGATTTAAGTATAGTGATTTAGATCTTGACACCCTGGTTTTAGATTTATTGATTATACATACATAATACTGTTTTAAAATTTATGTGAATGCCTATTGAGTAGAATATGTAAATTTATAAAATACCGCTTGTGAGAATGAACACATATGGTAAATACTAATAATAAAGACATTTATTAAGACCGTTCATATGAGGCGCGTAAAACGCGCGTTTGGCGACAACATTTTGACATACAACAATGTTTGATGGCTCAGTTCGGGTCAAGTTCTTAATCGGTTTGTCATTTAATAAGAAGAAATTGCGCTCTTTTTGAATGAAAAAAACAATAATTTTGACGAATTTTCAAATATAGATTAGTTAAATGATTTTATGTTTTTATGCGACATCACACACTCAGCATTTTAATGAAGTAAATAAAAAAACTTCAAGGAAATGGACAAATTGTTTTAATGACGTTTGAAAATATTAGAAAATATTTATGACGACACTTGACATTTTTACTTGGGATTTGGAAATGAAAATCATGAAATATTTTCCTCAGTTACAAAAACATTTTCAAAACACAATAACAATGGAAAATACGTTTGACATTTAAGAAAATACAATAAAAAAATATTTAATGATTATATACAGTAAATAAAACAAGGCCTTTGAAGATATATTTAATCAATTTAAAAATATGGAAAATGCATTTCGCTTTATTTTATATCCATACAAAACGAAATTCGAAACAATGGAGTAAAACGAATTTAAGTGGCTGGGTATCCATGATTTAGAAATGGAATTAGTTGAATTTCAGAGCAGTATAGTTTGGAAAAATATATTTGATAACTTGATTTCCGAAGTAGAAGGGAAAATATCTGAAATTAGTGCAAATTAGAATGAACCCGCACTAATATATTAAACGTATGGGATTCTTTACAAAATAATTTATATCAATGAAGAAAGTTGCAAATGCTCTTTTAACGATGTTTGGATCCACATAATCACGTAAAAAATATTTTGTCCCAAATTACACTTTTTAGAAACACTTGGAAATTAAAACATCTTTGTCTGCTTCCGTTTTGTTCCAACAACCAAAGAGCGTAGAAGTGCAGAACGGAATAACACAACAAACTAAACGAGCGAGTCAAGCGGGTAAGCGGTTCAAGCGGGAAAAAGAATTAATAATTCATTCCGGAAAAAGCGGGTGGAAGCGGGTAAAGCAGGCGGAAGCAGGGAAGCAGGTGCACTATAACCGCACCAATACAGTTTACGCTACTTTTCCTCCCCGCTCAACTGCCGCGATAAAGCCGGAAGCTGGAAGCGGTGCACTATGGACGTAGCCTAAGAAGTATCGTGACGTAATCGAAGCAGTCTTCTCACAACGCTTACTTTGCGGCTCCAAAAAACATATTTTTGGCCATATTAACTAATGAGAGGTGCCATATTAGGGCCCTTGTAGCTCGGCGGATTATCAAGGCAAGGGAAATAAGCCCAGATGGAAATTGTGTTCGCATATTCGTTATTCCTGCTGTTAACTTTGTAGCTACAGATTATGCAGATCTCAATGACTGGCAAGCTTGTTATGTGACATCGCCTCCAGTTCTCAGAGATATCAGGTCTCAAGAACTTCTGAAGATGATACAGGACGGTATGCCAATGGAATGCTGAGACTTTAAATTTCCTTCACACATGCAAGCAGTTGAGCGGATTGTGAAACTAGTCACTGCAGCCTCCGGAAAAACAGTTGGGCCGCAGAACAGGGATAGATTTATTAGAGCGACACTAGAATCCAGAAAACATATGTCAAAATTTGAGACCTAAAATGATTACAAGCAGTAATGCTTTGGTCCTTTGTATGTTTGAAAGGTAAAATAAAGTTTCTGTTCGCATTAAAATGAGGTAAGTGTGACGTGTATTTATTTAAAATTTTGTCTTCATTTTCCTTAATTTGGTATTGACGAGGCGGCAGATGATATTGACCTAAAATTCTAAAAACATTTATGGTTGTTGTTAAAAAATAGTAACTTGTAAGCACACTACCCCAAACTGATCAACTAAATCTGTGATTATTAATTAATTTTTGTATTTTAATCATTTTTAGTCCAATTTTCGGAACTTTCGGCCCACTGAGGCGACAAAAGAAATCAACCTACAGTTTTAAGATTTCGCACGCTTTTTACTGATGGGAGTTCACAACTTTTCGGCACTGCCGCAAAAAAATCTAAGAAATTTCGATTTTTTCGATACCCCCTAGTGTTTACGTCTGTCTAGTGGCAAGCTAGTGGTTAGCGGCGTGGGGTAGGAGGTACACTCGACCGCCTACTATCCATTTGACTGGATCGAGTCCACTAAATCGTTTTACTGAACTACTTGTCTAAATAGTTTTGTCCCAACACGTTTAGTTACTAAATTACTCGCTACTCGACTAAATTACTGGCCTAGTGTGTAGCAGCCTTTAAGGTTTTTTCATCATTTAAGTGCTCTTCTGCACCATAGAACGACATTTGTTTTGAATTCACCCACTCTTATGCTATTAGTCTTTATTTTATTTTCTCTTTATGATGCTGAGATCAGCTGTTGTGTATCGGATGCTCCGAAAGTGATAGTTCAGTCCAGTTGGATGATAGAAATATCAGTTTGATTGTATTAAATAATTATTGGTAGGCTATTTGGTTACATACATGGAGACGAAAGCTAATTAAAAAAGTAACATTTATTAAGAGCACTAAAGAACGATACCAAATTGTAAAGAACATCGATCAACATTTTCCCCGTTTTGAATTGTTCTCAATCTCCCAAATACTTTTTATCACATTTTAATCATGGTTACAATTCACAATATTATTTTTTTCATCTTGTATAATAAATATAATTATAGGATCGTTTGTGCACTTGCATAATAACTATTGTATAGTAACGTAATTCTGTAATCGTTTTCACTTGATTGATCGATTCAATTTTATTTGCATTTCTGTTATCCTATAACATTTAGCTATAACTATTGATACTTTCTAATACAACTGCTATTGAAACTGAATTTTTGTATTTGAAAATGATTATGCCAAAAATGAGGGTTTCTTTTAAAGTTCTTTGTAGACTTCTTTCTGTCAGACATTAAATGAACAGTTCCTGAATAACTACAATTAATCTCGATCTGCGAATAGCGATTTCAATATATAGATGATCCCTAAAATTGGCAACAATTTTAACGCTTAATATATCCGGATATAAAAATAACAAATTGGTGAAATTTCATATTTAGACTAAATTAACGATGCGAATCTGATTATCACATCAAGACATGGTGCTTCCATTGAAAATGTTATTTGTACCAAATTTGGTATGAAGACGCCCCCTAATATATGTTTTTGCATTTGAATTTGTAGAGGATGTAATTTTCTATTGAACGATATCTTGAGTTTGTTCTTTTATGAATAGTGCTCGAAATAAAGGTGGTGTTTAGTTTTTTTTCATCGACTGTACATAAATTGAAATAACAACAGAAATAACCATACAACAGCTTTGGTACAGACGTATGATCGTACGTAAGATTTATCAGCGCAAGGAGGTCTAAAGCAGAAGTTACAATTTTGACACAAAAAATGAGTTAGTAGGTTATGGTCCCCTCTTACAAGTTATACAGCTCTCACAACATAAATTCATACTGGAAACGAGACAGTTTATGAGTGACTTTGGCAGTTGGTCCCATTCGTCCAGCAACGATGTTTTTAGGTCCTGGATGGTTCTGGGAGAGGGAAGGCGAGTTGCAATTGCCATCCAAAGAGCGTCCGAGCTATTCTCTAAGGGGTTTTGGTCTGGAGATCTGGCTGATCAATCCTTCCAGAGAATATCCTCACTTTCCGGATATTCGTCGACGAAATGAGCCATATGTGCCTGGGAGCAGAAAGTGCTTAAAACTGCGACGTACGTCGCAGAACTGACAAAGTCTCTGCAGAATATTTTTTCCTTAATTTTATCAAAATTTTAACCTTTTTTTTTAAATTATAAAATACGTTGTTCTGCAGTGCAAAACGCGCTCCTTTCCACACCTTTTCTTTCTTCTCTAGCTACAGAACAACCTTCCTACACTGCCCCAAATTACCACAGACACTTTATAAATAGCACATTTTCTATGTCAATGACAAAATATTTAACTTCAAAATTTATCGACAGAATTGCAAATTCTGAAATATGCATAGGTTTTAAATAAAGTACGTTAATTAATTTTTATGTGTTTTATTATATATGTGTAATACATATTTAGCCGGTAATTGTGTTATACGTCTGTTTTTTTTTATTTTTTACTGCAGTTTTCAAAATTAGGACAAAATGCCTGCAGAACAGTTGCAATTGCTTGGAGTTGTATTGCAGAACACTGAATATAATTCTGCACTTGGGCCTATGTGGACGAGCCTTGTCCATATAAATTAAATCGGGGCTAACTACACCCCTAAAAAGGCTAATATAGGGCTCCAAGATCTCATCCCTACATTCCACAGTAGTCACAGAGTCTAAAACATGGAGGTCTGTGCGCCCATCCAACATGTTGCCTGCCCAGATCATCAAACCTCGGCTGCCTTAATGGTCTCTTTCTCGGATGTTGGAGGACAGGCAGCGGGTCCCTGGTTCTCTCCAGATAAACGTATGTCGAGAAACAGTGGTTAGGCTCAACCGGGACTCATCAGTGAATAGAACGGTTTCCCATTGATCCCTGGTCCAAAGTCGATGTTCTCTGCACCGTGCTAAACGTACTCTCATGTTCACAGAAGCGAGAGGGACGCAAACAGCAGGTCTTGCAATCAAATCTCACTCATGTAGACTTCTGGAAACATTACCCTTGAAACTCGGCTTCCCGTGGCCGCATGAACGTCATAAGAGAGCTGAGAAGCTGCTGTACTCTTGTTATGCATCGCTGAAATATAAATTTTTATTGGCCGTCGTGACTCTTGAATGACCTTTCCTAGGCTTTCTCTTTACGGATTCAGAATCCTTAAACTGTTTCCATAAATTGGACACGACGCTAGGCGTTACGTTCAAGTATCCAACAATCTGCACTTGAGACTGCCTGCGTCCAGTTTCCCGACGATTCACCACCTCATTCCATCATCCAAATGTCGGTGATTACTCATTTTAACTGTTTGCTTTTAAATTTCACCGACTATTGCAAAGAGAAAAAAAAAGGCCGAGGTGTGCGAGCGAACCAAGCGCGGAAATTATCACAAACGCTTTAGAAAGTGTGTTCCTCTAAATTTACCACCCTTAAGCTTCGGTTTCCTAAGAAAGCGTAGCCGTGATCTAGCGGTCGTGATGTATCGGTGGGTCACGTCACTAAAACGTTGTTTATACTAACACATGGTGTTGGTTTCCTAGAGAGCGTTGTTTGTGAGCGTAACGAAAATGATCGGAGCCGCCATTTCCATGACTGTCGTCATAGCGGTCTCAAACAGTTGGAGAACGTTTTTTCTCTTGTAGCGGCCAGATTTCATTTCCTGCTCCAAACGATTCGAGCAAAGAGGAGAAAAATAAATAAACATTTTTGACTGCCATTGATTAATTCGTTTTTGTAAAATCGGGATCGTTAAACACAGAATGAAAATTTCAACGGATTTGAAATCTGCGGAAAATTTGACAGTAGATCGATACCTTAAATGTGATTTTCTTTAAATAAATAATTAATTATTTATTAAATAATCAAATGGTAAATAATTGAATAATAAAACGGTTTTTAATATCAATCTGGCGTAGAAATTTACGCTGATTTGAAATCTGTTGAAATTTTCACTCTACCTTCAACGATCCCGAAGTTAGAAACTTTGGACTAGAGAATAAAAAACCACTTTGTTTTGTTTCTCGAATAAAATAAACCACGACAGCCGTCTGTGTTGCCCATTCTCCTACGTATTCTGTCCGTCTAAGTTGACACGTCGGGATTTTTGTTTAGACGGTCGTCTAGTTATGCCCGCGGCATCATGACGTATCACGGCTGTTAGATAATGGCTCCACTTTCTTAGGAAACCGAAGCTTAACGCAAGTGTACGCTTACGTATTCGACACTAAAATTTTGCATCTTTGTTTGGAAGCATTAGTTTTACCTTTCGTTCAGTACTTTTCGAGAAATGTGACAAAATATGCAAATTCTCTTAATTTTCAACAACAGTGTACTTAGCACTGCTTCTTGAATTCTAAAGGCCGCGGTAGCTCAGTTGGAAGCAACCAGAGAAATACCAGTTCGAAACTAGGTACAACCAAATACTGCCGTATATGCGGGGCTGATGCACGTTAAGTCTATCGTAGTCTCAAATGTCCTAACGTTGGCGTGGTGAGGAAGTTTGGAGAGTGGGTTGCCAGCTCCGGTGTTGACTTCATCTGACCGTGGTTCAAAATTACGTAATGCCCTCGGTTCTCTCTTCGGGATTGATCCCGGACCGTCGTCAATAGACCGTTTTTTTATTGCTCCAGTGCTATATGAATTAACTTCTTATCTACCTAGTAAACTTTTAGAATCTTTAAAATGATAGTTGTCTTTGAAATATTAGGTAAAAATTGCGTTCAAATTTTTAACCGACAAATATTATTTAAAAGCAAATGAAAATAGCATTATACAGAACCCCAAATGAATTGTGAGCTATGATTAGCTGAGTTTTTGTTTTTGCTGTATTATTTTATAACAATAAAGTATCACACTTAGATACCGGAAAAATCTCAGCACACCGCTTTATTAGAAATAAATACGTATTCAAACAGCATTTAAAGAGGAAAAACTAGAAATAGATATATTTTAGGTTCCAAAGGTCGTTTTAGATCTTAGGCGCTTCAGACCGTTTTAGGATTTTTTAGATCCCTAATACCAAATCAGGCATTTTTAGGTGCTATAAAATTCACTTGTTTTACTCAGGATATCTCAAATCACAAAATTGTATTAACAGATTTGAAATAACCTAATCCGTAACTCTAATGACAAGCAGTAAAGTCAAAATACGTATACCCTCTTCGCTACCAGCCATATAAAAATTGTTTAAAAACCAATTTTTTTTCTGATAAATATTATGAAATACTTCAAAGTTCTAACGTCAATTCTTCTTTTAGATGCTGGCATCATAGGGTGCTAAAACTTTTAGGTACACATATGTGTACCTCGGGTCTCAAAGCTGAATGACTAATTCTTTTCAAATGCTAAGATATTGCTTAAGAACGCATTTTTTTGTACATTGCTGATTATTTATCACTTTATACAACTTACAATAACATTATTAGAAAATTAGAACCACAAAATATTTTTTTTAAATATTTTTTTTCATGTGATAGTTTGTCTTGGGAAGTGCTTTTGACTTACATAGTACATTTTATTGCTATAAAACATAAATTTTGTACATACGATATCACTATCACTTTGAAGTAACACAATATTTGTAGGAAATAAGACACAAAAAATAATGTTTTAATACAATTTTTATTGTGTGTGATATTTCATGAAACAGTTATTTTTCATGATGCAAAGGTACATTTGACATTTTGTACACTTAACTCTTGTTCTGGATTTGCATTCAGCTAACCTACACTTTTATGCATTTCTATCATCCATAAATTTCGGCACATGGCCTACATTATCAAGTCTAACTTCTTTGATTGGTTGATTGAAAACTTTCCTCTGCTTTTTTGGAGTTTCTTCCTCTGAACATGTTTGTTTTCTTGTGTTTTTTGTAATGTTCCCTTCATATTTAATGAGGGCTTGTACCACTTGCATTCGGTAGTCAATGAGAGATGAGAATTTTAATTGATTTGCTTTATAATTTGCTTAATAATATATATTTATTCGACGACTGGTCTGTCGAGGGCGTCCTGAGCCAGGTTGTCGTGTAAATGATGTCTCTTCTGTCCACTGGTCCCAACACCTCCTTACTTTAAAATCAGAATGGCCTACTTGACGAGTTACTCGCCGAGCTGACCACCCAGCTTCCATCATCCCGAAGATTCTTTCTCTCTCGAACTCTGACAGCTGATCATATTGTTTTCGTTGGCGGCGTAACGGCATGTCTACCTCAGCGTTTCCTTTGCAAAAGATTAAGTACACTCAAACAAGCTCTGCTTACCTGTTTTATACTCCAAGGAGAACGAAGTTCAACGCCCTCTAGTGGCATTACGCAATGCGCAATCACGCTGCATTTCTAATCATTTGCATATCTGGCCGACATGTACCTTCTTGGTGCGCAAATTATTTATGGCAATGAGTGTATTTCGCTAGACTCGTCGCTTAATTCCAACGGTAAGAAATATAGGAGACCATCGATGCCGATACCATGGTAAGGCAACTGCATCGGCAGCTGGACAACAATTATGTCTTCAACGTAAGCGTAACGAGACACTTGATACTTCTAATCATCACCCTTTGCTAGCCATGTTGATTCCATTTACAGATTGAATCACGGTACTGAGTACCGTGATTTGTCGCCTAATAAATGGTGATTGCAAACACAACTTCGTTTCATTTCTCGCACCATCCACACGTAGTTCTAAGTAAATGTATGTTGCATAGTAAAAGCTATACACCTGTATGTTTTTTATTCAAAAGTATCATAAATACATAATTTTAAAAGATATTTTTTAACCACTTGGGAGCAAAAATGTGTGTGTGTGTGTGGTGCATAATAATTATTATTTTTTGTAAATTAATCAAAATGAAAGCTACCCTTTTTTGTCACATCGTATATCTGCTTTGGTGTGCCGCTGAATTTTAGTAGGTAGTTAGTCTGCCATGACATGGAAGAGGTTGAAAATCGCTGGCTTAGGTGATAGAAAATTATTTAAATAAATTCTAACAAAACAACTGTTTGTTGGCTTCGTGGGGATTGTAACTATGAAAGTCCCACCTGATCATGACGGATGAGCCAGATTTATTTATGGAATGGAATACTTCGACTGGGTTTTGGAGCTCGGAACAAAACCTTTATTCACCACTTTTCTCACGAATAGAGAGCTATGTGTTTAAAAGAACTGTTCCATGGCGACTTAGCAGTCGCTTCTTTGTATTATTCCTAGAACGCTAATTGTTTTCGAAAAATAGCTCTGTCGACGAAACGTGTAACGGACATCGCATACGGATGATTCAGAGTCAAATTAGTCTTCATCAAGGCTTTTGTTTAGTTTTGCCGACAGATCTGACATTGAATATCTATCTTATTTTGTTCAACCTGTGTAGCCTGTATAATTGAGTTGAGAAAATTCTTTGGAGGGTGGCTGGAATTATCTAATCTAACCATGCCTGAGAAAAAAAATCAATTTTTAAATATCTACAGCTTAGACCAGTGATTTTCAACCTTTTCCCATCTTACGATACAAATTAATAACTAACTAAAATTCTGAGGCACACCAAAACACATTTTATTAATTTTGTAAGCGGCTAAGGTGTAAGTCCTATGGCTGTTTGTAGTATCATGTACCGAGTACTGTATATATATATGTATATATATATATATATATATATATATATATATATATATATATATATATATATATATATATATATATATAAAGTTTAAAACTGAACCGTTGAAATGTCATTCTTAATGCATACTGGTTGAAAATCCCTAGTTTAGACAACTTTTTTCTGTAGCGATTTGAAACAAGGCAGCAATTTTTGTTTCATCAATGGCAATTTTAGTTTATATGTAGGAATAGTTAAAATATTGTAAAACGAAAGTACGAAAAAATTTTCTCTTTACGCATAACTTAGAGTTTCAGTAATACCGAAACCAATACATAATACAAAATAGGAAGTAAGTTGAATAACTTTAGATAACTAAGAAAGTAATTCAAGAAAGAAGAAATGTGAATAATTTTAATTTATCTTGTTTAGTGTAGAATACATGCAGATAACCCTCGTATAGCACGCTATTTCTATAACACGGTACCAAAATTGCGGCATTCATCATATAACACGCCTGGGTTCTCCACATTACACGGTTTACAATAACAAAGATAATCTAAATAAGAATAGAGTGTTTGTTTGTATACATTGAATATTTTCGACCCATTTCAAGTTTTCGATCCGTTTTGGACCCTTCTGATGCCAAATCCGCCTCTTGTGCGTCTGTCTGCTATTTCGTCTGTCTGTATGTCTGGCCTGTCTGTTCATCTGTCTGTCTGTATGTGTGTGCCGTATAAACGTCCACACGGTTTAATATATTTTCATGAAAATTGTGGTTTCCATATCTCTACTATTATAAAAGGAAATGTTTGTCTGTCTGTTTGTCGCAAAATCCTAACGACGCATAGCCTTGACAATCCTAACTGGCACTTACAGCAATGAGATTTGGCACACAGGTAGTCCGAATTTTTTGCAATTTTTGGGTAGCGGCGAATTTTAAAATTCAATCTTGAAGATTTTTAAATGAATTTAATGAAATTTAATCATTATTGAATGCTACAGCATATAAGAGATCCCATATTCTTAATTTATTGCTTTCATTTCTGTTTTGATTTTGATTGGAGGAATAATTTTTCAGCCAGACGATAATAACAAACATTCTCTTAACTGCAGTCAATTAGTTCTTTTTCTATCTCCTAGACCGTTAAAGATAGAGTAAAAATTTCAGCGGATTTGAAATCTGAGGAAAATTTTACAATAGATCCATACCTAAAAATATGATTAAAAAATAACTTTTAAATTGAATATATCTTTTATATTTTCGCACGAGATTGTGACGTCACGGTAACATTTTCCCTTTCCAAAAATAAACAAATTCATTTCGTGCCGTTCGTGTTAAAAAAAAAAAAAAAAAAAAACAGATTACATTTCCTGTCCCATTTCCGCGAATGAGAGCAAGAAATAAAAAAAACCTATTGACTGGGATTGTTAAGCTTTTCTTCGTAAAATCGGAATCGTTAAAGATAGATTGAAAATTTCAATTTAGATTGATACCTAAAAATATGATTTTCTTTAAATAAATAATTTTTAAATTGAGTATATCTTCACCGGATTTGAAATCTGCGGAAAATTTTACACCAGTTTAATACCTTACACCAGTGCTCCCCAACCTTTTTATGGCCGCGGACCGGATTAACGTTTGATAATTTTAACGCTTTTTTAATTAAATTTAACGATAATTTTTAGGGGGGGGGGTGACGTTGATTGTTTATATTTTAGATTGTTTTGATGTAAATTTTTAATTTGATTGTATTAAACATGCCTTCAAAATAAAATAGTTACACCAAAAAAATGAATATAAAGTGATTTAACATTTTATCTCACTAGAACGCTAAATCAATGAGAACCCTAAACTTGTTTCTTTGCGACGAGACGGTTTCATCTGGGGGTAATAGGAGACAATGACACCCGAAGTTTGTGGCTTATGTCCAGTTTATACCGTTGTTTTGTTTTGGTTGCTGTCACTGCAGGAAACCCCACTTCAGATAGGTTGTCGGAAATGGCAATAGGGATTTAAGTGCTGTGGTGGCAATCTCAGGGTATTCCGCCATGACTTTAATCCAGAACGCCAGCAGAGTTGTCGTCTCGAACGTAATTTTAAAGCCGCCTTCATTTGCAATCTCCAGCAGTTGATCTTCTTGCACAGACATGCTAGATTCGCCTGATTTGTTGACAAATGGATCGCGGAATCATTCCTTACTAGTCCGTGGGTCTTTTGTGGTTGGGTCTGTTGTGCTCTTTTAAAAGCAAAGACAGGTGATCGTGCACCAACTGGGAGAAAGAATGTTTAGGCTCAGTCTCGCCTAAAATCCCCACTAATGTCTGAAACATGTCCAAAATGCCTCTGTTCACGCGCCGTCCCCACAACTTTAGTTTTGCTTTAAATGTGCAGCTTAAATGCAGCTACTGCCAACTTGAAAACAGCTGTCACATTTGGCAAAATTGGAAAATAGAGACATACAGAATTCAGAAATCATAATTGAAGCTCTAGTAACAGAACAAATTTCAAGTTCTGATTTACCGCTTTCTAATTTGAGTGGACATTTCATAGATAAGAACCGCACAAACCCGAGAAAAATGCACCACAGTAAATAAAATGGAAATAATTTAATGTTCCTTGGGCGGCCCGGTACCATTTGATCCACGGACCGGTACCGGTCCGCGGCCCGGGGGTTGGGGACCACTGCCTTACACCACGGGCACGGGCAACGCCGGGCTAGCCACGCAGTGGCTAGTAACATATATAACAGTCTTTTGGTTTCCATATAACACGGTAAGCATTATCAAATACATATGACCTCTGAGTTTTGGTTAACACGGTTTCTATATAGCACGAGTGTCCTATAACACGATTCCCACATAGCACAGTACGCAATTCAAAATTTGTGTGACTTGTAAGTCTCGTATAACACGGATTCTCTATAGCAGGGTACCAATTAACCGTGCTATACCAGGGCTACCTGTACCTACTTTACTTAATATTAAAGATAATAATTCTGTACCTTGGAATAAAATGGACCAATCATCGGCTTAGAGCAGAATCTCATTAATTGACATTTTTTTGGAGACATTAAACGCCCATTTTTATGATGTTGAGAAATGCATAGTCATATTCCAATCTATTCAAACATTCTATAACACTATAAAAATGTGCATATGATTTTTATTTTTTGCCCTAAAAACGAATAGTCTTTAGACAACTTTACAATCGATAAATTTTTTTTATGAGTTTCTGCTCTAGTTGTAGGTGATTAAGATTTTAAATAATCTAAAAATTCTGTACAAAAAGTATTCCAATATTCAGTAGCGTAGGCGGAGGGAACTCAAAAACGAGAAATGAAAGCTTTGAATGAAACTGAGATAGTTGAAACTATTGCAGTAATATTCGTACTTGTTAAAACAATTTTCTTTATCCTAGGATAATAGATTTTAAATTTGAGGGAGAGATAACAGTTCAAATTTCAAAAAAAAGCGATACCAAAAACTTATTTTTGAATTTTAAAACCTTTACAAATACTGCAAATTAGCCGTGCAGAAATCAGTAATTATTTCATTCTTGTGTCAGAATTGCTACTACTATTCGTATTTCTGTTATTATTTGTGCAATAAAATCGGATTAAATGTGAAACTTTTTGTTCGGTTTAAACGAATTTATCCTCCTTTGTACATAGTGTTTTGAATGAATGTTTTGTGGGCAAATATCTACTGGATCAATATTTTATTAAAGCACTCAAAGTAATAATTTTTATATCATTACTCAAAGTTTCAATACAAATCGTAAAATAAGTTTAAACTGTTTAAGATAAGACGAGTTTTTAAAATAAAATGTCATAATTGGGTCTTAAAGGGAAAATATGTCTAAAAACTCTCTACGCACTATAGAAAAAATAGACTACAAGCATTAAAAAATGTAACACCTTTGGTGGTGAAGCGCCAGCGCGCCCTAGAGCTCTCATCTCTGACCCTACAGCACTGTCAAAATTCTTTCAATTCTGACTCAAAACTTACTGGTTATATACTAATTGCCAACTGCAAATATTAAACAATGTTTCCTCTCTGTAGCCCTCAATAGATGGAGCCACCACCATAACAAAGCTTGTTCTTAATTTTAAAAATTAAGAAATAAACATTTTTCTTTGTTGTATTGCAATGAACGTCAAATTTAGTTCATTGAAAGGGTGTTTGTGCAAAAAAAAGAAAAACCCGAAAAATAATTAGAAAACAGCTTGAAAAGAAACTAAAGACAGGAAACTCGACTTCTCTGTGCGTTAATGCATTATTTTTAATGAAAAAAGAAGCTGTTAAATGGATGTCGAAATTCGTCTGAAATATTGCAAAAGATTTTTCTGTGAAGTCGTTTGTCTGATACGAAAAAACGCTGGATGGATGGAATGAGCATTTCACAAGATGAAAAGGCAGTCTGAGAAAGGCCCAGCTGGGACAAATGTTTTCAATCTTAAGACTAAGTAACACCTAACCCAGAGTAAGATGGGGTTAGTCACAGTGTCATCGCCTCCTCAGATCATAAAATCAGTTCCTCCATTTGATTACATTGTATCCGCAGCCGGAGTTGACCTCTGGTTTTACCAGTGTGTGTGAGAACGTCCCATGAAGGGAATTCCTGAGACTCTACCAGAACGAAGGGATTTCCCTTGCTTTAGAGAGCTGGTCGTGAGTCTAAGCCAGGGGTGGCCAACTTTTTACATACCATGCCCCAATTTTTTTCACGTACGAGTTCAGATGCGCCATAAAACTCAAGCACCTATTCTACCTTCTTACGTTCATGATTGAGGTTGGAAAATAGAGAAATGGGTAGGTAATTGGTAATTTTTTAGTTAACGTTTAGAGCAACACAACGGGCTATTGACGACGGTCCGGGATCAGTCCCCTAAGGGAAAGATCCGAGGACAACACCTCGTAATTTTGAACCACGGTCAGATGACGGAGCAACAGCTGAGCTAGATATGGGTAGGATCTGCTTCATTTAGGGAAAACTAAATTAATTAATGTAGGCCAGTTCAAAAGACACGCGTTTATTGGATCACCAACAAACAATAGTGATAGATGATCTCTTGGACGAAAGGGGGATAGTAGTCGTAGAGCCCGATGATGGTGGTTTTGAGCCTGTTTCGATTTTGCTAAACTTTCAATGTTTGGTGTTGAATTTGTTGCCGAGAACAGCATAGAATTCTACAAATTTGAATATTCGCGAAATCGTTTTGTTTTTAATAAATTTTATGAATAAAAATGTTTGTTCATATATGTATGTCGTTCCGAAACGACATATATATGTTTTTTGCAAATGTTCTTAGTTCTGGGAACTGTTCATAGGGTGAATGAACGCTAGAAATTAATCAGGTCAAAAGGATTTCGATATGAAAAAAGTCAATGAAATTACATTTTCAATAATGAATTTGCTAGTAAGAAATTGCGACGAACTGATAAGTAAGAAGTCTGTATGAATTGTTCTTAGAGCACTCTGGTGTTAAAAATATGAAAATGGATTCAGTTATGGCGCCTACTTTAAAAGATTAAGTAGGCAAAAGGTTGCAAATGCGCCACTTGTTCTCATCCAATGCGCCAAGTTTGGCGCATGCGACACAGGTTGGCCACCCCTGGTCTAAGCCGTCTCTAAACAGGCAAGTCGTTAAGTAAGGAGTATCTCTATATTATACAGTCTGATTGGCTTTGTGTAATGATCTGGACTGAGGTCGGAATAAGAGGTACTGGTTCGCCAATATTCTCTAAAGACCCGTTCAGAGGGATCAGTACTTTAGGTGAATCATACTGGTCACGTATATAGTATATATACAGCAGTTATAGTCTGTGACGGACTGGCTCAAATGATCGACCAGTGAATTGTAATCATGTACCGGCATCAAGAGCGGAAAATTTTTAAATGGGATAAAGCTTTTATAATTTGCGACCATTTAAATGAGGCTTTAACTATATAAAATTGCACGTTTATGTTTGTCCTCTGGTGAAATTAGTTTTTTCATCATTTGTCTCTCTCTCTCTCTCTCTTTGTCTCTCTCTAGAATTATGCATTGAGAATTATTTTCTAGAAACTACCTTGGTCTATCCTTAATCAATCTACGCGTTACCCTTTTCGTTGAATGCCTTTGTTTACACAGCGATGAAACTAGGAGGAGGTGGCAATTGAACACAATTATTGAATTCTCGTGTAACTGCTATACATTCCTATTTTGGACCAAGGTTTTCTTGCAAACTTTAAACCAAAAAATTGCGCAAAAAAAACAAAACAAAAAAAAAGTATGAAAATGTCGCGCACAAAAATGTGCAACCGAGATTAATTGCAGCGGCATTTCACAGTATGTCTATAAACGATTTACCTGTTTAGGATGGTCACTTCTGGTCAGTAAGTGAATAAAATTGTATTCGCATACATGGAAAGAGATAAGTGTAAATACATATTTTATTTACAGGCAATTTGAGGTAGGTAGTTGAATTAACGTCGCACTGAGCATCACAATGGGCTATTAACGCTCAGGGATCAATCTCGAAAGAAAAGATCCGATGACAAGGTCTCGTGATTTTGAATCACGGTCAGATGACGAGGTCATCACCTGGCTACAGGCAATTTGAGAAAGAAAATATTTTGCTGAACGGAAATATATCATTAAAATTTGTAGGTCATTTTTCACATGTTTATTCATTAGGTTATTTAAAAGGTTATTCCTTGCTTAGATCAGTGTTTTCCAAACTTTTTCTACACCTTGGTTATTTTATACGGTAGATAGATTTAAATAATAAAAATAATACGTGAGTAAATCTAAGCGTTAAGAAAACAAACATTTGTTCTTAAATGTTAATTATTTAAAATAAAACACACACAAAAAAAAAAAACAGAAAAAAACTAGCGTATATATGGGAATTAAGTCGTAAAAGGAAATAAGCTAGAATAGCTAGTACTTTCTTTATTTTTGTGTTTTAAAGCAAAATTACAAAATAAGTCAATTATATCTTCATAATCACACTTGCGCTGAAGCTTACTGGCTTAGCTGTCACGTTAAACGGATTCCGAACTCGATCGCCTGACTTTCAAACATGTTTGAACTTGCAAGGCATTTAGACTATTCCAGGCTCAGTAATTTTGACAATATTTCGCGGAGCAATTATTCACTACCCGTGGAACACCAGTATTCCGCAGAACACTGTTTGGGAACCGCTGGTCAGATCAACAAAATCCAGCCCCTTATTATTACTCTTTTGTCTATCTCCTTCCCATTTCCCCTCCAGTCATCTTCAACTTTGTACCACCTTCGTGTTATCTAATTCCGTCTTAGCACCGAAACACTATCACCACTTATTTGCAATACAGGATGGCCCGTCTTGGTCGGGTTACTATATGTGGAAGATCACGCGAAATATGGTCTAAAGACTTCCCTGTGGAGAAATTTCAAATGGAAAGTTGTGCTATTGTCTTCGGATTTTGTATTAGCATACATTTTCCCTTTTTACTTTTCCCACAGATATATCTTTAGACCAGGGTTGAAGACTTATTAAGACCAAGTACCGCGTAGATTCGCTGTGAGTTATAGGAAGGCCTCGGAAAAAAACGTGAGATATCCATCATACATTATTTATTTTATTTTTTACTTGCAAAATACCCGACCTTACTCGGTTTGAATTGATTTACGCTAGATTGAAGCGATGATCAATATAAAATTGACTTATGTCTTTCGTAGAGTAAAATAATATTTTATAACACCTTTCGCCATATCTTTATAATTTCTACAACTTACTTTGGACACAAATCCTACGCTTGCTTATCCATCCATGCATTATATGAATACAAATTCAATACACTTCAAATACATCGCACCCTTTCCGTAATACAAAGTTACAAAATGACGAAAGGTGACACTAAGGTTACTATTACAAAAGACGATTTTGAGGGAGATTTGGAATTCCCTTTCTTAAGATCTTTTCATGTTCAACTCAATTAATAAAAATGACGATTTACGGTGAGTGCTCTCGCACTCATAGTCAACAAAACAATATTTTTTTACTTGTGGCACTCTTGCATGCGACATTGTGGAATTTCGCAATCTTCTGTCATTATGACAAATAACTTTTTAATGTTTGAAATGTTGTAGTTCGGATTTTTTTAAAACAGTATTATTCTTTCAATATAATGGCAAAATTACACTTAAAATTTGCTTTATTCTGACTTACCTGCCACTTTAAGTCGATTACTTCGTAGTTGTGTAGCATGTGATGAACAGGAAATACCAATTTATTAAAATAATAAATATTTAAAACAGAAAAAAGAAAGCAGCGAAAGAAAACAAAATAAAAGTTTTCTGGAAAAAAGTTGTTTCAATGATATTAAGTCGTGATTCTTTTTTTTTTATCTCTTGATCTTGCACAGTTGCCACTTACAACTAAAAAGTGCACAAAATTTAGAAATGCGAAATTAATTCAGAGCGAAAGAAACAGAAAATACCACTGTATGCCGATCAACCAACACAAGTTTCCATTTCATTCCCGTTCGTTGAAAAATATCGTCTGTTCCAAATATTCGGAAATCGTTTACATTGCGCAAACAACAAAAATATGACTTGATATAAATAAAGTATCCGAGCTGAATTTCCATAAAAAATAATTTTTGGAAAAATAATTGCTTTTTTAGCATTGCTGGTAAAGCAATCCAAGTAATCGTAATACTCAGAAAATATTCCAGTTTTTCCAAAACAACCAAATTATGGTTGATTTACAAGGGTTGTTAAAATGAAAAGGTATGAAACGACACTGTGGGTATGAATGAAGACTTTATATTCAAAGTATACACAATAGGCCTGAGCACAACGATCCCATTGATTAACGAGCCGAAGGATTCCTTGTTTCCAGAATTCTTGTGGCCGTGACGAGACCCACTCCTTCACAGTGTCCTTGAGTTCGTTGTCCGAGTTGAAGCGCTTCCCTTTCAGATGTTTTTTCAGGGGACCAAACACATGGAAATCGCAGGGCGATATGTCCGGGCAGTAGGGCGGATGGTCAAGCTGCTCCCACTTGAACTTGGACAGTTCCGCGTGTGTGACCCTGGAGCAGTGTGGACGCGCGTTATCATGGAGCAGAACCACCCTCTCCGTGACCAGCTTCGGTGTTTTGTTCTTGATGGACCTGCGTAGGCTTCGGAGTGTCTCACAGTACACATAGGAGTTAATGGTTCTTCTGTGCTCGAGGAATTCAACAAGTAGCGGACCTTGGACGTCAAAAAAAGACGGTGAGCAACGCCTTCCCTGCTGACGCCACGGCTTTGAACTTTTTAGGGGGAGGTGACGACGCATGCTTCCACTGCATGCTGTCCCGCTTTGTCTCTGGCTCGTAGTGATGGCACCAGCTCTCCTCACCTGCGACGATCCGCTCCAGGAAAGCTGGGTCTCCGAAACAGATGTTGAAATGCTAGCCCCATACGCAGATCCTTTTGCTTGTCGGTGATCTGCTTCTGAACCCACTGTGCGCATACCTTCCGATAACGCAACCTGTCGTGAACAATTGTCCACACTGTTCCAACGCTGACATCCATCTTCACCGTAAACTTCTGCAATGTGACACGCCGATCACTTCTCACTAGGTCGTCCACCTTGTCGATGAGATCGGCCGTGATGACTGTGTTTGCCTGGCCTGGTTTCGGGTCGCCAACCAAACACTCACGGCCTGCACTCACGGCACTTCATTTTCTCACTGACTTGTCGGACACACAGTCTTCCCCGTATACGGTCACCATCCGGCGATGAATAACGGCCGGTATAACACCTTCTGCCGTCAGAAATCGGATAACTCCTCGCTACTCCTCAATCGTCGAATTTTGCAATGTGAACGCCATCCTTTCCTCACACATACTGCCGCTTCAACTGGACGGCACTCTTTATAAGAGCATCTGCTCTCTCCTGCGCATGCTCCGATCCACGCCGGAGATTCCAATCGTATCTCTAGATGTCTCACTACGTTCTCCCATAGCGGTATAGCTAAATATGTTAACGGTTACGTTGTTACGACGTTTAGTACCTTTTCATTTGAACACTCCTTGTGTTTTACAAAGGTGTTTTAGTATGAAACCTATCTAAATATAAAAATAAAGAAAAGTTTAGAATTGCATTCAACTAAACCAATACACCTCTAATATTATAAAAAGAAGTGTTTGTCTGCTTGTCTGTTTTTTTCGCGGCCGCAAAATTCTGACGATTCTATGGCACTTACAGCAATGAAATTTGGCACACAGGTAGCCCGAATTTCTGTAATTTTTGGGTAGCGGCGAATTTTAATATTCAATCTAGAAGATTTTAAAATGAATCTAGTAGTTTTATTCTCCATCGGTTTTTCAACGCCTTTCTTCCCCAAAAGAAGAAACGCCCCAATCTTGACTTTTTCTACCCACGTGACCTTGCCGTCAGCCTTGGAACCAATTGAAGTTCTTTTCATCGCGGAGAACGCTCAGAATTTTTTTTTTCGTTTCCGCTTTGATTTTGCGCGGAGGAATGATTTTCCAGTCAGACGATAAATCTTTTAACTGGAGTCACAGTTCTTTTTTCTATCTCCTAGACCGTTAAAGATGGAGTAAAAATTTCAACGGATTTGAAATCTGCGGAAAATTTCACTTTAGATCGATACCTAAAAATATGATTTTCTTAAAATAAATAATTTTTAAATTGAGTATGTCTTTTATATTTTTGCAAGAGATTGTGACGTCACGTGAAACAGATCGCATCTTCTTCCTTTCGCGTTAAAAAAAGAAACATTACATATCCTGTCCGATTCCATTTCAGGGAATGAGAGCAAAAAATAAAAAACTGACTTCTTTTCCGTAAAATCTGAATCGCTAAAGATGGATTGAAAATTTCATAGGATTTGAAATCTGCAGAAAATTTTACACCAGATTCACTTACACCACGGCGTTGCCGGTGGTGTTTTCGCAAACCAACACCACGGGCACGGGCAACGCAGGGGTTGGCATGCAGTGGTTAGTGATGTATAAAATAAAGCACGTTGTAATCAAATATCTGGAATAAAATTTATGTGCAAATACACAAACACAAAATCGAACATAGAACAGAAAGACGGACAGATAGACTTAATCAACCAAGTTCAGTCACTAAATGAAGATAAGTACTTACAGTATGAAAAGTTTCATGAAAATATATTAAACCGTGTGGACGTGTATAGGGCACACATAACAGAGGGACAGACATACAGACAAAATGCACAGACACACACACTCAGACAGATGGAAAGACAGACATCAAATGCACAAGATGTGTGGTTTTGTCATCAGAAGAGTCCAAAACGAGTAGAAAACTTGAAATGGGTCGAAAATATTCAATGTACAAACAAACACTCCATTCTTTTTTACATAGAAAAGAAATAATAATTTGATTTGATGCGTGACATTACATTGATTTAGCCATTGTTTTAATATTTGGATCGATATTTGTAGTAAGGCAAGAGCAAAATTCATTCAAAATTTACATTAGTCAAGCGGTTCCTATATTTTGATTCGTTAATATTCATGATTGAAAAAGTTTGCTTACAGAATATATGTGCCGCGCCTGGCCCCGCAGATACTTTGCTGTGCGCATGTGCAATTTTTAAGAATTAACTACGTGTGACTTGTTAAAACTAAAATATAACACGGTGAGGTGAGCCACCAACAAATCAACGGAGGGCCGCATGAGGCCCGCTGTCTGTTCTCTCATCCTTGCTTTAGACCATATTTTGCGTTAAATTCTACGTACAGTAGAGCAGCAGAGTCCAGTTAGTAGAGTCTCGGATTACCAACCGGAGAGTTGCGAGTTTGAAACTCGATACAACCAAAGACAGTCGTGTATGTGGAGGCTGGTTCACGTTAAACCTGTCGTAACCTCAAATGTCCTCGTGTTGGCTTGGTCTGGAAATTTGGAGGGTGGGGTGCCAGCTCAGGTGTTGACATCGTCATCTGACTGTGGTTTAATATTACGAGGGGTCTTTCCCTTCGGGATTGATCGCCCTTAGGCCGTTGTGTTGCTCTAGTGCGACGTAAATTCAATTACCTACCACATACAGTAACGAGGCCAAGACGCTTTTTGGTTGCTGAATTTGTACTAAATTATAGTTATCAAGGATTCGCTCACTTTTCCCCATAAAAACACTCCCAATAACTTTTCGCATGAATGTGGCTAAATTACGCATAAAATACTTACAATAAAACATGGTGTCGATATTGGAAACTTTTTTGTTTATGCAAAATGTAATAAAAAGACGGCCCCTTATTCAATGCTTTTACATTTGAATATGTAGAGCACGGTATTTCCTATTGAATGATATCTTTGAATTTGCTCTACTATGAATAATGCTTAAAATAAAGGGGTAGTTTGTTTTTTTCTCGCGACTGTGCTTTCTTCTGCATGATGCCACAACTGCGCTC
This sequence comes from Metellina segmentata, assembly GCA_947359465.1. Classification (NCBI taxonomy): domain Eukaryota; kingdom Metazoa; phylum Arthropoda; class Arachnida; order Araneae; family Tetragnathidae; genus Metellina; species Metellina segmentata. The sequence continues at coordinate 81,341,934 of OX375872.1, read as the reverse complement.
TATTGGAATCTACTGTTGTAGCAGGTTGACAGCATACAGAAGCATGTATTGTACTTAGTCTTTCTGCTCATAAAAATATAAATTAATTTTCTATAATTATGATTGTATTGCACCGGTGTCCGATGTTATTTGCAAGACATCGGAGAGAAGTATATCTTGATGCTAGGTGTATCAAAATCGTATACTGTGTGTGTGTGCATCGTACAAAACAACGAAAAAACTGCTTGGTTTTACCAATAGCTAGAAAATATATGAAAGTATATAGAAGGTATACTGTCATTTAGATCTGATTATCTTGTTTGGCCTTCAATGGTTTCCTCCGTTTTCTGAAAAGACACGGAAACGTGATTTCTTTAGCTTCTGATGTCAACAAGAAAAAAAGCGCGATTTTTTCAACTTCAAAGACACCGCCGTCTAAGAAAAAAAAAACCGTCTTTAAAAATCCCTCCGAGATAAATGCAAACGTCCTCAGTCAATGCGGCGTTCACGAACAGTAACTTTTCACAGGAGAACGGAAAATGAAAAAAATATATATCACGATCTCCCTATTCGATTACTACTCTAACCAATTCGCTCTTGATTAGGTCTGTCTTTGGTGCAGAATTATATTCAGTGTTCTGCAACACAGCTCCAAGAAATTTCAATTGTGCTACAGGCATTTTGACCGAAATTTGAAAACTGCAGTAAAATCAAAAACAGACGTAAAACACAATTACCAATTCTATAAATATCTTTCGGAAGATAAATACGTTCAATTAAAATCATATACCAGGGGATTTGTATCTGTATTTGGGTGTAATTATCAATATGAAAGGGCATTTACGAAAATGAAGTATGTAAAATCGCAATACAGATCATTATTAACAGATTACCATTTGCATACAACTTTAATGATAGGAAGTAACTTCAAACTCCAATATGATGAAATATCTCAGAAAAAAAAATTATTTTCATTGCATTTGAACAAGATTTAACCCAGGCCTCGAAATATATTTTTTAATACAGGTGCACAAGGTGCACCTAAGTTTTTAAATTAGGTGCACAGGTGTGCCTAGCGGGAAAAAATTAGGTGCACAATTGTATTTTCATGTGCACAGTGCACCTGTGCACCCGGGTATTTCGAGCCCTGATTTAACCTGTTTTACAATACGTTTATTAATAAATAGAACACTTTTTTATTCGATCTTTTGTGTCAGTAAAATGTGTTGAAATATTATTTAAAAATATCACTTCCTAACAAGAAAAATGATGAACTTGTTTTTTTGTTGCTCAATGAGAATTACCTATGTGAATATCTTCAAGTTAGCTACCTGGCCCACCGTGCTTAAAATTTTTACGATCTGGCCCTATCCAAAAACGTTTGTCGACCCCTGGTCTAGCTCTTGTTAAACTAAGTCCATGAAACCACTTGTCTTTAAAAAGTCCAAAACTATCAAAGGATTCTCAAAAAGGTCGTGGGAATCCAAACCTACAGGCTAAGCATGAGACGGGAAGCCTGTAAGTTTGTTTATTTAGAACAAACAGGAAATATTTTTACGGTCCATTTTGAAATTCGAGAGTGTTAGTATTACCACTTCTGAATCTCAACAATGCTGTCTGTTATTTTCGATCTTATAGCTAATCCAAAGCAATACCTGTGAAAAGGAAAAACTAAATAATTTATTTTTTTAGAAGTGGATGTTTAGACTGATTCTAATAAAAAGGAGCCGTGTCTAAATGAAAATTGAAACTCATCTTACACCTTTCACATTAAAAAAGAACAATAACAGTTTTTAAGTTTAACTTTTATATGGAATGCTTAATTTTTTTTCAAAATCTAGACATGAAAACTTAAACAAGTACAGGGGTATCGGAAGGATTTTTTTCAGATGTAACAAATTACTGATTATTCCCTTTGGTTGTTACCATAACATAACCATATCCCTATTAGATACTAAACATGTGACATTTTTGTACCAAGTTTAGTTTCTCATAGGGATATGTAAATCGGGTTAGAAAAACTTCAAAATATAGAATTTGTTTAAAATTTCATCTTATTGTAAATGGGTGTAAAATATAAAACAATTTGATTGGGCAACAAAATATTTTAAGTGATATTTACTCTTTCAAAATGAGATAAATACTTCCTTTTATTTATTCCATATGAAAGCCAAAATACATTCCACTAAAAGGTTAGTTACGATATAGTAGAAAAATTATTATATTTTATGTGGAGAAATTCATAGTTCCACTAAGTTAGCAAGCGATTTGGAATAATTTTTTTTTAAATTTGAAATCTGTTGAAATTTTTATTTGTTTTTTAACGATTGCAAAGATAGAAAAGTGGACAAGGGCTATTTATGAGCAAGGATTAACGTCAAACTGCATGTAGTCTGGAGAGAGCCGTGTTTGATTCACACCGTAGTTGATCCGATTTCTGAGTCAAAAAATATTTTTTCAAGTTTTGGAATGAGCGTAGTAATGTGTGTGTGCGCGTAGATCGATGTTGAAAACAAATAATCTGAAGGTCAAGGTCTAATATCTACATTTTTAATCCAGCGTTTCATTTCCTTGCAGGAGGTAGGATTATTAAGTATTTGTCTTGAAAGTTTTAACTGTCGTTTGAAAGTCATCGAGCGTATATCCCTTCTGAAATAATAATATCGAAGGAAAAACCCGGAGGTCTGTCCGTGGTATTTAAGGTTCAACTGAAATTATTTGGATAGATTTCGTTTAGTAAATGGCGGTGTTTGACGGGAATAATATTTGCATGATTGAATTCAGTGATTTTCAATGTTTGATTTCAAATTTTCCTTCGACTACTTGAGATTCTTGATAAACTTTCAGTTTTTTATTGACATGGCACCATTTTAAGAACGAAGACCTTTTTGCAATCGTTGCAAGGAAGTGACACAGAGAAGTTCTCAATCATTTTGACGTAGACGTTTAGAAGACTTAATTTTCGAAACCGTGTACCAAGATTAAATTTCATCGAAAAACGTTGATCACGAAAAATTTAATAACTTGAAAAACAAAAACTTTAATATTATAAAAGGAAGTAGTCGTCTGTCAATTTGTTTTCTACAACGAAGTCCTGACGAATCTTTGGCACTTACAGTAATGAGATTTGGCACACAGGTAGACCAAATTTTTTTTTGCAATTTTTGGGTCGGGCCGAATTTTAAAATTCAATATATAATATTTTTAAATGAATTCATTGAAATTTAATTATCATTGAATGTAATACATGCTTCAATAGGGGGATGGTCCCCCACGTGCTTCAATTACACTAGCAACCCTTTCGGGCATGCTTTCAAAAAGGTTTTAATACACAGCTATGGGTATTTGTGACCATTTCTGCTGCAAGAATGTCGCCAGCTCACCTGTAGATTTCATACGTGTTTCACTGGTCCGTAAGCGTCTCTCTAACTCGTCCCACAAATGTTCTATGGGGTTTAGGTCGGGTTTATGAGCAGGCCAGTGAAGACATTTTACATCCATATCTTGATACCACTGCTTGACAGAGGCTACAACATGACATGGAGCGTAGTAGTCCTGGAAGTAACATTCGTCCATTCCATAAAATTGCCAGAGTGTAGGAAGAACCTGATTGTCCAAAATGTTCATGTAGGCGTCGGTGTTCAATTTACCAGGAACAACATGCAAAGATTCCAGGCCATACCACGAAAAACACCCCCAAACAAGTGGTCGGATTTTTTGCAAATCCGCTGGCGTCCGGTCCATTATTGTAGTGTAGTGTAGTTTATATGTTAATTTAAGTTTTTCATTGAGTTGGCAATGCTGTGAACTAACGCTAAATGTGTAAATAACTGAAAACAAAAAAATTCACATGTCAAAACGCATTAGTAAGTTGTTGACACTGTTGTGATGGATAGCTAACAGAGAAATATATCTTTTATCCAATTTGCATGATCGAATTCAGGTGGGAACAATAAAGAGAAAAAAAAAAATGGTAAAATCTTAGTTGCTTGTCCCTTGTTAAGTATTGACATATTCGAACCTGAATGCAGTGGGTAAATTTTATCAACTATTGGCTAATTATAAACTTGACGGACGTAGTAAAATATAATAGTAAGATATAAAAATGTATAAAGTAAAAAAAAAAATGTATAAAGTAATATACAGGGTGGTCCCGAATTCATGGTACAAACTTTAATGGTAGGTACAGGACATTGTAACAATGATTTATTGTATAGGAATGTATAGTCGCAAGTGACGCGGTGAGGCGTAAACAGGGGAAATAAAAGGAAAGAGAAATGGAGTGATCGGTTGGTATCATTGCCGGTAGAGGGCAGTAGATGTCTAGCCGCTGTTGAACATGATGCATCGCAGTAGGGAAAAGCGCCATTCACAATTGTGCTGCCGTAGACGATGGGTGACTTTACGTATGCAGAAAAAGCAGACATGCATTACATGTACGGCCGTGCAAATGGTAACGGCAGAGCTGCGTTACGAATGTATCGCGCGGAGTATCCTGATCGACGAATGCCGGATCATAGAATTTTTCAACGGTTACATCGTCAACTTTGTGAAACAGGTGCGTTCGACGTCAACAGACATGGCGCTGGTCGAGTAAGAGCTGTACGCACTCCAAGGCTGGAAGAAAGCATCTTGAACATTGTGGCTGATAGACCCGAGTCAAGCACAAGAACTGTTGCGCGGGACGTAGGTGTGAGTCATCAGACTGTATGCAGAGTGTTAAACGAAAATCGCTTACACCCCTTCCATTTTCAGAAAGTACAAGCATTGAATCCGGCAGATTATCCTCGCCGCGTGAACTTCTGCCTGTGGGTGATGCAGCAATGTGCGTTGCAGCCGGATTTCGTAGATTATGTGCTATTTACAGATGAAGCGACATTTTCACGCGAGGGTGTCTTTAATGCGCACAATTCCCATGTGTGGGCAACCGATAATCCACATGCAACGCGTCGACATGCGTTTCAACAACGTTTCAGTATTAATGTGTGGGCTGGTATTGTGAACGACTTTTTGATTGGCCCATACTTACTACCCACGCGGCTCACTGGCGGAAGCTATCTTATTTTTCTGAAAGAAGTGTTACCACAACTGCTGCATGATGTTCCGATCGCCATTCGTAACCGCATGTGGTTTCAGCACGATGGGGCGCCAGCACACTTCAGCATTGATGTACGGAATTACCTGAATGCCACGTTTGGTACTCGATGGATTGGGCGTGGTGGACCAGTCCCTTGGCCACCCCGATCTCCCGATTTATCGAGCCTCGATTACTTTTTATGGGGACATCTAAAGCATCTTGTTTATGAGACTCCAGTTGACTCAGATGAGGATCTCGTCGCTCGCTTATCTGTAGCTGCTGCAGGTGTGCGTGAAATACCAGGCATCTTTGAACGTGTACGCCAATCGCTCCACCGACGCTGTCAAGCATGTATCGATACTGGTGGACGCAATTTTGAACAATTACTGTAAACATGACACTTGTCAACAACGCTTTCAATAAAATCTTTGTTTTTCCTTTCGGCCGTTATTTCCCCTGTTTTCGCCTCACCGCGTCACTTGCGACTATACATTCCTATACAATAAATCATTGTTACAATGTCCTGTACCTACCATTAAAGTTTGTACCATGAATTCGGGACCACCCTGTATATAAAATGGTGACAGCGCATTCTATGGATGCAGCTGTTGTTTAATTCATGTATTGCTTATAAACAATGGGGTCAAAACATGGAACTGAAACTTTTTAAGGGGCCGTGCGCTGAAATGCTTATTTCCCAGACATTAAGTGATAAAAATGCACCAACAACATCTGCACTTCCACTAAAGTACGTAAAAAACAAAATATAAACCTACTGTTGATGAGAAATACGAGGAAATGATTCGAAATATCTACCAAAACATACCACTTGACGTGCGTTCTGTAGCACAAAAATAAAAGAAGTTCGCACTTCATGGTGCTGTACTGTCTCCAAAGTGCCAATTAGTTTTGGAATAAAAGATGTGTTTCAATGACTTTCATTTAAAACATTAGTTGCATGTTGGGATTATTTATGTGTCCCACTCTGTAGTAAAGGACTTATTGAAATGCTATTATTTTTTTTCTCGTTTTGAGTATTATTTTATGTTTAATAATTGAAACGAAGATTTTCCCAATTTTTTATATTGAGAACAATTCTGTGTAACTTGTTTTTTTTTCTTCAAACTCGTGTGCCCCAAAGATATACGGCATGCGTTCTTTACATGCTTGGATTTGTTTCTTCGAATGTATACTTCATATATTCTATCGATATAACATAGTATGTAAATGGAAAGTTAGGGAGATTCAAAATAAAGACATACTCAACAGGAAGAAAAAACTGGTACAAGAACATTTTTAACGCAATTACCATTTACAAGTGAACAAACCTAAACCCAATGGATTGGGTAGTATAAACTACGACAACACTGCACTTCGAGCTTTTAAAGACGATAAATGTTTATCAGAAATTACAGATGTTGATGAAGGATTAGTAAAATTTTTTTAAATACTTTTAATTCCCCTCTCTTGTCAATATCAGATAGATGCATAAAAGTCTGAATAATTATCACACAATTACTAAGCTATATATGGTAAAGTATCGTGGAATTTCAGTAACCATACGGTCCTCGTCCATAGTCGACAGTTAATGGAAAGTACTTCAGTTCCAGTAGGTGAATTCGGAGAAGGATCTGAAGCAAGAAATAAACTTTTCAAGCACTGTATAGAATTCCACTCCAGAAAAAACAGTTGGCAAAAAAATCTGGATGGTATTTTAAATAAAGCCATAGATATATCATATCCTTGTGATTTCAGGTATAAATTTGCAAAAACTAGTATATCACCATGATGAACTAAAACTGCCTTCCGAAGTAGTTGATTCTCTTCTAGTGCCGAAAACAGAAGCTACGTAATCAGTGGAGAAAGTAGAAGGTTTATCTTAGAGAAGATAATACAGTAATTATTAAAATTAATCTTAAAATTAACTTTAATTTCATTTCAAGAAAAATTAATTATTTTTTCCATAAATGGCCATTATTAGTTTTGGCAAAAATTATTATTTTACCAAAATTGGATTAAAATTTATGAACCAAATGGCCCTTAATGACTTCAATTTCGTTATGAGAAATATTCTGGCTGATTATATTTTCAATGTCGTAGTTCTTTCAATTTTGGCCAAAAAAAGTGTGGCCTCGGAAACCATAGTGAGCAGATTAGAGGTTCAAAGGCTCATTTACACATGTACGGCTTTCCGAATTCGCTCTCCGTATTCAGATCCGTCGAATCAATGAACGACGAAAACGGAAATGATTAAATCCGTCATTCATTCCCATTTTCGTTTCTTATTGGTTCGACGGATTCGAAAACTTAGATTGAATTCGGACAGACATCAAGTATTAATGAGCTTTAAGTCGTAAACCGCATATATATCCGGTAGCCTTGTGTTGGCTCTAGTATATTTTTGGACCCTTAGAACAAGCGGTCATAGGCCTTATCTCTACTATTATAAAAGGAAGTGTTTGTCTGTGTTTTTGGTGGGCGCAAAATCCTGACGATTTTATGGCACTTGCAGCAATGAGATTTGGCACACAGGTAGTCCGAATTTTTTGCAATATCTGCGTCGCGGCGAAATTTTAAAATTCAATCTAGAAGATATTTTTAAATGAATTTAATAGTTTTATTCTCCAACGGGCTCTTTAAACACGGATCACTTTTTCCACACACGTTGGCCTTGGAAACATGGCAAGTTTTTTTAACCTTTTATATTTTCACAATACACTGTGACGTCACGTGAACTTTCTCTTTCCGAAAAAAAAAAAAAAAAATTACATCTTCTGCCCTTTGCGTTAAAAAAAAAATTACATTTCCTGTCCCATTCCATTTCCGCCCCCATTCTCATTTTCAATGAGAGCAAGAAATAAAAAACATATTGACTGGGATTGTTAAGTTTTTTTTCGTAAAATCGGAATCGCTAAAGATAGATTAAAAATTTCAACGGATTTGAAATCATCGGAAAATTTTACGTTAGATTGATACCTAAAAGTATGATTTCTCTAAATAATTAATTTTTAAATTGAATATATCTTAAGCGGATTTGAAATGTGCGGAAAATTTTACATCAGATTAATACCGTACATCACGACGTTGCCCGTGGTGTTGGCTTGCGAAGCAAACCAACACCACTGGCACGGGCAACGCCGGGCTAGCCACGCAATGGCCAGTGTATAATATATTTGAGAGGGATTTTCAGTGTAAACAAAAGCAAACCAGACGGTCTGTGAAAATTATACTTCTGTTGTCCAAATGCTCTCGCGCCGACCAACCGGTATAGTGGTTAAGGTGTTAGCCTCTAGATCGGAAGGTTCCTGGTTCGAATCCGGGTCCGGGCATGGATGTTTGTAAGCGTATGGTGTAGAGACGGCTGGTGCACCTTAAATCTGTCGTGGCCGAAAGTCCTCACGTTGGGTTGGTGTGGAAGTTTGGAGAGTGGGGTGCCAGCTCAGGTGTTGCTTCGTCATCTGACCTTGGTTCAAAATTACGAGGTGTTGTCCTCGGATCTTTCCCTTAAGGGACTGATCCCGGACCGTCGTCAATAGCCCGTTGTGTTGCTCTAGTACGACGTTAACTAAAATTACCATTACCAAATGCTTTCGCATGATTCATATCACGGTAACCTTAAAGCGTAATTTATCACCTTTTTGGAAATATTTGGTGTTTAATCTAATTGGTGTTGACCAATCAACTGTCATTTCTCAATTCGAGTTTGTACAGCGGGGTACCAGATCGAGTGTTGCCTAGTCATCTGACCGTAGTTCAAAATTACGTATTGTTGTACTCTGATCCGTAGGGGACAGTCCTTAGGAGATTAACTCCGGACCCTAGTCAGTTGAGTTGCTCCAGTACGACATTAATAAAAATACCTACCTGCCTCAATAAAAATTTATTCTTTAGACATTTTTTTGGCGAAGTGCTGAAATCGTATTCGATGAACAAGCCAACTGACATCACGTTTGAATACTTGTAGGAAACACGTTACCCTGTAGAAACACTAGCGCCATATATTAAACTGAGAAGATTGTAATCTGGTAATGGTAATGGTAATTTTTTAGTTAGCACTAAACTAGAGCAACACAACGGGCTATTGACGACGGTCCGGGATCAGTCCCTTAAGGGAAAGATACGAGGACAACACCTCGTAATTTTGAACCACGTGACAAAACGTTTGCTGACGAAGTAACACCTGAGCTGGCATCCCACACTCCAAACTTCCACACCAAACCAACGTGAGATTTAAGATGCACCAGCCGCCGTACACCATACGCTTACAAACATAAATGCACGGACCCGGATTCGAACCAGGAACCTTCCGATCTAGAGGCTAACACCTCTTCCACCATACCGTTTGGTCGGCGATCGGAATCTGATCGTGGTTCAAAATTACGTGGTGTTGTACTCGGAAAGTCGCCAGTATCCCGTCGTGATGCTCCAGTGCGACGTTATTAAAAATAACTACCTATCTAAGCTTAGCAGAAAATGCCTCTCAATTATAGATAAACTGTTATCCGAAAGTTCAGGAAAATTGAAGTGCTCCATAGTGATAGGTAAGTAGTTGAATTAACGTCGCACTAGAACAACCCCAACCACCAATACATACTCTGGTGCTTAGTGTCATGAGGCAATGTACCAGTGGACAACCCAACGGGCTAAACTGTTATCCGAAAGTTCAGGTGCCGACCAACCGGTATAGTGGTTAAGGTGTTCGACTCTAGATCGGAAGGTTCCTGGTTCGAATCCGGGTCCGGGCATGGATGTTTGTAAACGTATTGTGTAGAGGCGGTTGGTGTAACTTAAATCTGTCGTGGCCGAAAGTCCTCACGTTGGGTTGGCGTGGAAGTTTAGAGAGTGGGGTGCCAGCTCAGGTGTTGCTTCGTCATCTGACCGTGGTTCAAAATTACGAGGTGTTGTCCTCGGATCTTTCCCTTAAGGGACTGATCCCGGACCGTCGTCAATAGCCCGTTGTGTTGCTCTAGTACGACGTTAACTAAAAATTACCAATTTTTTACCGAAAGTTCAGGAAAATTGAAGTGCTCCATAGTAATAGGTAGGTAGTTGAATTAACGTCGCACTAGAACAACCCCAACTAACTACCAATAAATACTCTCGTGCCCAGTGGTAATGGTAATTTTAGTTAACGTCGTACTAGAGCAACACAACGGGCTATTGACGACGGTCCGGAATCAGTCCCTTAAGGGAAAGATTCGAGGAGAACACCTCGTAATTTTGAACCACGGTCAGATGACGAAGCAACACCTGAGCTGGCACCCCACTCTCCAAACTTCCACGCCAACCCAACGTGAGGACTTTCGGTCATGACAGATTTAAGGTGCACCAGCCGCCTCTACACCATGCGTTTACAAACATCCATGCCCGGACCCGGATTCGAACCAGGAACCTTCCGATCTAGAGGCTAACACCTTAATTACTATGCCGGTTGGTCGGCCCAGATGCCTGGACCACTTGGTGAATATTTTACGGTAGCTATCAAGCTAAATGTCAGTGATGGTTGTGTTTTTGTGGCAGAAAGTTCTTCCTCTGCATATATTCTGGTAATTTTGGTAATTTTTTTTAGTTAACGTCGCGTACTAGAGCAACACAACGGGCTATTGACGACGGTCCGGGATCAGTCCCTTAAGGGAAAGATCCGAGGACAACACCTCGTAATTTTGAACCACGGTCAGATGACGAAGCAACACCTGAGCTGGCACCCCACTCTCCAAACTTCCACGCCAACCCAACGTGAGGACTTTCGGCCACGACAGATTTAAGGTGCACCAGCCGCCTCTACACCATACGTTTACAAACATCCATGCCCGAAAACGCATATATTCTGGACGTGACGTCATTTAGTTTATTTTCGAATACGATTTCAGCAGTTTGCCATTACAAATTGAAAATTCTGATTTTATACGACAGCTAATCAACTCCAATCAGATTGAACGCCAAGCGTCACCAAAACGGGGACAGACTACATTTTAAGGTAACCCCATATGTATCATTCGATAGCCATTTGGGTAACAGGAAGTAAAATCTACGTCTTCGATCTGTCTTCATGTTTGCTCTGGAAACTCCTCTCAGACGTTATAAAAAAACATCACAAATAGGCAAGTTAGGCTTCCAACGAAACACCGAAACAGGAATTATTGGTGTTGTAAAAATATAATTAAATCCTGTGTGGGAAAAGGGCGCGAAGAGACCGGGAGATTCACAACAGCTACATTCTCACCTGAAATATAATCTGTAACATGCTGCTGGAGGGGTAACTGTAATCAGAACTTTTTGCAAGGAAAGATACCGATGTGCAGCAACTACCCCCTCGGTTGTTCTTTCACTCCATCCTTTTACCGATCTGACAAGTGCTACTGTGAGTGATGGTAAAGATGATTGATGCTACTCACTGAAGTGAGCAGCGTTCATAGCGGAACTTACGAAACGTTAAGCGATCTTAGGAAACAAAGCGCATGTAAAGCAATTCTCAATTCCCTCTCCCTTGCTACTGCTTCCACACAAAGCGAGGTAAAAACAATGCTAGCTTTGAAAAGATAAAATTACAAATCTTGTTCAGAGAACTTCTACGAAATTTCTCTCTTGAAGTATCCTCTAATAGCTTTGGATCCCTTACCTTTGGAATTGATCCCAGAACGTCGTCAATAACCCGTTACTTTGCTCCAGTGGTACATTGATTAAAATATCTACCTACCTCTAATAGCTCTTTGAGAAAACAAATATCCACCTTTCCACTTCTACGCTCTCCTCTGGCCGTTGTCCTCACGTTGGGTTGGTGTGGAAGTTTGGAGAGTGGGGTGCCAGCTCAGGCATTGCCTCGTCATCTGACCGAGGTTCAAAATTACGCGGTGTTGTCCTCGGTTCTTTCCATTAAGGGATTGATCCCGGACAGTCGTCAATAGCCCGTTGTGTTGCTCTAATACGACGTTAACTAAAATTATCATTACCATTACCTCTGGTTGTTGACCAATTCAACGATTAGCGACAGATATTGGACGATTCAACAATCGTGGGTCTGGTGGTTAAGGCATTAGTCTATAGATCGGAAGGTTCCTGGTTCGAATCCGGGTCAAGGCATGGATTTTTGTAAGCGTATGGTGTAGAGGCGACTGGTGCACCTTCAATCTGTAGTGGCCGAAAGTATTCACGTTGGGTTGGTGTGGAAGTTTGGAGAGTGGGGTGCCAGCTCAGGCGTTGCCTCGTCATCTGACCGTGGTTCAAAATTACGCGGTGTTGTCCTCGGATCTTTCCCTTAAGGGATTGATCCCGAACCGTCGTCAATAGCCCGTTATGTTTCTCTAGTACGACGTTAACTAAAATTACCATTACCATTACCTCTGGTTGTTGACCAATTCAACGATTAGCGACAGATATTGAACGATTCAACAATCGTGGGTCTGGTGGTTAAGGCATTAGTCTATAGATCGGAAGGTTCCTGGTTCGAATCCGGGTCAAGGCATGGATTTTTGTAAGCGTATGGTGTAGAGGCGACTGGTGCACATTCAATCTGTAGTGGCCGAAAGTATTCACGTTGGGTTGGTGTGGAAGTTTGGAGAGTAGGGTGCAAGCTCAGGCGTTGCCTCGTCATCTGACCGTGGTTCAAAATTACGCGGTGTTGTCCTCGGATCTTTCCCTTAAGGGACTGATTCCGGACCGTCGTCAATAGCCCGTTGTGTTGCTCTAGTACGACGTTAACTAAAATTACCATTACCTGACCGAGGTTCAAAATTGCGCGTTGTTGTCCTCGGTAATTGGTAATTGCTAATTGGTAATTTTAGTTAACGTCGTACTAGAGCAACACAACGGGCTATTGACGACGGTCCGGGATCAGTCCCTTTAAGGGAAAGATCCGAGGACAACACCTCGTAATTTTGAACCACGGTCAGATGACGAAGCAACACCTGAGCTGGCACCCCACTCTCCAAACTTCCACGCCAACCCAACGTGAGGACTTTCGGCCACGACAGATTTAAGGTGCACCAGCCGCCTCTACACCATACGCTTACAAACATCCATACCCGGACCCGGATTCGAACCAGGAACCTTCCGATCTAGAGGCTAACACCTTAACCACTATACCGGTTGGTCGACTGTTGTTGTCCTCGGATCTTTCCCTTAAGGGATTGATCGTCATCAATAGCCCGTTGAGTTGCTCTAGTACGACGTTAATTAAAATTACCAATTACCAATCAACAATTGTGGATAAAAGAAAATTGTTTTACATAAGATTAAAAAGGTTTTAAAAATTATGTTTACTCAAACAATACGTGAATTATGATGACCAGAAATAGGTAATGGTAATGGTTGATCAAACGTGATAGAAAATCCGAACTCAGTTGCTTCATATATACGTTGGGTGCTTTTTTTAAACAATTACTTTGATTATACAACAAAGATTACATTTCTAATATTCACAGATTTTTGTAATATTTTCCTTTAGTTTGTAAAAAGTTCAAGAAATTCTGACCTCTAGATCATGCAACCTCTGTTTCATAATAATATATCGTTCATACCATATAATACGCGAGTTCGAGCCACCCCCTACATACTTGACAACCCATAGTATATTTTTGTAATACTTATCCCTCATGTTTGGAAGGCCCTATGCAGTTCAGGACTTAAGAATTTCGTGTCCGTTTCCTGATATATTCACCATACTACTTAATGTGTGAGATCGAGCCAGCCTGCATATTTGGTAACCATAATATATTTTTTGTAATATTTATCTCTTATATTTTGGAAGGGGCCTAAAGAGTTCCGCACCCTAGAATTTGATACCTCTGTTTCTTGTTATATTGATAATAGCCCAGAATTCGTGAGATCAAGCCACCCTGCATATTTGGCAACCCTATAGGTAGGTAATATTTATATCTCATGTTTGGAACGACCAAAGAAATTCAGGTCCCTAGGACTGGGTGCCTCTCTTTCCTTTTATGGCCCTAATATGTGAGGTTGAACCACCCTGTGCATTTGGCAACTCATATTTTTTGTGATATTTATCCCTCCTGTTTGGAGGTGAGTGGGGCACAATAATAAAAATATTGGGTTCTCAAATTATTTGAGCCTCTAGGACTTACCACACTTGTCACCTGAAGAAAAATTACACGGCCTAATAGGTGATTCCATCTACCCTACATATGTGACTAAAAAATTGGTATGTTTGAAATAGTTATCCTTCGTGTTCGTGAGAGAAGGAACACGAGAGAACCTCTACTATACAATATCGGGAAGGGGACCAAGGGTCATGCCACCTTGACCTTGCCACCTGTGTGATGAATGTTTTCTATACAGTCAATCCAAAACACGTTTTGCTGTTTCCATGTAATTCATTTGGTATGTCTCACCAATTATATTGAACTTTTGAACAACGAAATATTTCTGTTTTATAGAAAGATAGTTAACTAGCGTCCCACTGGAGTAACACAACGGGCTATTGGCAACGGATCCATCCCGAAGGAAAATATTCCAGAACAATACCAAGTAATTTTGAACCACGGTTAAATCACTAGGTCAACAACTGAGCTGGCATCGCACTCTCCAAACTTCAAACCACGTCAACGTGAAGACATTTGAGGCTACGACAGATTTATTAAAGTGTACCAGTCTCCGTGTACACGACGGTACTTGGTTGGACCTAGTTTCGAAATATCAACCCTCGGGTTGCTAATCCGTTGCTCTTCCAACTGGGCTACCGCGGCTCATTTTATAAAGAAAAAGGTAGGTTGATTGATTTGGTTTCATGCCGCAATGTTCATAAAGGTAATTGGTAATTTTTTAGTTAAGGTCGTACTAGAGCAACACAACGGGCTATTGACGACGGTCCGGGATCAGTCCCTTAAGGGAAAGATCCGAGGACAACACCTCGTAATTTTGAACCACGGTCAGATGACGAAGCAACACCTGAGCTGGCACCCCACTCTCCAAACTTCCACGCCAACCCAACGTGAGGACTTTCGGCCACGACAGATTTAAGGTGCACCAGCCGCCTCTACACCATACGTTTACAAACATCCATGCCCAGACCCGGATTCGAACCAGGAACCTTCCGATCTAGAGGCTAACACCTTAACCACTATACCGGTTGGTCGGCACATAAAGAAAAAGGTAATGGTAATGGTAATTTTATTAACGTCGTACTAGAGCAACACAACGGGCTATTGACGACGGTCCGGGATCAGTCCCTCATAAAGGAAAAGGAGAAATGAAAAAGTGTCAAAATATGATCCCTGAATCCTGTGCATGAACAGGCCCATCAAGAGCAAATCTGAGAGTTGTAATCAAATAAGGAACTCGTCATTTTTGGCTTCCTTTTCTACTGTTCTGCAATTAAAGTTTACTGTTTCTTGAAAATGCACAGCTTCTTTCCTAAAACAAGCTGTCTCATCTTGAACACAAATAGTACGGACATCTATTCCAGCTCTGTCTGAAATTTGATAGGCAGGAAGATACTTGAGGTGCAGTGAAAAACAGAGCGACCCAGCTGTGGCGGAAGAACCTATGTCCCCCGACGCTTCAATTTATGTGTCAGTTGACCTCTAGTCTTTCCACAGTCAGTAAATTTGACTACGTCAGTTCGCGGCGACTAATCTCTACCGACTAGCATGCTATTGGCTCTGCATATGCATTTCGATCGAATCCTCCAAAACAAATAAACAGCGACGTAGTTGGAATTTCTGATCTCTCTCTCTCTCTTTGCTCGCTCTCGTCATTAAGTTCGAAACCTTTTCAAAGACAAAAATATTTAACCCATTTGTATATAAGAAATGTAAGCTATCGTTACTACCACGTCGAAGGCACGAAACTGCGTTTTTGGTGATTTTCCCCGAACTGCATACTTTGAGTCACCATTTCATGTTTTAAGGCGGGTTTACACGCTACGATAAATAGTTACGATGTGATTGACAAATTTATTGTTCCAATAAATCGAAAGTGTGAGTATTGTTTACACGCTACGATAAATTGTAACAAATTCTTGTCAAATATTCGTTGTCGACCGCTATCGACCTCTAAATAAGCTTTAACCATGGAGGAAGTAGTGTTGTTGTTATATATCGGTTGTTTAGCGAGAAAAGTGAAAAAGTCGCGAAGACCAAGAACAAAGTGGAGCCGCCAGTGGTTGTTAAAGAAAAGGGAATTCTCTCATGTAAAATGCAATGCATTAATTTTTTTCACAACAATGTGTCTGTCTGCCGACTGATCCAATTCCTTGTATTTTTTAACGAGCTCTGTATAAGCAAGGTCTTTTTTATTCCTGTCGGAGTATTCTTTGCTCTTAACGAGCCACAAGCAGGTAAAACTCCGATAAAGTTCAATGAATTCACTCAAGAACTCTCGAAGAGTTTGTTTAACTGCCATGATTCGAATAAAAACAACAGTTAATCAAAGAACTAGTGATGGGCAGAATCGAGTACTTTTGAGTATCGAGTACTTAGTAATCGAGTACTTTCAAGTATCGAGTACTATTCGAATACACGAAAAAAACGATTAATCGATATAAGAATCTGAGAATTACGATATATGGCTTTTATTTGTAAAAAAACTTAATATGTCACGTGTTACTTGGTATAGTGGTTAGAAGCACGGATTTGGAGTAACATGGAACGCGGTTCGAATCCAGATCTAGGACTATGCTTCCTTAAACAAAAAATAATGAAAATCAAATTAGTTTGATTTTTTTTTGCTTTGTAAAAGGATTGGGTTTTTTTCTCTCACAAAACTCTGAATGTTTTCTAAATTAAATGTTTGAACATTTTTTTTTCTTCCGATTTATTAATATAAATTTTTTAAAATTTTGTTTAAATGAAAATTACTATTATTTCTCTTTTTGAACTTGTTAAACAACAACTGTATTTTGCAAAACCAAAATACAATTTACAAATTGCCGAATTTTTAAATTTTTATCTCGATTTTACAAATCATTTTTTAATTTAAGTTTTTGCATTTTATGGATTTGGTTTTCTACTATAATTTGAGGAAATAATCACTCAACAGGAAACAAGACAAACTTTTATTTTGAAGGGAACCCCAAATATAAGAACAAAAATTCTTTTTCTACAAAACTCTAAAAATATTTTAAAAGATGTAAGAGTGTTATTTTTAATACCAGGATCTGAAACTTTAAAAATATTTCTGTAAACTTAGCCCTTATTTCGATTCTTAATTTTTTTTTCAATATGGTATATTCACATTTAATAAGATTAAAATCTGCTTGTTGAAGTTCAGACAATTAAATTAATACATATTACACTTGCACTGAACTAGTAAAAATTTGTAATTCCAATATTTAGGTAGTAATATTAATAACGATATACATATTAAATTTTTATCATGTCAGGATTTTTGCTTCACATACTGAGCAATATAGGGCTCTTACAATGACAAAATAGGAGGGCATTTATCATCGTTTCATAACTTATTTCATAGTTCAGAAACCTGTTCGGTGAGACGTTGAAAATTCAATTAAAATAGTACTTTATTTCTAGTCCTCGTCTACAAGTTCTCATAATGGCTTTATTTTTATTCCGTGCTTTCTTTGAATATTATTTCAAATCAGTCACAGTAATACTCCCAAGTGCTGTGTTCGCATTAAACGTCAGGGTGGTCATGTTCGATGAGATTTGTTTCATTAGCAAAACTGACCGTATCTTGATGCACGATATATCTCATAACTAGAGGAAAACTGACCCAATCTTCATCTTGTAATCAGATATTTTTTGTACTTGATGTTTTTCGTTGCAACCACTAGGGTGGTTAAACTGAATTCTTATTAAATTTGAAATTTTTAGAAACTTTAAAGCTTATTATTGTGAACTTAATGTTTCTTAACTATATTAATTTCAAATTTTTAAAATACCATTTGGTGTTAAATTTTGAGTAAATATTTTTATTCCAATCAATTGAATAAAAACACCCAAGCTTGTAAAATCTATATATTTTAATTGGATTTGCTTAAGTGTAAAGAACCATAAATTAGTAATTTTTTGTTAAACCCATAGATCTTAAGAACATGTCATCCACGACTGAGTGTCAGTACAATAACCAACTAATTAATGTAAATGCCGAGAATGGAACAAGTATTGTTGAGGGGCTGTTTCTTCTGGTGTCTAATTTCTCTCTCTTCCAAGGAAGGCACTTTGGACACAATTGTCTTGTTTGAGAATTTTTCTGCTACTAACAATACTCACTAATGTTACATAACAGGGCACCGTTTATAGGCAACGCCATCTACATTTTTAATAAGTATATTTCAGACTGAATACACCAATTTGATGTTTTAAAAGCTATTACAATTATATTCTGTAACTTAAAACATGTCCTAAAATGAACGATTCCATTTCCACATCACCCATGGGGTAGGAATCATGATGCACTTTTTTTATAGAGGTATCGCCAAGAGCTCTAATCCTCTTTAACAGAGGTTCTCACCTCTAAATTTAATAACCAGTTTACGATGTAAACTGATTTTTCCTGTAGGAACCCTAGATATAGAATGCATGAAAAACTAAATTTATAATTAGGAAAACTGCAAACATTTAAATTACTTTACAAACTTTAAGGAGGGAAAACACAAGAAAGATCAAGCTAGAGAGGAAAACCACTGCTCTTCTTCAGATTCCAAATGCCTAAAAGAAAAGAGAAAGCAAACATAAAAACATGTGTACCGAACTTAGCCACCACTAAAAAAATTAACTTAAGTTTACTAGTATATATAACTAGCAGTGTAACTCTTCTTTACTTTTGGTAGATACACGCTGCTAAACATATAATGTTTAAGAACAGTTCACTATCGGCAATCTTCAAGCAATTTAATGAATGATTGTCAGGACGTAAATGAAACCATGTATCTTCTTGGCCTCGATGGTGGACACATCTAATCTCGCTTCTAATTTAAGAGCCTAAGTTGTGTCTAAGATTCAAGTGAGACGAGAATTAACCATCTTTTCAAAAAGTTAGCACATGCAGCTGGTGAGTGTGATTGGCTTATTGTTATATGCATTTGTTGGATCTTTACAGGTTTTTGAAAAGGTATAAAAAAGGAGTGTATCCAAGCCAAAGGGAAGACATGTTCCTCCAATATGTGATGATACAGATGTAATATGTTATAAAGTGAGTGACAGAGGAAAGATGTATCATTAGATATACAATGCCATCAGGACAGGCACAGTTTTTCTGGTCCTTTTTAAAGCATCACATCAATCCTTTTTCTCTGAATTGAGTTATACGAGAGTTCAGATCAAGAATGGAAATTAATGCAATGGGATTATGCATGTTTTGTGCGCTGAAATGTCTCTGGATAGGTGTTAAAACAGGGAGCTGCAGAAAAAGCATGTGAAATGGCATTTACTATCGACAGGCTCTGAGATATGTTGCCCATTTGCTTCAACGAAGGAGATCGAATATAATCTCATTGCCTTCCGAAATCTGTCCCATAACTGTGTAGGAGCAGCAGATGTTATGCTAAAAGCATATTTTTGCCAAGATTCCCTTAGGCCTTTGTGTCGCACTCTTTGAGCATTGCCTTTCACTCGTTACTGCATAAAAATGAGCCCTTTAGGCGCTGAATATCACTTCTTGCTTCAGCGATCTAATGTACATCATGCTTATCTTGTCTCATATAGAAATCTTTGTCATAATATGAACACTTACGTTTTTATTCTTTTAAACCTGATCTGGATGACTCAGTTTCAAATATATCTTGGTAATGGGAATTTTAGTTAACGTCGTATTAAAGCAACACAATGGGCTATTGACGACCGTCCGGGATCAGTCCCTTAAGGGAAAGATCCATGGACAACACTTCATGATTTTGAACCACGGTCAGATGACGAAGCAACACCTGAGCTGGCACCCCACTCTCCAAACTTCTACACCAACCCAATGTGAAGACTTTGGGCCACGACAGATTTAAGGTGCACCAGCCGCCTCTACACCATACGCTTACAAACATCCATGCCAAGACCCGGATTTGAACAAGAAACGTTCCGATCTAGAGGCTAACACCTTAACCACTATACCGGTTGATCGGCTCAAATATATCTTGAGATATTTAAGATTCATACACACGATGACATGCAAAACAGGGAAACATATCGAAAACAATATACAAATGATAAAGCAGTTGCAACTAATTCAAGAGTTTTACTGGATTATACTAGATATTAGAATCAATTAAATTTTAGAAACATTAATTTAAAACATAAATGAAAACAAATAAGAACTGAAAGCAACACAACATTTACTCAAATGCAAGAAAGAACCCAACATACAAATGATAAAGCACTTGTAACTAATTTAAAAGTTTTACAGAATATTCTAGATTTTAGAATTAATTAACTTTTTAAGCAATAATTTTTAACCTTTATGAAAAAGTAAACAAGAAATGAAAGAAACATTTAAACTTAATAATGACCCCAAGTAACTTTGTTAAGACTAATACTATCACTTAAAAGAATTAATCTAGAAATTAAAGAAACGTAATAGAACTGATAATACTTAAGTGATTTTCCTAACCAACAGCAAATTGTTCTTGTAGAAAATAAAGGGCATAGCATGTGTACTTCACTGATAATCCAGCCTGTCTATTCGGGAAATTGCTTCCAGAAAATTTTAAATCCAATTTCTTAATCGATGGAACTTTTCAGCATTTCATGCAGCACATATTTTTTCAAGATAGCATGTAAAAATTGGGAATTTGTAGCCATTTACTCTGGTCAGGTACTTTGAAGAAAGTAACAGCCATCTCAAGAATGAAATAATAACGTTATTTTACTTGAAGAAACAGAAAAACATTTTGAGCATAAAAGTATCTTATTTGTATAGATAATTTTAATACCAGAAATAAAGCCTGAAAATTAAAATTTAAAAAAAATTGACAAATTTAAATACAATTTTCAACAATAAAAGGCAAACTCAATGTCTTTTGCAAAGAAATCCAATCTCTCAATCGATGGAATTTTTCGACGCTTCATTCATCACGTGCATTTTCAAGATTTATAAAATTGGGAAAAGCAAAATCGAGACAAGAAAAATAAAACTAACGAGAACCATAGATATCCATACTTTTACAATATGACACTTCTGCTACTTAAGAATACGATGAATTCTCAGGTGTTCGAATACGCAGCGACATACTTTTGGTATTTGAACAGCCAGCATGAGTACTCTTGTATGCGAATACCTTTGATGAGTACTTACTACTTTGTATGAGTACAGGAACTACTACTAGAGTACTTCCGGTACTCAAATGAATACTTTTGTAACCGATACTCCTAGGATGAATACAACTACTTTAGTACTTCCTGTATTCATGAATACTTCCTGTACTCATATGAGTACTTTTGTAACCGATACTTTGGATGAATACAACAACAACTACTTGAGTACTTCCGGTACTCATATGAATACTTCCGGTACTCACATAAAAGTATCGAGTACAGCGGTTACTTTTAAGTATCGAATACATGAGTACTTTTGTATTCGCGCGCGCGCGCGCGCGCGCGCGCGCGCGCGCGCGAATACTCCCATCACTACAAAGAACCAACTATAAGACACAACCTTTCTGATACAGATGCAAGTGCAAACTGAGTCAAATCGTAGCGAGAAATGGCTGCCACTTGTTTACACGTTCCAACATATCGTTACGATTCGCAGAAATTGATGCCGGCCGGCATCAACCATCCAATCCAATTCCAATTCCAATTAATCGCTACAATGTCCTGTTTGCACCCAACGATAAATCGAAACAATTCGATCGTTACGATAAATTGCTACAATTTATCGTAGCGTGTAAACCGGCCTTTATACTGTGACAAGGCCACCAATCTTGATTCTTAGTGGAAATGCCAATTTTCGTGAGAAAACAATAACCCTTGAGTCATAACTCGATTTTTTCCGAAGCATCAAAACTTGTGTAACTTGAACGCGTTTTGT
Source organism: Metellina segmentata (assembly GCA_947359465.1). Taxonomy (NCBI): domain Eukaryota; kingdom Metazoa; phylum Arthropoda; class Arachnida; order Araneae; family Tetragnathidae; genus Metellina; species Metellina segmentata. Next base: position 81,319,946 of record OX375872.1, on the reverse strand, counting down.
AAAAACGTCAATTTTGCAGATTCGTGCTATTGGCCGGGTTGTACCGATATAACTATTTAACACTTGTGGTATTATGTTGGTAATGGTAATTTTTTTTTAGTTAACGTCGTACTAGAGCAACACAACGGGCTATTGACGACGTTTCGGGATCAAACCCTTAAGGGAAAGATCCGAGGATAACACCTCGTAATTTTGAACCACGGTCAGATGACGAAGCAACACCTGAGCTAAAACCCCACTCTCCGAACTTCCACACCAACCCAACGTGAGGACTTTCGGCCACGACAGATTTAAGGTGCACCAGCCGCCTCTACACCATACGCTTACAAACATCCATGCCCGAAACCGGATTCGAACCAGGAACCTTCCGATCTAGAGGTTAACACCTTAACCACTATACCGGTTGGTCGGCGGTATTATGTTGATACTTGTGTGAACTAAGACATGATTTAGTTTGTTCATAAGTATTAAAATATTGTTTAAAATATTTACTTGGAAAAAGTTAGAAGCAATAAACTAAAGTATAAACATATAAAAAATCCTAACGTCATGGAAAAAAATTAATTGTTATACAGTAAAATCATTATTTAATTGATTAAATTTAATTGAAAAAAGCTAGACACAATAAACTAAAGTATAGACTTATAAAAAATACTAACGTCATGGAAAAAAATTAATTGTTCAGTAAAATCATTTGAGAAAATAGTATATATGATTTCTAGTATTAATAATACTTATGGTCGATTTGGAAAACTGATTGTCTTCATCAAAGCTAAGGAGACAGAACCGTAATACTTCGAGTTGCGAAAAATGACCGGTGACAAACTGAAGCATAGCATATTGTTTCCCAAAGTGAACACTGGGTCCGTCGTGACTCAGTGGGTATGCCCACTACGCTAGCATCATTCGATTGTAGGTGGCGCAGGTTAAATTCCTGTCGCTTGCATTCCTCCCTGGGTGTATTTCTCCCTTCTATGTCAGTAAAACTTCCATTGTGCGTGTCTATTCTTGATATTGTACGTCGTGTTTGGCGCAGCACGGCCAAATATGGTTCTTGCGCCATAAAATCATCTAAGTGGTCACTGAGGGCCCCCTGTGGACTCTGAAAAAATTTGGGGGAGTAATGCTGGACTCAAGGGCGTTGAGGCTTAAGATTGGGCATTAAAAACCATAAGCATTTTAAGAAAACACTTATTAATTTGACTATAACGACTACAATGATACATTCGACGCTGGAAACCACTGCAATTTACCAACTTCTTCGATTTTTGAAAAATTTTAGGTCCAACTGCCTTTGATATTCCGCTTAACAATAATCATGTTCATAGAATCATCAAATACATAGATACCGTGCATACCACCGCGTAGCATTCAAAAATGCAGGAAATCACCCTAAACTTCGCTTTTTGAAAGTTTTGTGTACCAACTTCTTTTGGTTTCAAGTGGACTCCAAATGTTTCGACGAGATATTTCGTCCATAAAAGCATGTTCAACTTTGCTAATGACGAGATATCTCGTCTTCATCAAGGTACTGTCGATTTTTTTACGATGAGGAGATCAAGATCTGATCATATTTCTTCTAACGACGAGACATCTCGTCCATCAAGATCAAAGTATTACCGATTTTTTTTTTATGATGAGGAGATCAAGATATGATCAGTTTTTTTTCTAATGACGAGACATCTCGTCCATCAAGATCTGGTCAGTTTTGCTAATGAGGAGGTAAATGGTCGAGTCAATCACCAGGAGCATTAATATTCCTCTAATCAACCCCAACCCCGTTCTTCAAATCATCACTACAACACCCTAGGTACAGGTACCTCCTTTAAAATACCGGTGTGGGTCATCGTAGCAACCCGAGATAATGGAAACACCCGAAAATTTTCTATTTTGAAAATTTTGGTCTTCAAATACCTTTAATATTCCGCAAATCAATAACCCTGCTCTTCGAATCATCGCCAAAACACAGACACCGAGCGATCCATCGTACCATCCAGTGATGTTGAGGACCACAAATAAACACACAAAATTACCCCGCGGGATCGCAGTAGCATCCCAAAACTTGCCAACTTCTCCAAGTAACCCGTTGTGATGATCCTGTGCGATGTGAATTTACCTATCTACATACCTTCCCAACTTCTTCGTTTAAAAAATTTTTGGGGTTCCAACCTCCCTTTAATATTTTCGTCTTTAGTCCGTGGTTCAAAATGACGAGCTGTTGTGCTCTGCTCTTTCCCTTCGGTATTGATCCTGAACCGTCGACAATAGCCCATTGTGTAGCTGCAGTATGACGTTAATTGAGTTACCTACCCTTTAATATTCCACTTATCACCAAAAACACAGGTACCGTGCGGACGACCACAGCATCCAGGGATGCTGAAGACCATCCGAAACTTCAAGTTTGCAAACTTCAAGGGTAGGTAGGTATTTAATTAACGTCACACTGGAGCAACACAACGTGCTGTCGGCGACGGTCCGGAATCAACCCCGAAAGCGAAACTTCAGGGGTGGTTCCAACTCTGTTTTAATATTTCGCTTATTAACAACTCAAAACCATGCTCTTTGAATCTCACAAAAAAACAGATACCCCGAGGGATCACCGTTGCATCCCGAGATCCTGGAAACCACCCAAAATTTCCCAACCTCTCGGATTTTTGGAAATTTTAGGTTCTACTGCCATTAATATTCCTCTTATCATTCGCTTAATAATAACTGAAAACCCTGCTCTTCCAATTCATTAATAAAATTTAAAAAAAAACAGGTACCGTGCGGATCACTGTAGCATCATGAGATGCTGAGGACCACCTGAAACTTTAGGGCTCCAACGCTCGTCTAATAATTCGCTTAATAACAACTGAAAACCCTGCTCTTCCAATTCATCAATAAAAAAATAGGTACCTTTCGGATCACCGTACCATCATGAGATGCTGAGGATCACCCGAAACTTTGGGGCTCCAACTCTCATTTAATAATTCGCTTAATAACAATTTAAAATACATGCTCTTCCAATTCATCAATAAAAAAACAGGTACCGTGCGGATCACCGTAGCATCCCGGGATGCTGAGGACCACCCGAAACTTCCCAACTTCTCCGATCCTGGCAACCCTGTCTTTCCAATCACAAGCATTCGTCGACTGCGACTGCGCTCTCCCACCGTACACTTTAGACACTATCAGATCCCGCGCGAATTCAGCCAATGATTATCTGAACTTTGGCGAGCAGTTGAGGCGGGGAACATCTCTACCCGGGACACATCAGGAGATTTCTAAATACCGCTCAGGATAAAGGGAAAACCTCCCGAGTTTTCGGTTCGGAAAGTCGGCTTTTCAGACAGTTGTTCCCGCGATAATCTCCCCTTGTCTTCTCTGATGGATTATGACAGGAGAACTCTAGCAGTGCATCTAATTTCGGCGTGACTTTTATCAGGTGAGAGCCTGTTTCTTAATTTGAGTTCTTTATTTTTCAGTGAACCATTGTGTTTTCTCGTTTGCCAAACACCTTAATCAGGTAAGATGCTAAAGAATTTTTCAAAGTAGTATTTCGGTTCGTTAAGCATGTGCCTGACGTTTGGTGGAATTTAAGGCGTCGATATCAGGTGAGCAACAAGCTCAGTTTGGATTCAATTTTCTGTGTAGTATATATATATACATATTACTATTCTTTTATAGTCTGTGATCTGCTTACTTTTATTATTAAAATACCCATTATTTGATCACTTATTTTTGTGTGGCCGAATTGTTATATAGGTAGTTTTGTAATATTTTACTTGCAGCGTAAGAAGAAAGTACTCAAACGAATTTTAAAATTAAAGTAAGATTTTATTAGATAGGAGGGAAGTGGAATGGTTTTCGAAATAAAAACATCTAAAATAATCCGGAAATCGTTCAAGATATGCTTCAGTTCGCTTTATGCCTGAAGAAAGGACATCAAGCAATGCATCTTATAAAAAAAATCGCATGTAATTCAATTACATTAATAGTGACATGTTTAACTCTTATTCTAATCGTTCATGTTTTAGTGAGAATGATACTTACAATAAATCGAAGAAAAACATAATATTTGTTTTACTGCTTCACTAGTTGAGTTTACCTGAAATTGAAATTAATACCACGTTTTTATTTAAACCATAATTTGAGAGAGAATTGAGATAAATATTAAAAGAAGTGAGAAAAGCAATAATTGTTAGTTAACGGACATTTACATCACCATTGTGCTACAACAACACCAATAAAAATTGTAGGTGTAGGTATTTCACATTTAAAGGAAGACAGTACGTTGAGAATAAAAAATTAAAATTTGTGTTGTAGAAAATAGATTTTAATTTAAATCTCCGTTAACAATTCAAAAAGAACTAAAATAGAGTTTATGATCAAAACCGATTAACATATCGCACCCCTGGCAAGAAAAGTGACACAACTCAAAATTACAGAATTTGAGAAACATCAACTTAAAGGATACGATAAAACTTATATTGAAGTAGTATAAGCTTTTTAAAAATTTTAGGTAAGTATTTATGGTGGTAACTTTTATTATATTCTATAGAATAGTAATATAACACGCTGGGGCACCTCATACATATATTTTCCAATGACATAACATCAAAATGTTTATTTTTGACTTATGTCACTTTTCTTGCCGGAGTGCGATATCTATCGGGTTCATACTCAGATTACCGGTCCTCTTAAATTTTTCTTTATAGATACAATTTCACTCGGAAGAAATATGGAAAAGTTTCATGGATTAAATTTGGAATTTCTTGTTAGACCACGTTAAAATGTAACAAAGCAAGCAAAGTGGACTTCATTTGTCTAATTGTCTTCATTTTTCAAAGAAATGATTATAGTCTTCGATAAAAAAAAAAAGGGGTATGTGAAATAAAGTCCCTGAAAACAATTAAAGATATATGTATTAATATATAGTATTAATATTAATATAATATTAATAGATATAAGTAACTAATTTAAAGACAAACTATTGTGTTAAGTTATCGAAGTTCCACATTTTAAATAGGTGAACTCGATCATTTTCTAAAGCTTAAGTTTTTCCCACAAAAATAACTCATGCTATGTAATCAGCATTGTATAACTAGAGAATCTTCTCCACCACACTTCACACTAAATCTTTACATCCAAACAGCAGGTAAGAGTGAGAGTGAAAAAAGAACGGTTTTCATCTTTATACTGCCCCCAACTTTTAAATTAAAAGAAAATCAAGACACCCGAAAGCATGTATTTACTAATTTTAACAGAAATAATGGCAATATTCAGACTGTACTTCAACGTTGAGAAGAACCGTCGCCAATGCCCGTTGTTTTGCTCAAGTGAGACGTTAATTAATTGCCATTACTTAGATTAGTACTGAACTTGTAACTAAAAAAAATAAGCAATAGACTTTTATACCTGCATAGAGCAGTTCATTCTGTAGACAAATGTTCAATTTTTTCATTCATTTGAAAGTTTGTTACAACTCCGACTGGTGTATTCTTAGAAATACTATAAGCTTTAAACTGGGAAAAGAATAAGCAATAAACTTAATAGATATTTTTGTTGTCCTATGTAGTTGAAAATTATTTTCCATCATACGATTTTCAACGTCTGCTAAATGTACCCGGTGCCCTGCCACAGATATGAGCACCATCATGAATGAAATCCTTCAAAACGTAATCTGGTTTTGAACAAGTTCCGATCGAATCTAAATTGTGTAGACTTTGTTGTGACGTGTAAAATTTGAGTTTATTCTTGAAGTTAAATCATCGTTAAACTGAAGAGGATTGTTTAAGAATTATCTTCGAATTTTGAGTTAATCTTTATGAAAAGCAATTTAAATTCATGCTACGTCTCATTTATGTCACTGAAAATGGAGTCGCGACAGGAAAATAAAGTTAACTGTTCTAAAGGGGAATTGTTTAATAAATCTTATTTATACAGAAGTATTGGTCCATTTCAACACAAAGTTTTTGGGATTGGAATTTTCTGATTGTAATTGCACCGAGACAAATACATCTATTAACTCCCATGTGTCGTATAGTGACATCTGAAGTTAGAGCAAAGAACTGAAAAAAGTAACACACAAAAATCCAGCTTCTTCAATAGTTCTTTAGCCTTCCAATGGCGTGCATGAACGCTTTACTCTGATAATGACGAACATTCTAAATAAAGTATGGTCTTAGCCTCATATCAAAGATTAGAAAATAGAATAGAAAAAATATTTATTCTGATTGAAAAATAGAATAGAAAAAATATTTATTCTGATTGAAAAATAGAATAGTTCAAAATTGGATTTTGGTGTTAGTGTGATCTCTTATTTTGATAATAAAGTATCCAATGTGTTGTCTCAACTTGGGTAAAATTTTCTATTAGGAATGCTAAGTACTGAAGTACGCGAAATGGCATTTTATGATATTCGGTCAAAATTCTATTTCAGGTCTCACTTTTACTTAAAGAAAGCATTGTGGATAAGACATATGAGTGGGATTGCGTTTTCGATTCCATTATCACATATTAATACTTTGTAAACTCCATAGTAAGAAAATATTTTATTTTTTAATAAACTTTTTAGCGAGATCTTCAATGTCTATTTCATAATTAATCAGCACAATTTGTGTCTTATGTGATTAATTTTGTATAAGAACACAAAAATTGCTACTAAAATAGGGTTTATGAGTGGAGACTTTATACGACTATTTAAAAAAATTATGCTACCATTTAACAAGTACTTTTGCTGTAGCAGCCCTGGTTTGGTATTTACCATAAAAAATCTGCTTACAAATGTATAACGAAATTTGTCTCGCACCATATGATAAGGTGCGACGCGTCTCGTGGCATAATTTTGTTATAATACTGTAAATTCGGGTTTTCTTGTTTATCATAACAGAGTTTGGATACCTAAAAGTATGCGTAGTAAAATGTATAACATTATTGCTGTAATGGGGCTTAAGAAGAGCGAATAATGAAATTCGCGGATATTTCATGTTTAAGTTCATTGGATTGCAAAATGTCCGTACATCATGTTGCTAGGTTGTATTCACACTAACAGTTGTTAATTGTTGTCGGACTAATTGTTCCTTGTTACTAGCGCGTATATCCACACTAAAAGTTTGTTTTCATACTAATGTTAAAATAATCAATTTTATGGGCAAAATTGTTTTTATTTTGGGACGCAGTCGGAGCGGAAACCATCGTATCAAGTTTTCTTTGTTTCCTTCAGTTCAATACTCAAAAAACGACGAGCTAAAAAATAGCACCTTTTGGATGTGTCACTTGCATCAATATTTTCTTTAAGAATCTATTTCATCCTTGTGGTTAATTCCGTCGAATTTGCTACTTTTGTATTTTATCATTAGTAAAGACAGTACTGACAGTAGTACTGTCTTGTTTATTATGAAGAATTCGACTGATTCCCGGCGCGCTATCGCAGTTTAAAAAGACGTAGTAAAATAATTAGAAAATATTTTTTGACTTGGTTCCGTTTGCCCAAACTATTTATAATAGTTCGAGCAAATTCTTTAAATAATTAGCTGTTGATTATTCCCTTCTCGAATTTCCTAATATGCTGATCAATGGCTCTGAAGTTCTGGAATCTGTGATACTTTTACTTTTCATCATTCATTCACTTGTGTTGCTTAATAGAAGGATTGTATGCTCCAAACAACCGTTTTTATGTCCTCCATTTAACTGTTCGTTGTAAAATTATCTTGTACGTATTCTTATTCTCAATAAAATGTAATTTTATGAAACATCTGTTTCATACCTGAATGCTTTGTATTTTTGTAATACATTTTGATGCCATTTGATTTATGACTTGATTTGGATTTCAATTTCTAAGGAAAGTCCACAACGCTAGCTTTACATCAGTACAGTCGTTATTTGTTTCTCCACAAAAGCAAACTCGTTAAATGCATTTCTGTATTTAAGCAAATTCATTAAATAAATTTCTATATGTAAGCACACTTTTTCAATAAATTCCTCCACATAAACAAACTCTATAAAAAAATTTATCTGTATGAAGTAAACTCGTTATACATATATTTCTCAAAATTAGCAAAAGAAAAATAAATTTCTTTATAAAAGCACATTTGTTAAATAGATTTCTCTGTTTAAGCAAACTTGTTAAGCACATTTTTGAATACAAGAAAACTCCTTGGATTTATTTTTCTACCTATAGCAGACTAGTTATATTCCTTAATTTAGGCTAATTCGTTTTGTTAATTTCTTGAATAAATTTCTCTCTCTAAAGCAACCTCGTTACATAATTTATTTTTTTGCAAATTCGTTACCTAAATTTTTCTAATAAGAAAAGGAGTTAAATAAATTTCTCTACGTGCACAAACTCGTTTAATAAGCTTCTCTATATGAGAAAAATTATTGAATGAGCTTATAATATTTTGACTTATCAACCAATTGAACGGTAACAAGGAAATAACAAGGATATCTTTTAGTTATAAAAGCCTCTACTAAAATGTTTTATCTTACGGAAAATTGGAATCAAGGTAAAGCAAAATTCAAAATGGAAAAATAAATCATAAAAAATAAGCAAAATGGAAATAAAACTTTCTTTACCCAAGCTAATTCGTTATTAGATTTCTCTACTTAAGCATACTCGTAAAATACATTTTTCTATACAAGAAAACTCTTTGCACTCATTTTTTCTACCTAAAGCAGACTAGTTATATTAATATTCCTCAATTTAGCCAAACTCGTTTTGTAAATTTCCTGAATAAATTTCTCTCTGAAGCAACGTCGTTAAATAAATTTCTTAACTTGCACAGACTCATTAAATAAGATTCTCTATACATGTAAAAGTGTTGAATGAGCTTATAATATTTTGACTAATCAACCAATTGAATGGTAACAAGGAAACAATGAGAATATCTTTTAGTTATAAAAGCTAAAACTAAAGTTTTATCTTCCGGAAAATTGGAATCAAGGTAAAGACATTCGTTTTGGATAGGAGGAACGAACTAATTGAACCTTCTTTCTACCAACAGGTAAACTGGGAGAATGATGGATAAACTGAGCGACACGATGCAAAAATGCGTGAAAATGACGTAGTGCTGTGTAGGAAAGTAACTGATATTCCCGTAAGTCTAAGAAAAGACCCCCTATCCACTTACTTGGATTGTTACTTTTACTTAGCTGTAGGGATGCAATCGTACGTTAAAAAATTATCCACACACCCGAAAAAAAGCAAGTTTAATGCATTGCTGTATTGTAATTGGTTATTGCAGCTTTTGCAAACCCGATTCTCTTAATCTAAACTTGAAAATTTCAGCTGCGTCTTTGTATAAAAAGCTACAAAATTTAAATTAAATGTATTAATTTAATTGCATCTAATTTCTGAGGATTTGCACTTTAATTTGAAAAAATAATATTTCAGTAAACTTGAAATAAATTTATGGCATTCTTAAATTCAAAGTGAGCAAACTTCACCAGTTTGGAAACTGAGATTTGCATCTATTTATAATCTTTCTCTTTCCTTACTAAAATGGATATGTATCATCCCATTTCCAGTTCAAAAGTCATTTCCATTTTTTTCAAAAATCTGATGCTAGAAATATTATCTGGTTCAGATTCTCTCGACAGCAATCTCTACCAATAACACAAGTTTCATAACCAAAAACGCATTTTTATAGACCAAATAATGTATGATTTTTCCTGATTTTGTTCCAAGGAACAATTAATATCATTTCGTGGAACAGCCGCAAATTGAAAGAGCGCAGGTTCAATGCATGTGTCTTATCCTGGTTGTATTACCTGTGTCAGCGAAACTTTCCTCGTTTTTGTGTTTGTCCATAACTTGTGTTGCGTGTATCTTGGTTAAATATGGTCCTTGCGTCATAAAACCCAACCCATCATCTCGAAGAACGCAGCAGTTCCTAGTAGCCGCGACAGACAATTTGAAAACCTCTAGGTTATAGAGGTATAATCACATTTTTAATGACTTTGAAAGAATGTTTTGTCACAATTTGAAAACATTTGGGTTATAGAGGTATAATCACATTTTTAATGACTTTGAAAGAGTGTTTTATTGACTCTTAAGTATTTGCGAGATTTTCTAGAAACTTTTATATACATTGTACGTGCGTACTACCCTTTCATTCACCATTGTTTCATTAAACGAACGTTAATTAAAACGGCAAGCTTGCTAGTCATATATTTAGGTCATATATACTAGCAATATATTTAGGCCATATATGCTATCCATATATTTATTTGCATAGCAAGTTCTTTTGGAGATTTATACCACGGGAAAAAATTCGGTTCAATAATAATTTTTAAATGTCTTGTATAGATTCATAGACTACAATATCAAATAAAAACTGAAACCTAAAATATCCATTGTTACTTATTCTTCTAGGAAATGTACCGTTGTTCCCCCCATGGGTTTGGTAATTTGGTAAACAGTTTTTACTAAACGAACGCTGATTAAAGAATCAAATGAATAGTACTAGCTGTATATTTATTTCTATAGCAAGTACTATTGAGGACTTAATCCAGGATAAAAATTCAGACCCAGACCACTATAATTAATATTAAACAAATCGGTAAAATTAAGAATAATCACCAGTAAGAAGGACAAGCCTGCTGTTCTGCTACTATTGTGTTCTATTTTCGTTAATAGCATCCTTAAACGTCAACGATTAACTGTTTGCAGCCGGTTTCTCTTTTTATTTGAAACTCGTTACCGCGCTAAATACAGTCATTTAAACAGAATAACCAAAATGTAAACAAAAATTTAAGTTGGAATTGTGTACAAATAAACACATGCTAACAATTTGTTGTTAGGACCTCTTGCCTTGTTTTTGGACAGATCAGTTTTGCAACTTGCATTTTACAACCAAAAATTCTTGTTCAACTGTATCATCAAATGGAAGTGTTTGCTTAAAACATTCCTTGACGACAATTTTGAGTATCTTATTTGACCAATCTTGCTCCTCATTGCCCTATTTTCTACTCTGAGGCCAACATTTCCCCCAAAATTCCTTCAAAACCCACAGGGGTCGCCTACTTTAGTAAACAATGATCTGGAAGGTGTCACGTTGTTGGGAACATAATATTGAACCCACATCCGATTTTCAAAGCGCCGAGGCGCCGGTTGGATGAAGTCATACGCGTGGCAGACAGTCCCATTCTTACTCCATCGCGCAGTTCATGCATTAATCACGTTCTTGTTCAAGAAGACATAAGTTGTCAGCAGCTGTGTGAGATTAAAATGAGATTAGAGTGAATGTGGTTAGAGAGATTAAAAAAAAAACAATCCTCCCCCTCCCTGACTAAGTTTATTTCCTGAAAATAATTCAGCGCCTCTTAATTAGGTATTGATTCGTCATGCAGCCCACTCTCGTTTTGGACCGTTCCTGAGGTATAGACTACCCACGTGCAAACCTCAACAAGTTATTCTTTTAAAATGGATTTGATGTTCTAAATATATGGCGGTTCAAAAATAAAAATTCGATGGTTTTTATGAAACTTCCTCAAAACACTAATAGATTCATGTGTATCATTAATAGTAGCATAAAGCACACCTAAAAAAATATTGATTCCTAACCGCTTAAGTTTTGGTGATAGTACTTTCCTGGCTGGTACTAATACGTTCCTCTATATTTCTGCCTCTTTATTGGTAACAATAATATGAAATTATACAGTATGGAAATTCATCCCATTTTATTTCTTTAACGTTGATCCACCTTTGAAGCTGCTTTTATTCTTTTACTGGACATTTTTTTGAAGTAATATCCCTATGCCTTTATGCAAAAAGTGTGACTAACGCGTGAAGAAGTAGTCACATGACTGCTCTGTGAGAAATTGACTTGGTTAACCGTTTTAGCATATTATCACCTTGTTTGGCGATATAAAATATTATGACAGTGTAGGTGTGTGAGTGCGCATTTCTATGGTGTGGCAACAAAAGTGGTAAAATCGCCAATGTCTATCCACTTCTATGCCACGTGGACCAATTAGATGATGAATCAATGGATGGACGTTTTCTAGTCCCGTGCAGCAATCAGATGAGGAATGTTCGTTTCCATCCGCATACGAAAGTAATCTAAGTATCGCGTTACTACAAGTATTGGTCACATAAAAAGGATACCATTGGTCACTCTACTTGTATATTTCCTCAATGTCTATTTGTCTCTTCTGTGTCAGCTAAACTTTCCTCGTATGTGTGTCCATTTTCTTGATGTCGTCTGTATGGCGTTTGTCGCAGCTTGTTCATAATGGTCCGCTTTAAACCTCAAACCAACTAACCTGAAAAAGGACAGAACAAATTGAGAAAAAAATAAAGTTTTTCAACCGTCGCTTGATGGATATCTTGATGGGAAACAAGAATTTTGAGTACTTCAATAAAAACTACTCTCGGATTGGTATCCATCCAGCTTGAGAGGAAAAAACTCTTTTCTTGAGAGACACACTGATGGTGCTACCGAAAACCTAAATATAATTCTATCATTTGGGGAAGAAACAGTAGTAAAAAACTCTTGAAAAATGACAGAAAGTTGTCTTCACTCCCATTGGTCTTGATGAAATGGTTTGGAGCTCGATACAAGAAGCTAGTTTTCAACTCATTTCACGATATTGATTTGACTTCTCACTGAAGGATGAGCTAGTTTTATAATCAAAAGTCATCCTTCACTGACGAAAAAGTGATGCATCGTTTTGTCGTGGATTTTCTCCAAGTCAAGGAGTCGACCCACGCCTTGATGTGTCTGCAGTCTCGAAACGTGTTACTGTTAGAGAGGAACGGGGAATAAAATAAGGTTCATGTAGCTTTTTTTTTGTCTTCGCAGGAAATCATAATTTGTTTTGAGTTAATTTGGCTCACGCGTTCATGAGAAAAATGCTCACTGCAGTAACATTTATCTTACCTTTGTTTAAGAATAACTGCTTTCTAAAAGTAACAGGTAGATTGAGTAGATATCTTTAAATACATATCCCCTTACCTCTGACTTTTTCTTTATTTATCCTATCAAGAAAATTTGTATTTATATAGATCTATGTTTATTTCTAAATTATTTGCTTAGTTTTGATGTTTAAGTTGGAATTATTTAGCACCAAATTACCTTTCCTTGGGCCATTGATTTAAAATGTTTGTCCGTAAATTTAAACACTACGGGAATTGTGAGTCCTTGTTATTTGAGATTAAAAAACTAGTATCGCTCTAAATCAAAGAAAGTTTAAAAATATTGTTATGAAAATGGCTGAATACATTATCGTTACAAAGTAAAGTATTGAGCGAATTCTTTGTCATCATTGATGAATTTGGAGCAATAATAATAAATTAAAACGGTGCCAAATGGTTCACGTAAAATATTCACTAAGACAAAATTAAACACGTCTCGTAACAGTTTTCAGTAACACTAGTCTAAGGCAAGATCTTAGAAATAGATGTATAAAAAGCTAGATCTATATTTTCAAATATAGTGAAAAATAGATTTTTTTTAAATGCCTTATACGCGTTTGATTTTCTTTTAATAAATATTTTTTCAATTAAAATTTATATTTTCGCAAGAGATTGTGACGTCACGCCGATTGGATCTATTCGCAATTTGAATTTGGCCGAATTTGACAATGACGAGGCCATCACGGCGTTGCCCGTGGTGTTGGTTTGCGAAGCAAACCTTAGTTCAAAAAAATAATTTGGTTTGCGAAGTAAACCAAATGGGAATTCGTAGCAATCACCAGGGGTTAGCGAGCAGTGGTCACACCTGACTTACGTTCAAAACAGTCACGGGCAACGCCGTGCTGGCCACGCAGTGGCTAGTATTTTATAAAAAATAGAACATCTAAGATTTTAACTCTTCGTTGTTCATGAAAACACGAAGAAAAATGGTTATATTTATTTTTCATACTTTGTGCTCTTGCTCTGCAGAATCTTTCTAAACAAACTTAATGGAAATTTTGAATTGTTGGAAATACCGACTTTTTCAATTCAGAATTCAACTGCTACAATGCTTTAAACGCCTCAAGTAACAGTAGATATTCAATATTTAGGCATACATTTTTCATGTAGTAAATGTGTTGCTGAAACGCTGTGTGTTGTTTAAACAGTTAGCTGTTGCTGTCTTAAAATAAATTAATTTTTTACTCTATACTTTAATTTTGAAGCAAAAATCTAAATTAATCTTTTGCATTTCATGTCTGCGTGGCTTTTTAATCAAATTTAATGGAGAATGTTTTTCACACGCTTTCAAATTCAAAATTCAGCATCTATAACGTTTTAAACTTTGCTCTTTATTATTGTTAGGGGGTGCCAGCTCAGGTGTTACCTCGTTACCTGACCGTTGTTCAAAATTACGTGGTGTTGTCCTCGAATCTTTACCTTCGGGTTTAATCCCGGTCCATCGCCTATAACCTGCTGTGTTGCTCCAGAGCAACGTTAATTAAATACTTATATGCCACTGTTATTGTCTTAAAAGAAATCGATTTGCTATTCTATACTTTTATTTTGAAGCATTAGCTAATGAATCTGTTGCAATTTCATGTCTGCGAGGCTTTCTAAACAAATGTATTGGGAATTTCAAATTGTTGGATAATGCACCAGGTTTTTCAATTCAGAATTCAACTGCTATAATGTTTTAAACGCCGAAAGTAACAGTCGAAATCGAATATTAAGATGTACTATGTTTTTTCATATTGAGTCAATATGTTGATTAATCAGTTTGCTGCTAAACAAAATTCGTTTTTCCATACTTTAATTTTGAAACATAAAGCTATGAATTTGTGGTTATTTCATGTATTCGAGATTCATGTAAAATGTATGTAGAAGTTAACTCTGGAAAGAGTTTTCGTTTTACGACAGATCAACTTAGTTTTATGAACACTACAAAAATGAGACTTAAGACTTTACTTATATAATCTAAAGTATTTATAAGACATTCATTATTTATAAGACATCAAATTTTGAACTGTTTTGAAGTATATACCTCAACATACTTCATTTCGTAACAGAAAAAGTGATAACACTGAAATAACAAGACGGTTACTTTTATTTTCATGCTATTTTAGTCATGTCTGAAATAATTTAATGTATACTTAGTTATGTGTACAATTTCAAAGTGTACAAAATTATGGGATAAAGAACATTATTCCAGTAATTCTATTTCATAGTTTGTTTTAAATTAGTTGGAAAATACTTATATTTAAGGTAACATTAAATTAAAGTAATATATTTAAGGTAACATTAAATTAAAGTAATATATTTAAGGTAACATTAAATTAAAGTAATATATTTAAGGTAACATTAAATTAAAGTAATATATTTAAGGTAACACAAAATATGTGATACTAGCCACTGCATGGCAAGCACGGCGTTGTCCGTGACAGTTCTTTTCGTGGGGTCAGGTGTGACCACTGCCCGCTAACCCCCGGCGATTGCTACGAATTCCCATTTGTTTGCTTCGCAAACCAAATAGGAATTTTTAGCATATTGGGTAACAGCCATCACGGCGTTGACGCAAACCAACACCACGGGCAACGCTCATTGTCAAATGTGGTCAAATTCGAATAACGAAGAGATCCAATTGGAGTGACGTCACAATCTCTTGCGAAAATATAAATATTTAATTGGGAAATTATTTATTAAAAGGAAGTCATATGTATAAGGTATCTATCTGGTGTAAAATTTGCCGCAGATTTCAAATTCGTTGAAATATTTAATCTATCTTTAACGATCGCGATTTTGCAAAAAAGAACGAAACAATGCCAACCAATTTTATTTATTTTGCTTTCCTTCGCTGTAAGCGTTTGAGCGCAGGAAATGGTATCTGATTTCTCGATCGCGAAGGTCATATTGGAAAAAATATAAAAGTTACACAATTTAATAATTGTTTATTTTTAAAATATCATATTTTTAGGTATCGATTAAATGTGAAATTTTCCGGAGATTTCAAATTCGTTGAAATTTTTACTCCATCTTTGACGGTCTAGGAGATAGAAGAAAGAACTACATAACTCCAGTTAAAACTTTTTTTTTTCGTCCGTTGAAAAATTGTTTCTCCACAAATTGAAACGGAAAAGGAAAAAAAAAAAATAGAATCTGTTATCTCTTTATGGTGTTAATTAATAATAATTAAATTCCTTTCAATTGATTTTACAATGTTCTAGATTATACTTTAATATTCGGCGCGTCCCAAAAATTGTTAAAAATTTGGACTACCTGTGTGCCAAATCTCATTATTGTAAGTGCCATAGATTCGTCCGGACTTTGATCACAGAAAACAGATAGACAGACAAACACTTCCTTTTATAATAGTAGAGATACGAAAAGCATTTCTAAGGTAAAGTATTACCATAAGGAGGAAAATGTTACCAGTGATTTGTCTTTAAAATGAATGTCAAACTCATTACCACTACTACCTTTTCATGGTTTCCCCAACCCTAGCGAGGCCGTACAAGCTTTGC
Source organism: Metellina segmentata (assembly GCA_947359465.1). NCBI lineage: Eukaryota > Metazoa > Arthropoda > Arachnida > Araneae > Tetragnathidae > Metellina > Metellina segmentata. Next base: position 81,303,545 of record OX375872.1, on the reverse strand, counting down.
CATGTCGGTGTTGATCTTATAAAATCTACTAGTAATAATTTTTACTATAGGTGCTTCATATCATCGCCTCAGATTTCTTAGTAAAAATTGTAAAACCTCAATTGTAGTAAAACAAAACAAAAGTTCAAACAAAGATTAAACTCGTACAAAAAACGCCAGTGGACAGTTCGATTTTAGCAAAATGTCCACCATCAACAGGACAGAAGTGTCGTCTACCATCATCAGGATAGAGGTAAATTCTTCGTCCACCATCATAGCTTATATCCTGATGAAGGTGGACTTATTGCTCCACAGAAATGGGCATTGACGATTTTTTAAAGTTTTTATTATTTATTAATCGTTGTTTTGAAGTTTTGCAGCATTTTTTACTGCTAATTTAACTACACTTTTCACCTATTCATCCAACCTCAATTGTGCCTTTGGGCGAATTTGTTATTTGTCTGTGATTAGAAATACTCGCTAAATCATTACTTTTCGTAAATAGAAACGTGCAGAGGTAGTTCAATGTTATTTATTATATATAAAGCCATGCATATTAAGAGTCGTAGATATGAAATTGTTTTACTATTGATTTATTGATTTTAATTACAGATACGCATCACCTCAGAAATCTGAAGCCATGGTAGCAGAAATGCGCAATTCCTTCTATTGTGATAGACAATCTTCAGCCTCAGAGCCACCCCCAATGTACACTCCTTCACGATCGCTTCCTTTATCACCACCAAGTGGACAGAGTCCGCCAAATCCATCTGCCAGAGGTGAAAGCTATCAAGGTGAAACGATCAATGATATTCGTTCAAATGCTTCTCACCTAAATTGCTCAACTTCTCCAGTAATTCTCTCAATTGATTCGAGTAGAACTCTTCCCGTACCAGTACCAATGAATGAAACAGCGCAGCAGTTTGGACATTGTAGAACGCAAGAGCAATATTCCAATACCTATCCTGCTCAGTCAGTTCAATCATTTATGTTCAGACCGCCGTTTTTCAGTCGTGCTGATACATATTATGAGCAATGCTGCTCATACCTTCAACCTCATCATCCAATAGAGTCTCAAAGTCACCCAAATGCGTATTATGCTACCGACCAAAGAACGCAGCCCGTTTACACTCCTTTTAATGCGAGTGGCAAACCTTACAGTGATCTGAACCAGTATTTTAGTACGAAAGACTCAGATGCAACTACCAAAGATTCTGAAAGATTCTACATGCCTTCTCATTCCCTGCATTCCGATAGCGATTCTTATGTGAAAGTTCTGGACCAAAACAAGAAACCTTTTTCACTTCCACAAGTTTCGGCCAGTTCCCCAAGTGACTACGATTTCAGTTCTGATTTATCTATAGCTTCTGAAAAGTGTACTGTTTTAGACAGAAAACAGCCTGTTCCCAAAGATGCTAGTGTTTCTACACCCGATGTTCATTTTTCTTCGGGCGATGTAAGAAGATCGACGGCATCATTCCATAATTTAGGCAAAAGTGGAATGACAGCAGATTTCTCTAGTTACGAAAAACAACTTCCTGTAACCAATTTAGAAATACAGAACAAAATTATTCCTAATCATGCTAAAATCGACATGACAGAGGCAGGGACATCAGCGCAATTGGAAAACGAAGAGAAAGGTCCGTACGACGCCTATAGCAATCAAAAGAAACAGAATTATCTCAAACAAAAAGCTTACAACTGTAACCAGAGTGTGAAACGAGTTCAGCAGGGCAAGAACTGCAAGTACTCGTTGAAAGAGAGGCTTTCAAATCCTCCACAAAATAGCATAGCAGCGTGTTTGAACGATGCGATCAAAAGTCCAGTACATATGACAACCAGACCAGTAGCGGATGAGCTGAAGGTCCCCTCGACGAAACCTGCAATGTTCCACCAAGAACCAAAAGTAAAAGAAGTTTTCAACCCATCAATAACTAGTCAAAAGTGCAGTTCCGAAGGAAAATGTTGTCTAGAAGGTTGGACTAGAGAGGGTAATGGTGATCTAACGAGCGGCAAAATACTCAAACGAGCTCAAGGAAAACCAATAAAAAAGAGCTATACCAGAGGGTTGATTTTCAAGCCCTATTGTTGCAATGATAATGCATCCGAGCCAGCCAAGAGTGCGGACTTTCAAACTGAAGAAGAGGGGGATAGTGACTACGGATCGGACAGAGAAAAGGCCTCTACTTCCTCGGCTTCCCCATTCCCGTCTGCGGTGATTTCGGAGGGTGATGCACCAGTTGATCTTCGCCGGGGTCCCACCGACGGAGAGGATCAACACGTGCCGCATGTCTTCGTCCCAGGCCAGCATGCTCATCAGCGGCGGTGCCTGATGTGGGCCTGCAAGGCCTGCAAGAGGAAGTCCGCGACGATCAACAAAAGGGAAGCGGCCACCCTGAGGGAGAGGAAGCGAGTGCTAAATCTGAACGAGGCCTTCGAGGCGCTGAAGAGAGCGTCCAGCCGCGACCCCAACCAGAGACAGCCCAAGTTGGACATTCTGAAAAACGCCATTGAATACATTGAGAGTTTGAAAGGCATCCTCCACGTTTCATCGAGCATGAGTGAAAGGGACTGCGATAGTAGTGGCAGCGACTATGGGGTAAGTTCCTGATTATTCATTTATCCGTACAGAAAAATCATTTTGTAGGAAAGAGGCACAAAAATAACAGAAAGGCATAACACACTATCCTAGATGTTTACTGTGAACATAGAGAAACACAATCTTGCCATAAAATGGTTGTGTACTTATGGTACAGGGTACTATTTACAGAGACTAATGAGATCGTAACGTCCATTTCTAAACTTTGTTCTACAGTATTCCCCACCTGCCTGAAAAATGCCTTCCGCTGGGAAACTGATCTTAACGCACAGTTTGGAATGTTAACTATTGGTGCCAAGCAGTTTCCGATGCAATTAAATCTGAAGAGTTATTTGTATAATATTTATCGGAAGTTATAAATAATATACAAACATCTAATAATAAATATATCGCGCCCCGGTAGCCCAGTAGGTACAGTCGCGGATAACGAATCGGAGGGTTGCTAGCTAGAAACTCAATTCAAACAAAGATTGTCATATGAATGGATGCTGGTTCAAGTTAAATCTGTCGTGACCTCAAATGTCCTCACATTGGCGAGGTGTGGAAGTTTGGAGAGTGGGGTCAGGTCACGTGTTTACCACGTCATATAATCATGGTTCAAAATTACGAGATTGTAACTGTCCTTTTATATTTTCATTCAGGATTAAACCCTAAGTGTTACCAATAACCCCCGTTGTGTTGTTCCAGTGCGACGTAAATTAAATTACCTACTTATAAAATGGCTTCTTTAAATATATGGTTTCGTTATATAGAAATAACTTTTACTTAATAATTATGTAAAGGAAGATGCATGAATATAGATGTCGGGTTCGATTCTTCCCTGGATGCATTTCTCTTAAGCCTTTCTTCTTTGTATGTCCATTTACCAAACCTTTGGTGCAGCTTGGTCAAAATGGCCTTTCGCGCCATAAAATCCAACCAACCATGAATAAGAAAGGAAGGCAGATGACTCTAGAGAGAGCAAAATTAATATGCTTATATAATAAACCAAAGAAAACTTTATGGAACAAAGAAAGTTTTGTTCTCCAAACAGGTACACTGATACAGGGGTGGCACAAACGATTAAAAGAGGTCTTTTTCTACTCTTTCCCCCCATTAGCAACTAAGGGTATCCTTTTAAACAAAATCCTCTTAAAAGCTTCTATTTTCAAAATTTTGATGACTTGAAAATTCTTATTAGGTCAACGAAAATTTAGTTCCTTTTTGTATACAAATTGCGGATGGAAAAATATTTTTTAGATTTGGGGAAATTTTCTAAGTGTCACCAATATCGAAGCTTTGGCGGCACGCCAGGGCAACCGTTAAAGGAAAACATCGGAATCTGTAGCTGATAGATTATCATGAAAACTTTAGTAAGACAATCGGATCTTTTTCTCAAATTTGAAATTTTAATTTTCTGGCGAGATCTTTGATGTTTGTTTCTGATGTCCGTCTTGTGTCTAGTGCAGCATGGCCCCTTGAGTCATGAACCCCAATCAACCTCCTCAACGTCTGAGTCATGCATAATTTAATAAGCACATTTTTTTGTTTATCCTATTCGTTTTATATCTATCTGAGAACTAAAATTGCTACTAAATTTGGGTTTTAGAGGAGACTTTTGGTACTAGTATTTTAAAAAAATATGCAACTAATGCTTCTAATTCGATGGCGAGTGATGCAACTAGAGGATAGGGGCAGGCTATTGGGTCATTCCACGTGAAATGAGCAAAAATCAGGAAAAACCTATGGCCGTATGGTAATGGATTTTCATGAAATTTGGTACAGGGATTTAGTTTATGCATAAATAACGATATCCAAAGATGTAGGTTCAAAATTAAATATTTTCAAAATTTGAGGCATTTTAAGGATTTATAACTTTGAAGAGCAATTGTGAGAAAGCTTAATGTTGCTTGTTTGAAGTTCTGTTTCTTAAAAACTACTTAGTGTAGACAAACATGTTTTACATTTTTATAATTTGTACAAAAGTTTATTTTTTCACTATGCCCCCCCCCCCAACTATAATTTTAAACAACATATTTAATCTAAAATTTACTTGTAATAAATGGAAAATTGTCGTTTTTGACAGAATTAAAAACTTTTTTATAGGCTAAAAAAATTGTAAGACACCGTTGAAATTCATGCCAGTTACAGTGCTAGGTATGATAATATTACTGATAGAATTTGTAAGTCGCATTGTAATTCTTTCATCTTCAAAATAGCTAACGAAAATAACAAAATGACAATTTTCTGCTCTAAATAGGCATAAGAAATCAAATGAAGGACAGCTATGATAAAACCTACATTTCACTGGAATACAGTTTAATATGTTTATTACTTGTAAAAAAAAATCGGGATTGTAATCTGAGTCCTAAAGCAACAATAATAAAATAAAATCACAACTTTAGCTTCCCAGTCTGTGCATATTACGAGAACTTCCAATGATAACAGTGAAATTAAATGCAGATGATAAAACCCTAAATCAACAAAGAAATACCAAATCGTTTTTAACTTAAAAAGTAAACTATAAAAGCAGAAAATATCAGTGTCAAAACAAGCTTAAAAATGTCAACTTAGTATCATAGACATTATGACTTTTAACTAATTACCTTTTCAAATTCACGGTGGTAAAACTCCCATGTTAAATTTTGCATCTTTTATAATTGAAACGTGGATTTTTGTGCTACCGAATACTTTTTAACATCTTCACTTCTTTGCTTTTGATTGTGATAAATATGAAACTCGAATTTGTGACTTACAGTTGGGAATAGGAATGTCGCAATGAGTTACGCGTTCCCGTCATTAACCTTTGTTGAATCTTAGACTCAGTTTGAATAACATCAGTTGAAGGCAAATAAAAGAACTTGATTGAAATGGTTGAAGTACAGAAAGAGAATAGTTGTTTTGCATTTAAAATGTGATTGTCGTATGATTTCTGTAAACATGTTCTTGCTGCTAACCGTTTGATAGTTCCACCGATTCTATCGCATGGGTTTTCGCCATGACTTCTGGATTACTACTAGGGATGCGACATTAATGTCGATGTTTTCAAAACATCGATGTTTTATAAAAAAACATCTATGTATTTACCATCGATATATTGGAGGCGATGTTTTTTTAACATCGATGTTTACGCTTGTCGATGTTTTATTTTTAAAGAAAAAAGTACCATTATAAAAATTTAAAAACTAACAAAGTAGCAAAATTTTCATAATCAGTAAATTGAACATGCTTTTAGACCAAAGTGGCCAATGGTGAAGGGTCTGAAAAGTAGGGATGCGACATCGATGTTTTATAAAAATATTGGTATATTTATCATCGATTTATTGGAGCCGATGTTTGTTTAACATCGATGTTTTATTTTTGAATGAAAAAAAATATAAATTTAATAGTAAAAATTAAGAAAAATAACCGCGCAAGTAAGTATTTGTCAGTGATGGCAACATCTGTCCCATCAGAAAGAGTTTTTTCCCTGTCTGGTGGGATACTTGGTGAAAAAAGAAGTCGACTTAAGGTGGAGAAAGTCAACAAACTTCTTTTCTTTACAACCTGTAAATAACAAATATAGCGGCATATAATAATTATAGGCCCCAATATTTTTTATTTACAGCAAATAAAAAATACGTTTGTTGTGTTTGTCCCCCCATATAAGTTGTACCTACCTAATTATACTTATAGTTAGTAGAACCTATGTCTGATTGTTGTAAATATTATTTTCTTTTATATTATTCAATTTAAAAATAAAAGATTTGTTAATTCGTTTCAATTTTTTTTACTTTGTTCTGACGGTTAAAAAAAATGTCTTTGTTATGAATTAATAAACACGGCAAATGACAAATTAAATCTCCCCTCCCCGGCGAATATTAATGTTTGAGGTTACTAAACCAGTTTTAAGAAATGGGGGGAAAAGTTTAAATACACTGATGTTTAAAAACATCCATGGTTTTGGGGCGATGTATTATCAACATCGATATTTTAATTTTGAACATCGATGTTTTGCTGTCGATGTCGCATTCCTAATTGCCACTGTAACATTCGCCGGCGTTTGAAAGCTTTTGGTGCAGCAAAAAATTATCAGTTTAGAAAACCAAGCACATTTATAACCATCATTTAATAGTGTTTATTTATTCGGTTATCTGTCCTTGAATGTAATAGAATCTCTTTCAAAGGCGGAAATGTATGTCTTACTGGCGTGTTCCCGGCTTTTTTTATTCATCATGCGATAAAATAAAACGATAATTTCCATCTAGTTAAAATTTTTCCTGGGACGAAAATAAACAAATTACAATGATGAAAATTTTAGAACAGATAGTATACATCTTGATACATAATACTGAAAATTTGTGATGTTTTCGGAGTTGTCGCAATAAAATTTGTATTTAAAAAAATGGAAAATTCGCTGTTTTCAATTATTTTACTTTTTCATTATTATTTTTCGAAACTAAGGAATAGAAACACAATCACTAAATTATACCAAACTTTTAGACTGAGAAAGTGCTTTGTTACGAATAATTTTTGATACTGTCTTTCCTCATTTTTAGAGGTACTAGAGCAATTTTAAATTTGTATCAAATATCCAAAATCTCTATTTTAGCTGATCCCTGAGAATGAGCAATGACGGATATAAAACTATATTCTGACATTTCCTAAAAGACCTTTTACTGAAGAACAATATCAAAAATTTTAAATTTTGTGTCAATAACTTATAGAAATATAGAGTCTTAAACAGACTACCTATTAGTACTAAACAAATTTACATTTGTGTGGCCTTGAACTTTAAAATTCATTGAAAAATAAAATATACATTTTGGACATCTAATATTTGGCAGTTCCTCCTTACTATATGTGATCTATTTAAAAAGTAATTTTCATTAAAATCGGTGATGTGTCAGCCACAGCCAATTCTCTCATTTTGCGTGGTATGACCCTATTGCCCCCCTCCAAATTTTGGTTTCTTATTTTCTCTTTTCACATATACTGGATCACCCCAAAAGTAAAGCTGTTTCTTAGAGAAGTAAGTTTTAAAATAACGTAAATATGTATTCAACTTTAATCTGCGATATATTTCTATTATTACAACTTGTGTTCCCGTCTTAATTTTAAATCTATAATACCTTGATGATAGGCAATGGTAATTTTAGTTAACGTCCTTCTTGAGCAACACAACGGGCTATTGAACCTTGATGATAGGAGCTCTTGTGTTTTAATCCAAAGAATGAATCGTGATGGTTTCGAAGGCTTAGAAAAGGATGGTAATTCGACGGTGCCATATCAGGAGAATATGGTGGATAAATCGTAATTTCCCATTCATATTGTCTTAATTTTTGCAGTGTTTCTTGTGTCGAGTGAGATCATGCGATGTCGTGATACAAAACATGCCTTTTCTGTTGGAGTGCAGGTTTTTTAAATCAATACCTTGATTTAGCCGTGTCAGTTATTCACAAATTCGTAATACAACTCTTTTAGTGATGGTTTGACTTTCAGGAAGCAGCTCATAATATAGATAACGTTTGAAAACCATGATAACGTTTATTAATGTTTGGTAGACACGATATTGTTTATTTTTGTCGACACAGAATTACTGTAAATTCTAATAAAACTGTGCGATTACGCAAATAACTGTAAAACATTGAATCATTCATTTGATCAACAAGAAAAAATACCGCATTTCTTTTGGGATGATCCAATAAAGTACTAAAAATACATAGAATACTTTAGTGATGCTAAACTAAATATCAATTGTTAGATTAATTAATATTTTATGAAATTAAATATTTACTTGAAAATATATAAAAACAAAATATTAGAAATTTTTTTTGACACCGGCATAACCACCTCATATTCATAAGCATATATAATATCGTATCAACGCTTCATATCACCGGAGATACAAATAGTGAATTTCGTTTAAAAAAAAAGAATATAATGTTTAAGTAATAGCATTGGGGGGGGCATAAATACAATTTGAGAATACAACCATTTAATTATTTTTGTTTTCGGATCATCAGAGATGTGTCACTTTTTATGTGCAAAAAAAAACGTAATCCCTTACTTTAAAATTTATTTAGTGGAGAAATGTTAAGATATACAAACTAGTTAAACTTTTAATATTTGTTTTAAGATCGAGATCTATAATTGGCATAAAAATTGTATTTATAACTTTAGTTTTTCTTCTAATGTGTTCTTTATTATAGAGATGGAAAATTTTGCTATTGAATAGAGTTTAATCATTTCTCGATTTTATACCAGCAGAGCGCATTGCAAACAATTTTAAGCGTTAAATCCAACCAAACTAAACGCTATTTGCCTCGTTTGCAACTCGTCGGTTAGTATTTTCCATCTCAGTATAAGCCGACCAACCTGCCAGGTAGGTGGTTAAGGTGTTAGCCTCTAGATCGGAAGGTTCCTGGTTCAAATCCAGGTCAGTGTATGGATGGTTGTAAGCGTATGGTGTAGAGGCGGCTGGTACACCTTAAATTTGTCGTGGCCATAAGTCCTCGGGTTGATGTGTAAGTTTGGAGGGTGGGGTGCCAGCTCAGGTGTTGCCTCGTCATCTGATCGTGGTTCAAAATTACGTGGTTGTGTTCTCGGATCCTTCCCTTTGGGGACTGATCCCGGACCGTCGTCAATAGCCCGTTGCATTGCTCTAGTACGACGTTAATTAAAAAAAAAATTACCAAAATTACCATTTTTGTATAAACAAATATTTTCAATGACTAGACTTTTATTTTAAAATACAAATTATTGCCTGCTGCTCCGAAGAGACTGCATATTGTTATGTTAACCCTCCTGGTGGCTTGCTTATCTTCGTGTTCAAAACTGCTCCATTGTGTGGCCAATCTTTGGTTCAAAAAACCTGTTCAAAACTCACAAGTTTGTTTTTCTTTCTAGGATCTTCATTCCCTTTTGATTAATAAGGTAGTTTTGTCTTAAGATATTTCGTTAATTTCCTAAATTTTGACGCAAAATTCACTAGATCTTGAACTAGATAGCCCCATCTAAATGCTTGGAGAGGTAAGCAGTATCAAAATAAAAATTTATTAACTGAACCTATGCGTTTTGAACCTTTTCATTTTATAATTAATTATAAATGATTAAAATTGAACTCTACTGAACTGCATTTTTCATTTCTTCTTTAATGCCATTAAATCATTCCAAGGCATGTTTTTTTTGCCTTTTTTTTCTGTTCCTTTTCCCTACCAATTAATATTAAGTCTATCCCGAGAAGTTTATCGTCTGGCAGTCGCTATAGAAACGGAGCTCGTTCATTTTTAGTGGGTTCCTAGACGATCTATATTATCGTCAATGTGATTGACAGTGATGCTCATTGAAGCAACCAATTGATCGTGTAGGAGGCGATTGACGCACATTGATAGAACATTAGATTGATGGACATTAACGGGCGCCATTGACGGCGCCGATTGATCGTTTCAAATACGCAGTTGTCAATCGTTCGGGCAGTAGGGCTTTTATATCTTCGCTATCGTTTATGATAGTGTAAAAATTTCAACGAATTTGAAATCTGTGTGGAAAATTTTATCCCAGATAGGTACCTTAAATGTAAATTTCTGTTAATAAATAAGTTTTCAATTGAAACTTAAATTTTCGCTCTACGAATTTAAGTAATACGATTGTAAGTCGGGGTTCAACTTTGCATATAAATATTTAATTGGGACCAAAGACTAACAAAAACTCTTATTTAGAAGAAAATATTTTATAATATTGCAGTTTTTTTTATACATATTAATACAAAAAAATTACTGAGTTACTAAAAAGTTATTTCGATGTCGATGGTTTTATAAAATTAAACAAATTCGTCGGACGACACAATGCCTTCTTTTTTCACGCAGAATTTCTTTGTAGCAAGTTAATGAATTGTCTATGTTTGCTAAATTTTTTAAGTCCCGTGCAATTAAGCTGAAACCTTCTGTCATTTGCCAGGGCCCGCAGGTGGGCTTCGATAGCCGTCCCGTTGGTTTTGAGTGCAGGTGATTTATAACTGATTACTTGAAAAATCTGTTTACACAAGTAGATCTGAGATTTAGATCTCTATGGTAATAAAAAGTATATTTCAACTACCGTCCCAGCCTAAGCCATTCGTTGTATCGCCACGTAATTTTGAACCATGGTCAGATGACGAGGCAGCATCGGAGCTGGCACTGAGGACTTTCGGCCACGACAGATTTAAGGTGCATCAGCCGCCTCTACACCATATGCTTACAAACATCCAAGCCCTAACCCGGATTCGAACCAGGAACTTTGCGATCTAGAGGCTAACATAATAAAGCGTATATATAGTTTTTTTTTTGTAGAATAAATGCAAGTTAACTGTCCAGGTGCATAATTATATTCAGTGTTTTGAATATAATTCGCAGAAAGTTTGGTAAATGTTTGTGAGTAAAGCGGCTTCTCAGTTTTATCACTCTTTGTATCACGGTCTCTTTTTTCCTCTTCTTTTCTTTCTTCCGATTGCAGACAGCCAAATAAATTCAAGGCAAGAAAGCCCAAATCTGAATTTAACACCATTTTGTAACTCAAAAATTCGACACATCACGGCCCTTCGAAAACATTGACTGAATGAGATTGACGGGTTCATTGAAGCAATATTGAAAAACCTATCAATTGAAACCTTCAATCACATTGACAATAATATTGATCATCTAGGGAGAGCCCTTAAGTGGAGTGACAGAATTTTATTCTGTCTTTCGCGAATGTTTGCGGTGGAAAGGGTAACTAGAGAGGAGTTTACTGATATTGATCTCGGCGACAAGTAAAAATCTTGAATATATTTTTGAATCGTCAAAAGGTGCACCAAAGTGACAAACATGAATACATTCCCTACAGAAAATAGGATAAAGTCAATTTCTACTGTAAGAGATGAGGGCAGACTTTGTGTCTGTAGAAGTTCTCGTGGTATACAGGCAGTAGTTACATTACAACGATTGAATGATTTTTGAAATTTGGTTTTATGCAACTCTATCAGTTCAACATCATTAATTGAAAACCAATCCCACTGAAAAAATGTTGTTCTTACTCATCAAATTCTATCTGATGCTATGGTTTATTGAACAGTATCCCAGAAAGAAAAAAAATCACCTAAATTACCTTTTCTGTTTCTTTTAGGGGGAAATTGAAGCACGCTTGTGAATGAAAAATGTTTTGTTGACTTGAAAAATATTCGAATCGTACACAAACGTAACTTCCAAGAGGCAAAAAAGTGTTTTTTGATTTCCGAAAATTAATTTTTTGTAAATAACAGCGTTTACATATTTTTAAAAATTGGTAAAAGCGTTCAGAAAAAGTGAACAAGCTTTTAAAATGCGTATGCATATATTTTATTTAATATAAACACAAAATAACTTGAAATAAAAGAAGCATCGTAATTAAAAGGTTTTTATTTTGTCAATATTTCTGAATTTGTAGTTTTAATTTGTTTGTGAATACCCTAGGTAAGGCTTTGCAATCACCTCATTTTTAGTCTGACAGTGACAAAAATTGGTAAAATTTTTTCTATCAACATACACAGCCATTATAAAACAACGGAAGAGACTTACAAGACAGAAAACTCTGTGTACTGTTCGAGATGCGGTAAAGCCACCAATGCGATGTGAGAGCAATGGGGATTTTAAACATCACTGGAACCCTCCCAGAAAGAATGAATCACCAATAAATTGTGTTTTTATTCTGTCTGAATTTGTGTAACTTTAATTTGTTTGCTAAAACCTTAGTTGAGGTTTTGCAAACACCCCATTTTTGGCCTGACACAATGACAAAACAGGTAGAATTTCTTCAATCAACATTCTACAAAACAACGTGCTGGAAAAAAATCACTGAGTTCACCAGCGCGAAGTAGTAGCAATGGGGATATTTCACTGGAACCCTTCCCAGAAAGAATAAATCACCAATAAACTTACTTTTTTTGCTGCCGCTTTTTTGGGAAAATTAAAGCAAGCTTGTGCATGAAAATGAAAAGAAAAATATTCCAATTATCCAAAAATAACTATCAAGGGAAAAATTGTTTTCTTATCGAATTAAACAAGTTTTGTTGTATTGGGAAGTGTCAGTGTATGGTAAAACCAGGTTGCAAGAAATGTCTAGGGCGTTTCTCTCATCTGTCCTCTTGTGGAATTGGGGGAATTTTAATGCAAGAAGACATTTTCAAATATCGGACTCAAAAATGTTTTGGGGTAATTGAGTTGAGCGGTGTTTGTTTTGCTACCGCAGCAGAAATAAATTCCCATTAGCTTCTGTATTCACCCCTCGTAAGTACCGCTGATGTTCGTTATTTTTGGCCCCGTTACTAATTCACCACTCTTCCCCTTCCCTTGAGATACAACGAGAACCTGGATATATTTTTGGGCATGATAAATCGTAAGCTCACTGGATTCACTAGATGCTATAATCATAGCCACTTTGTTACTTCCCCTTCTTTTTTTTTTTCCTTCTGTAGAGCTGTAGTTTGTTCAAGGGTACTTATTTTTCTGAATGGAACATCCATAATGTTGCTCGAATGCCCAATGTTAAATAACAAGCTAAGTAAGACCACACCATTTATCTTTAAATTTCTAACTCGAGGATTTGAGCTTGCTAGATTTTTCACTTTGTAAAAAGGTATATACAAATTGCGTTCTGTGTGTCATGAACAAACATAGTTCCTACGAGAGGCATTTTCTGTTGGGCTCAATACAAGTGTCGGTAATGTTTCTGTGGCTGAACGGGAATTCCTATACGTATTCCGATTGTGACATCACTAGGCCTGTTTTTCGAATACCCCTATTTCAGTTCGCCTCCAATAAAAAATTTGCAAAGAATGAATTCCAAATTAATATGTCTATGATAGTTGATCGACGCGAAAAATATTAAACGCCAGATATCGCCAAAATGGTGATAAACCACATTTTAAAGTAACCACGATATGTATCGTGTGAAAAAAATTTGGGTGGCGGTAGTAATATCTTTGCATATCGTCTGGCTGGTTTACTTGGGGGGGGGGTAAAAATCCCTCTCACAGAACCCTAAGGAAATGTTTGGTAAACCATCAATGGCAATTTAATTTCCTTGCAGTACAATTTATTTGGTGCTTTTCTAGATTACCCTTTCGTAATTTTGCTGCTTCATTAATTCATTCATTTGCTGCTTCTTTAGCTTTTTCCTCGAACCTCTAAAAGTCTGCATTAATAATACTTCAAAAAGCACATTCGTATGTACAATACCCTACAATAATGAACCAGACAGCAAGATGTGATGGTATAAGGGAAATAATACATGTTTTAATAGTGGGGTGGTCCCCACGTACTGCAATTACACTAGCAACCCTTTGGGCATACTTTCAACAAGGTTTTGATACACAGCTATGGATATTTGTGTCCGTTCCTGCTTCAAGATTGTCGCCAGCTCAGCTGTAGATTTTGGACATGGTTCCCTGGTCCTTAAGCGTCGCTCTAACTCGTACCACAAATGTTCTATGGGGTTTAGGTCGGGACTTTGAGCAGGCCAGGGAAGACGTTTTACACCCATATATTGATACCACTACTTGACAGAGGCTGCAACATGACATGGAGCTTTGTCGTTCTGGAAGTAACATTCATCCATTCCATAAAATTGCCAGAGTGTAGGAAGAACCTGATTGTCCAAAATGCTGATGTAGGAGTCGGCGTTCAAGTTACCAGGAACACCATGCAAAGGTCCCAGGCCATACCGCGAAAAACACCCCCAAACAAGTAGTCTGATTTTATGCAAATCCGCTGACGTCCAGTCCATTATTGTGGGTAGTGTATATGTTATGGTACAAAACATATGAAACTGAATATTATTTAGAGCTGACAAAACTACAGTATTAATTAGATGCAATACACACACAGTACAAAGTTCAAAATCCGGAATCCTCCAGACCTCGGCCATTTCGGATTATATGCATTTTTTGTCAAAGAAATCTTAATCTAAACCCCCCACGAATTTTGCATTTCCAATAGTAAAATAGCAGATTTGTAAATAGGAATAACTTTAAAAAAGAAGGAAAAAAAAACGTTTTTAAGCAATGCAACACATTTTTTACCTTGCAAATCTTCTAATTTTTCTGTGTGGTATTTTTTCTGAACGTCCGTTATTTTGCGTTGATTCATCAATTAGGTCCAGGTTTGAATCCTTGTTCTATAAAAATTGTCTGAAAGATGTAAAAAAGTGAGAAAAAAAACCCCGCCACTTAGCAAAATGTCCGGATTTTGGACAATTTCGTACGTCCGGATTTGGGACTTTGTACTGTATTAATAATTGAAAATTGCAGGAAACAAATATATGTTGTGTATTTTAGTGAATATAAGCAATCCGGTGTCACTGTTTGATTATCCTGGAATCGAACCCAGGAAGGGGTGGGCCGTGGTAGCCCGGTTGAAAAAGTAACGGACTAGCAACCGGGGGGTTACGCTTTCGAATGCAACCACGACTGTCGTGTACAAAGGAGGCTGGAGAACGTTAAATCTGTCGTGTTCTCAAATGTATTCTCGTTGGAGTGGTGTGTATGTTTGGAGAATGCGATGCCAGTTTAGGTGTTACCTCGTCATCAGACCGCGGTTCAAAATGTCGTGGTGTTGTCCACGAATCTTTCCCTCCGGGT
Source organism: Metellina segmentata (assembly GCA_947359465.1). Lineage (NCBI taxonomy): Eukaryota > Metazoa > Arthropoda > Arachnida > Araneae > Tetragnathidae > Metellina > Metellina segmentata. Next base: position 81,288,378 of record OX375872.1, on the reverse strand, counting down.
TTGATCCCGGGACTCCTCCAGTGCGGTGTTAATTAAATACCTACGTACATACTTATGAATTACATTCAGCAAACTTTATAGCACGGTTTCAAATATAAAATATGAAAAATTTTGTGTGATAAATTTTTACTAACTGTAAACTTTCCACTATTCCCTTCAGAATTCCCTAGAATGTTTCCATGGCCTTTGCTATTTAAGGAATAACTTTCATGATGTCGCTATTTGTCTGTATCAACAAAATCGCGTGAGTCTTCTGATATCACTAACATTCACTAGACAACACGTCTTTCAAATTGCCTTTCACAAAGTTTAGAGTTCAATCCTCTTAGTAAATAAAAAAAATCCTAGTTTAAAAGGGGCTGAACTAAACCAGACGTAGTAAAATTACCATATCTGTCTGGCTATACTAAAGTCGGTCGCAAAAAATAAGTCCAATAGCTACGGAATAAAAAGTAAGCTGGGTAGCCAGACATTTAAACTTGGATCGCAGAAAGTTCATCGGGATGAGTTGTGATTGCTTTAACTTGTATGCAATTTACAAAAAAAATATTCTGTCTGGTTCAAAAGTATTGAAAACAGTCAATGTGTGAAGTTGACTTATTGATAGATAACGCGGAAATGTTTTTGCAGAGTCGTATCATTACGCGAGCTTACATGGTTGGAATGTGCGATACATGCATATTTTCAACAATCTAGTCGATGACGGATGAAAGTGGTTGGATAAATCTGACCTTGACTGAAAATAGTTTAGAGTCCGTTGGGGTACATATATTATCAAAAAAACTATATCTCCCTTTGTAGGAATGAATGTTTATGAAATTAACAAAGTTTTATTCGTTTAACGTTAATCGATCTAGAAATGAAATTTTTGCAGATATCTATTTTTACTCTTTAAAATAGTTCTTAAAATAGTGTTTCAGTGTAGTGTTTTGTTTTGAAATCTATAATAAAGTTTTCACCGCTGTCAATATATTCAATAACAAAACTCATAATGTGTGCAGATCAACAAAAGAGACAATAAAAAGTTAAGTAACAAACATATTTTTTATCAGACAGTGTAACTTCAATGTAATTCAGATGCTTTTTCCTCGATGAATTTGTTGTTTTTAAATAAACTTGATCTTGAATAACTTCAAAATTTTCTTGAACGAAGCTTTCGCTTTTATAAAAATTAACTTTTCATATCATGGTAAAATAAAAATTCCAAGACAGGTGGTGCCGAAATATTGACAAATTCTTATACATTTTTATTTAAAGTATAACTGTCCGTATTTATTAGATATTATTCTTGCGGATTTGATTGTTAAATTTCTAGAATAACAATGTTTTCTTGTCAAACTTACGTAACCACGGGTAGAAAGTAAGAAAATGAAAGCTACCCCCGAAACCATATTCATTATTTCTGATTATGAAATTCATCAGGTACAACCCAATTCCCCTCCCAAGTTTAAAATTTAGAAACTCGTCAGTCTGTATTTTCATATTGTGGCTTGATGTCTCTACTACAGGAAAAATAAAATAAAATCGGTGTCGAAACTTTCGTAGTTTCCTGATAATCTTTTCTCCGAAGTTCGCCGGCGACATTTTCGGATAAACGTTTAAGGAAAAGCATCTGACACATTTTTACTCTTCAAGTATCAACTCAAAAAACACCAGCCTACCTTTGTTGTATCTAGACTGGTTTTAAGTTTCGAACCATGTGTTGGAAAACGAAATCATTAGTGCCCTGACGTCCCAAGATAAGTCCTATTCCCACGGCAGGAGGTTTGTGGAAGATGTGCACGGGATTGCTTTGATAACGAATTTCTGCTTCCCACATGGAAATAATTAGCTTATCTTAGTATTTTCTTAGCTTTTTGTACCTAAGTCGGCGCTGCTTCCTAATTCATTTCCCCTGAATTAGTATCTGAGTTATACGTTGGAAAAAAAAGGCATTTTTTTGGAAACCTGTCACCTTATCACGTGTATTATCGTTGTAGGAGGTGAAAACGGTCACGTTTCTCACCCTTTCCCTGTGGGGGATGAAAATGTCTGCCCATTCAAGTAAACGGTGTGATGCGTGATTGGAAGCGAAAAAATCGTCGCAACTGACCTTTTAAAATTTCATTCGTATAAAACAAGATTTAGACATTTAAAAAAGAAATCGAATCTGTTTTGCTTTGCTCAACGGTGACTGATGCACGTTAACTCTGTCGTGAGCTCGAATTGGTCTTGCGTTGGTGCGGTTTGGAAGTTTCGAGAATGGGGGTGCAAGCTCAGTTGCTAACCTCGTCATCTAACCGTGATTTAAAACTACGAGGTGTTGTCTTCGAGTCTTTCTTATCTGAATTCATCCCGAACAGTCGTCAATAGACCGCGTGTGCTCTTGAGCAACGTAAATTCAAATAATATATATTGCTAATGCAACGGGAAAATGTTTTTATACTGTAGATAGGAAAAATCTTTAATTCTTACCAGTGTTGATACTCGCTTCCAACGTTTCAGTTAAAAAAGTTTTTCGCCATGTATAAGAATAACTTGGTAGAAATATAAATTATTTGATAATAATCTGTTGGAAAACATTTTCCAAGAGGAGAATTTTCTTCTAAAGACATAGAAGTATGCCATGAAATATAGACACTAGCATTAGAAGACAAAGCATTATAGACATTAGCATTAGAAGTAAAGAAAAATAAACATCTCAGTTATTTTGTACCCTTCTGTTTTCTGTGTGTAATGGTATAAAACAAGGCATTGTGGGCAAACTGTATAAACATCTGATTAGCGTATAGTAATTAACTGGGAAATGACTGGAGGGAATGTCTATAGTATAGATTCTTACTCTCTCATTGCTTCTCATATCGTTATTAGCACAAGAATACTCTTGTTGAAAATTTCATGGGTCATTGAAGCACGCATTCTCAACATGGCATTTCATAGCAGCCGATTGATTTTTGATTAAACTTGTGTGTAAAATATTTTGAAAATTAGATATTCATCAGTCTTACAGACACTTTTAGTCAGTTGACATTATGAATTACAGCAGGGCTCGAAATACCCGGGTGCACAGGTGCACTATGCACATGGAAATAAAATTGTGTACCTAACGTTAAAAAAAAAGGGGACGTGTTTTTGTTATTTTGCTGTTTGAACACAAAATATTAGTACCGACCTCTCTTGTTCTAAAGGAACGTAATTAAAATTCATAAATACATACTAAGTGAAAACAAAATCGCTGGGCCGTAACGGGTTTATACAGGAGGAAGGTTTACGTGTGCCTCTGACATCAGAACATCTTTAAATTCACATTTTATCTGCTTAAAATACTGTGTACTCGTTTATTTTTTATGTATTTTTTATTTTTACGATTTCTTTGGAATAGACATCCCGTATTTTTGTAAAGACCTCGTGTTTCAATAAAGTGTAAAGCCGTAGGAATTCCTGACAATTGTCTGGACACTGCGTATCGTAAACAAATATTTTCATTATTTATCTTCAAATTCAGATTTTATCTGCTTAAAACATAAGTGTACTCGTTTATTTTTTTGTGTTTTTTTTTTTAATTTTTATTTTTACGATTTCTTTAGAATTTGGTTTGTACCTGTTTGGTTTGTAAAATGTTTTACGTTTTAATAGCTAAAATCATTTAACAAATAAATCCATTGGATGTATTATTAAAAAGTTCGTAAAGATGCCACCGAAGAAGCGTTTATATTTCTTCGATTTTAATACATCTCTATGGAATCATGTCGATATATCTGTGAGATCTAATGTTATGAGGCCAGCGTTATGATACAGGGAAACCTCAAAAATTCGACATCCAGAAAACTAACAACTTTAAAAATCCGATATTTTTTCAGATATTTCATTTTTGTTTTTAATTCCTTGGTTACATTTAAAATTGTAATTTTATTTTTAAGTTTTTACATTTTCTGTGTTGTTATAAATTATCCCTTTCAGCACCCCCTCGTTGGTTTGTTTCACTCCGTAGTACAACTTTACCAGTACAGGAGTTGTCTGTTGTACAAATTGAACAACGGACAATCTTTCCGCAGACGGCAAACCTTTTACTTAAGACCGTTTCCTTTTTACAATTTACAACTTTACAGGATTTAAGACAAATTGTTAAAACATACCAAAACACTTGGAATCAACAGATCTGTTTAATAAACCACAAGCGAGAACATAGCACTTAATAATAAGTACGTATATAATATAAACTACTTAGATTGTTTTAAATTCGACAATAACTTTTCCTTTATATTATTGCGTTATTTTTTAATTCGTAAAATGTTAATAAATATTTAGTTTTTTGCACTTTTACTTACTTCTATTTATAAGGCGAAGACGTGGAAAATGTTTCGAAAAAATATAAATACGTACTATTTTACGTAACGCTCCTTATACGCAATGTTTGGATAGCTTCAGAATTCCGATATTTTCAGTGCAGGTTGTAGGTGGCGCAAATTCAATTTTTTCTCTAGATGTATTCTTCTGTGTCAGTGAAACTTTCCTTATGTGTGCATGTCCATTTACGTAACTCTGTTCGGCGCAGTTTGGCCCAAAATGGCCCTTGCGCCATAAAACCCAACCAACCAATCCAAATTTTCTGAAATTCCATCGATGCCGGTCCTTGGGTGAATTTCTCTTTTCTCTGTCAGTAAAACTTCCTTTGTACGTATATGTCTATTACTTGATATTGTTTGTTTTGTGTCTGGCACAGCATGGTCAAATATGGCCCTTGCGGCATAAAAACCCAACTGAATCAACCAACCTACCCATCAATGCCGGATTTTCGACGTAAAACTGCATAATAATTTGAACGCGTGATAGTTGTAAGTCCAAGAAAGTTTATTTGGTGAGACGTTTACATTTGACTCACAAAATACTATATAAACTAGTTTATCGCACACCATTTAATTCTTCCCACTTAAATTCTAAATTTAATTCATATCCCCCGAGGGGCCACCCGCGTTCCGAAATGTGAACGCCATTTTGCTTCCTACTCAAATAGCGATGTCTCGTAAATCAACTACTGCTAAAAACGCACATGCTATATCCTCGGATTAACGAAGACTTTTCAGTGAGCTGGGCCAAAAAAAAAGAATTTTCAGTCTTTGTTTATGGGCAATTTACTCGCCGTTTTTTTTCACGAATGCAGTTATCAGATAAGTTTGTATTTGTGTTGCTAGTTTGTCATTTGACGTTAAAAAAAAACAATTTATACTCTTTTTTTTTTATTCGTTAAAACTCACTAAACAATAAGAAGGACTTGGTAGCATTCTAATTAGATTATTCAGTAAATGTTTTTGTAAAATGACGTAGCTCGTGTAGTTTTAACTGAACAAGCAGGAAAGGAAGTTAACAACTCAACGAAATAAATTTTATCATCTTAATGTTTCGTATTTTGAAAGATATTATTAAGAGAAAAAAAAAGGTGCTTCAATCGCTATCGGTTTTTTAATGATTATCTTCCACGAGATACATTTTGTCTGTCAAGCTAAATGTAGGTGGCCTTTGTGTTTGAGATACGTGTTTCCTGATCATAATGTGAACATGACATCAGTTTGCTTGTTTATTCGATAGAGCACGATGTCAGCACTTCGCCAAAAAAATTTCCAAGGAATGAATTCCGAATAAGGGTAAGGCGAGGTAAATGTAAAAAAAAATTGTATGTTCACTTCAACCCTTATTTTCAAACTCCTGACAAAGTAATTAAACATTGTTCACCCTACTAAACTAATTTGTCACTATTCTACTTTGATATTTAATTAATACGAAGATTCCAGAAAAGAAATTTAACACCGTACTCGGCTGTTTACAATTACCACACGTGTTTACAATTACCCCTGAAAGTAGGGGTAGTTGTAAACAACGATTTTCCTCGGGATATTGAATATTGAAGAAGTGACGGCATGAGCAGTAGTCATGGCAGTAGAAGGAACTCCAATGGTATTTTTACCCTTCTAATACCATGTTTAGAATAACCCCGTTTTTGATCTTTACATTTACAAAATACTCCCACTTCTTACCCCAGCAAAATATAGTGACACTTAAAAGTTGCATTGATCATGAGGTGAACTTCCAGGAATACATAAGAATAAATAATTCAAGCATTTACTGAAAAAAGAATGTATTTAGTGTAAAAAACAAAAAATTATACAAATTTAAAAATTAAAAAAAAAAACTAAAATTTGAAAAATACAAACTTATAGGTATAAAAAAAAAAAAAACATTACATTTCTTACACATTAACAATGCCCTCAAATTAGAAAATTTCTTTACGGCCTTCTTTGCTACAGGTTGTAGTAGGTAAAACTGCTTAGACATGCTATTTGATAACACAGAATTAGTCTTCTTCAACAACAGCGAATTTAGTCTATGCATTATCGATGCATTTGAGTCTGGTGATCTCAAACTCCTCTTCTGAAACGACATTCACCCTTCATAGATACGAAAAATGGGTTTTCTTTCTCTTTCCCTCCTCAATATCTACAAGCAGAAAAGTAGTCGTTTCAAGGTCTTTCATGAATGGATCCAAAATATTTAACTTCCCCTACAAGCTAGTCTTCTATATTTTACTTGAATGTTTAGAGAACTTCAAACTCTCCACCATCAATTGTTAGTCAATTCTTTCAATAGTTCATCATCTTGGTTCTTTCACTTTCTTCTCACTCGGCTTATTTTTGTTATTTTTTCTCTTCTGCCTCCTTCAAGAGTGACACTACTTGGTCAGTTGTAAGAACTTCACCATATGTGTGACGTTTTAGTAAATCAGTCTTCCTGCTCCCCAAAAACACGAAAAAAGAAAAAACGCAATTCAAACGTACTAAATCCGATTAAATACAAAATTACACGGAAAACACATTGGTTTTCCATCCAAATTGAACGAAACTATCGGCAAAGTTATGTTTACAATTACCCCGTCCCTTGAAAAATATGGGGTAATCGTAAACATTCAACTGTAGGTGCATTAAGGTTCTTAGAAGGAAAAGGCAATGATTTTTTGTTCAATAGAAACATAACTGACCGTAGTAAAGAATTGGAACAACATAACGTTCAATATATTATGGAGGGCAACAGAAAATTTAGCACACAAAAACTTTAAAACCCAAACGTTTCAATCACAAATTTTTCAACTAGACAGATTGCTATCAGCTGTAGTTCAAAGGCATACGAGATCACCATATTACATCCTCAGGGTTGCCAGCTTTCATATTTCACAACTTTTTAGTTTCTCGGAATCCCACGTCGGCGCTTGTATAGCTTGTTTACAATTACCCCGCCTAACCCTACTTCACGATAGTTCATTGGTAACTCTACTTAGAATTAAACTCCAAACGTTGCCAAAATGGCAATGAACTGCCCGATAATTCCCCCCCCCCCGATATGTATCAAGCGAGAGCATTTGAACAGTAGACGTAAAATCTTCGCACACCTCCTGATTTGTTTGTTTACACTAAAAATCTCTCACCTAGATGGATGTATTCATTTGTATGAATTTGATTTTTTTTAAACAGTTGGTAATTACTACAATTTATACTGCTATCTCAAACATATTCATTGCAAGTTACAATGCATTAAAAGCTTGATCTAAAATTAGTTCTTGTAAATACACGATTTAGTTGTCTTTCATAAACAGCCAATAATTTCAACTTCAAGATTTTGCGTTTCATTACATGAAAAAATAAGTAAAACTATTGTAACTAACTTCATATTAGAAATTTAATGGTATTCTGTTTTATTTAATTGTCGTTAATGTTAGGCTTCTATAATTTTATATTTGTGAAGTAGATTGATTGGAAGGCATAAACAATGACTGTTTGGCAATACCTTTAAACAACAGTTATTCTAATTTAAGCATCTAAATTTGGATTTCCAAGTAGAAGCATATATTTTTTTTCAACGGCAATGTTTTTGTCAGTATAATAAATAACACTTAATCAATGCTGCAGTATAAAATGACTGATTCTAATGTGGTCACACATATAATATTTTATGTAGTTGATGTCCATTCAAATTCTTACTTTTGTACATATGCGCTCTTTTGTGTGTAGTAAAAATATTAGTTTATCAAGCTTAATTTTTTTAAATAAAATTACTTCTCTGCCGCCTGTACGTTGCCTCAATTCTGATTGATATGAAGTCGATGTAGAAGCTCCAAACAAAAATTTAAGCACACATTCAGTGATGCTGAAAAACATGGAACACAAAATCTGCGAAGCATTAGTGTTTTATTCTTTTTTTTAAATAATTGTTGAGTTAAAAATATCCCACAAACTCTTTTCATTCCAAAATTTTTGTCTCTCGTGTTTAGCGCAGCATGACCAAATATTCTTTGCACGATAAAATCCAACTCAACCATTTGAAAAGTATTTATCGTAAAGCTCATCAATGTCTATTTCAGCTAGCAGGGCATTTTTCTAGCTCGTTCGTACGGAATGCGCAAAAGTTGCAGCAAAAACAATGTGCTCGTCTTACTTTATTTGTTCAAATTCCGCGCCAAGACAAATAAGTTTGTGTAATCCTAACCTAACCATGTGTCTTAAAATGTCATTTACCGACAAAGATTTTTCAGTCCGTAGCAAACAAGACGCATGCATAAACGTGACAAGAATATTTTCGTTTGTACACCGGAAGCGATATTAATTTACTATCTGCGGCGGAATCTGTCTTTGGCATTTGTCAACTTCTTGTTTCGAATCTGCAAGTAAAAATACACCTCCCCAGAAAATAGATAAATGCCGACCCTGAAAGATTAGTGAACTTTTTGGAAGATGGCCGTACTGATAACGCTGTAGTAAACTACGATTTTCCATCTTCTATGGTATCAAAGGCAGCAACTCATCTGAGCTAAGCTTCTGCGATAAGCATCGTGTTTCTTCGAGGGATATTCTGGAAACCAACACCAGAAGCTGTTGAAAAAGCTCTTTGTTTTCTTTCTTCTTTCTATAAGAGTAATTTCACTTAGTCGTAGAGAAGGCTTCGCTGTTAAGTCTGCAGATTTAGCTTATCAATTCCTTTAGATTCAGTTTCGAGGACATTATTTCTGTACCTTGGTAGAAAAGGGGTCATGTCCATTTCGAAAACTTTGGCAAGAGCTAATTTTACATCAATAATAATTATTTTTAATACAGCTTACAAAAACGTTTCCGATGTTTAGATACTTTCACAGCAGAACATTCGAACTTTTCTATAACTTTTATTATCTCGAAGTCATTTGTGAACATAACTAAAAATCAGTGATTTTGGATATTGACCCTTTTACTTCCAAGGTACAGATTTGTGTTAAAAATTTTGTAATCGAACTATGCAAAACAATCAAGTTGGTAGTTGAATGAACGTCGCATTGGAGTAACACAGTGGGTTATTGGTGACGGTCCGGGATAATAATAAAATCTGAGGGCACATAGTAATTTTGAACCACGGTCAAATGACATGGTCAACGCCTGAGCTGGCACCCCTCTCTTAACTACTATACCACGCCAACGTGAACAAACAATCAGGAAAATTTATCGTGTATACTTGATTTTAATGCTAAAATGGATAATTTCAATTGATCAAGTGATGACTCCGCTATCATTTAAAAAAATTTTTATTTTTTTATTCAAGAATCTTTTTAATTCAAATGCTTTCCTTTCTGTGGGTAAAAGCTGTCTTAAACGCATGATTTCGACCAGCAATTTCTAACCCTTTTCATATTCATAATACACAAACTACCTAAAATTCTGCGGAACACCAAAAAAATTATTTAGGTATTATCTTGATTGATTTGCAACAAATAGCAGTTGCCTACCCTTTTGGCTCTAAAGTGGCTCTTTAAAAAAGTGTGATTGAAGCAACTGATTAAAAAAAACGTTGTTATATATAAATAATTCTCACAATTATTTATACGGGTATCCCTTGAAATTATTTGTGAACACACTTGTTAAAACTTCAAAACAACAGTTTAAATTAAATAATCCGTTTCGCCATCCGTAAGGCACGCTAATACCATTCTTAAGGCACACCAATTGAAAATCGCTGGTATAGAGATTCGACAAATATCTCGAGGAATAGAAACCTATTCAGAAATCGACAGAAAAAATCTGAACCCACCAAGATTTTTTGGATCGAATAGAAATTTGTTGATTTTTCGATAAAAATGTAAAATTGGAAAGCTTTCATAGTCGTGAGAGTGTGTAAAGTCTTAGTTTCCCACAGCGAGAAACTGCAAGGGGTGAAGACATTTTTCCAGCAACATAGTGTCATCCAGATCTGTTTCATGAGGTTTCAATTAAGAACGCATCTTAGTAGCAGTGTTTCCTCAATCATGCATCGGCGAACCGTGACTCTCTTTGACCCTAAATGCCATTTGTCACAAGATTCGCTCACGAGATGTGCAGCTGATGATGTACGGAGGCGACACTAGAGCCTCTGACAAGCATCCATACCATCCCATTAGTAGAAATTTCTCTCCTTTAGATACTTCAAAAGTCGCTACAGTTTTCGTTAAATTTGATAGATGAGGGAAAGAAACTTTATAACGTGTTCAATACTTAACTGAATTCTACGTCAACTCTTGAAGAAATATCATGGGAAGTCTACATACGGAGATCGCCGTTATCATCGTACCTGAAGCCCAGGAAATGTGAAACGTTTTTTCTGCTCTAACGCACAGTTTATGTACAATGTAAGTTAAATAGTAAAAATATATTCAGCGACACTATAGCCTATGACAAGCATCCCAATAGTAGAACTTTCTCCATTGGATATTTCAAAAGTGGCTACAGTTTTCGTTAAATTTTATAGATGAGGGAAAGAAACTTTATAACGTCTTCAATACTTAACTGAATTCTACGTCAACTCTTGAAGAAGTATCATGAAAAGTCTCTACATACGGGGATCGCCGGTATCATCGTACCTGGAGCCCAGAAAATGTGAAACGTTTTTTTTTCTGCTCCAACGCACAGTTTATGTACAATATAAGTTTATTAGTAAAAATATATTCAGCAACACTATAGCCTCTGACAAGCCTCCCAATAGTAGAACTTTCTCATGTGGATACTTTAAAAGTGGCTACAGTTTTCGTTAAATTTGACGGATGAGGAAAAGAAATTTTATAACGCTTTCAATACTTTAACCGAATTCTATGTCAACTCTTTAAGAAGTATCATGAGAACCCTTAGAGTCCCTACATATGGGAGTCGCCGGTACCATGGTACCTGGAATACAAGAAATGTAAAAAGGTTTAAGTACTCTAATGCAATTTGTTTCTAAGTTTAAAAAATTTGTATATTTTTGCGACACTAGAGAGCATCTGTGCCAAGTTCTACCATAGAAAACTTTTCCTCCTTTCTCGAATACTTCAAAAGTAGCTATAGTTTTCATTAAATTTTATATAGAAAAGGGAAGTAAACTTTAAACTCCCGCGCGCTCGTTCAGTACATAGTCGAATTTTAGTCTAACAATTAAAGAAGTTTCATGAGAGCCCTTCTAGGTCCCCATATAGGGGATCTCCGGCACCTGAAGCCAAGAAAATATGAGTAGGTTTTTGTACTATAACGCAGGTTTGTTTCTAAATTTAAGTTATAAATATGTCCATTGTGTTTATTAACCATACTGGTGGTTGTCTCGAAGAGATGTCTCGTCATCAACAACACTGACCAGATCTTTATGTGGACGAGATGTCTCGTCAAAAAACATTTAGAAGGTTAAAGTTGCGTGTGTCCATGGAAAAAATAAATATTATCCATTTGTGCAAGAGTTAAGCATTGAGTACATATTTTTTAATTCATAAGGGGTCCATCATCTATCCTGGTATTGAGCTAAGGAGTGCAGATGTGGGAGCCCTTGTCAACCCTATTTTTATCTTAAACTATCTGAGGCAGTTATTTTTAACCGGGGGTCTGCAACTATCTTGGGTTCGTGTAATTACCTACAACAGCGATTTTCAACTTTTTTCCATCTCAAGACACACATAAACTACTACAGTGTAGTTACTAATCATCTGCGGCACACCAAAAAAATTTGTTTGCCGATCTGACAAAAAGAGATATAATTTTGATTGATTTATACAAAAAAGTAAACACCCACCCCTTTTGCTCCAAAGTGGCTTTAAAAAATCTTTTTGAGACAATATATGGTACTTTAATTTTTAAAAAATAGGACCGCGGTAGCCAGCTTGGAAAAGTAAGGGATTAGCAACCGAGGGTTGCGAGTTCGAATCTAACCAAAGGCTGCCGTGTACATGGGGGCTGGTGATCCTTAAATATATAGTGGAGTCAAATATCCTCACGTTGGCGTGGTGTGGAAATTTAGAGAGTGGGGTGCCTGTGAATTCGTTATTTGACTGATTCAAAATTATGGATCTTTCCCTTCGTTTTGATCCCTGACCGTCGCCAATAGCCCATTGTTTGCCTCAGTGTGACGCTAATTAAATACCTATCTACCTTTAAAAATTCTTTAAATTAATTTTACGCGAATTAAAATAAAGGTATTGAAATTATTAGTGAACACATTTGTCTTAAGTTCAATGCTAAACCGTGGGAATAACATGAACACAATTGAAACCGCTTCACTATCCGTATGGCTCACCAAAGCTATTCTTCCGGTCCACCGTTTCGTTTCTTTCCTTTCAAGATTGATCCCGGACCGTTGTCAATAGCCTTTTGTGCTGCTCCAGTGCGACGTTAATTAAAATACCTACCTCTGGCACACCGTTTAAAAATCACTGACGTGGAGGAATGTGACTCCGAATCAGACGATGAAATATTCATTTGAAAATGTAAAATTTTATCGTTTTTTAGTTTGAGAAGGGAGTTAGATACTCTGTTATTCTTATCAATCCTTCCATTTTTATTTCTATGCAGAATTTATTAAAATACTATTGACTACTTTCTACTTTGGAATTCATGTAGGTAGGTACATGAATTAGAATTGCACTGGAGCAAATCAACGAGCCGGGATCAATTCCGAAGGGAAAAATCGAGAACACCTCGAAATTTTGAACCACAGTCAGATGACGAGGTCAATACCTGAGCTTTGTAATTCATATAATTTAGTACTTATACGCATAAAATAGGCACATTAAAATAAATCATGTTTTATTATACACAGAGAGCTATTATCTGACTCAAACACTGGGGTTGTCACTTCTTATTCATCTATTGATAGGCATTTAATTAAGTTTCAACTGTGTAAAACATGGTATTGCATGCTTAAAGCACTTAAATTACCTGATTGCGATAATAACTTTTTTGTACCATGTTAAAAAAACGTGTGACCATTTTCTTTTACTCAGTTCCCAAAATGCAATTACCCCTTTTCACATTTTTAGTTCTAACCCCTACCCTTCCACTTCAACAAGTAATCTTTGGGCCGTGGTATCCCATTTAAGTTGAGTCGCGGATTATTTGTCGGATAGTTACGAATTCCAAACACTTCATCTAAAAACAGTACGTTGGGGCTGTAGCACATTATATATGCCGTGGCGTCAAAATTTCCTCACGTTGGCGTAGTGTGGAAGTTTGGAGAGAGGAGTGCCAGCTCAGGTGGTCACCTCGTCATCTGACCATGGATCAACATCACAAGGTGTTTTCCGGGAATTAAAAGTATAGCATACCATCTTTCCCTTCGGTATTGACCCCGGACCATCACCAATAGAACATTGAGTTCCCCCCCAGTGCGACATAAATTTAACTACATACCACCAGTAATCTTAAAATTAATGTGGTAATGTAATTAATTAACGTCGCTCTGAAGCAACACAACAGGCTCTTTAAAAAGTAAGTCAACAATAAAAACGAAAGTTTCAAAAAATCTGCAGGAATTTATTATTTTTTAATTCCAGTCGACTCAGTATGAGATAAAAGTATTGGAGACTGATGGTTAACACTCCGAATAATTTCGACGAGATATCTCGTTCATCAAGATCTGACTAACTTTGCTAATGACGATATGTCTCGTCACAAAGATATTATCAATTTCTTTTATGATGACGAGATCAAGATCAGGTCAGTTTTCTTCTAACGATGAGATACTTCGTCGGAGCACCATCAGGAGGGTTAGCGGACAGAGTTAAGGAGAGAACGGTAATCAAAACGATTCATATTACTTTTATTTTCTATTCACTAATCGGATCTTTTTTCAGTGTCGAATATCAACTGTAAATTTTAATACTTTGTTGATGTAATCTTCTGTGGGACTTTAAATAAAGTTTTATCTGAAACTGCACGAATTCGAAAAGTGATTCGAAAAAAAACCCGTCTTTCCTTTCCTGGGTTCCTATCCCAATTTAATTGTCTAAAGGTAAATGAACATAACGTTACTACCACGCCAAAACATAACCCAAAGGCGCGCGAATCTCTATATTTGGCGATTTTCATCTAACTGCAATTTTCCGAGTCAACATTTCAAGTTTTATACTTTGAAGAATTGACCATGATGACTATGACATTACTTGATTCTTGGGGAAATGCTGATCTTCATGAGACAGCAACAACCTTTGAGTCGTAACTAGGGATGCGACATCGACAGCAAAACATCGATGTTTTTAAAATTCAGTGTATTTAAATTTTTTCCCCATTTCTAAAAACTGGTTTAGCACCTAGTGATCGACAGCAAAACATCGATTTTCAAATTTGAAACATGGATGTTGATAATGAATCGCCCCCAAACTTTCGATGTTTTTAAAATTCAGTGCATTTAAACGTTTTACCCCATTTCTTATAACTGGTTTAGCAACTAGTGATGTGACATCAGCTCCAATACATAGATGTTTTTTACAAAACATCAATGTTTTGAAAACATTGACATCTATGTCGTATCCCTGCTTTTCAGACCCTTCACCTTTGGTGATTTTGGTCTAAAAGTATGTTCAATTTGCTGATTATAAAAATTATGCTACTTGGTTATTTTTTAAATTTTTATAACGGTACTTTTTTCATTTAAAAATAAAATATCTACAACGTGAAAACATCGACAAGTATAAACATCGATGTTACAAAAACATCGATCCCAATACATCGATGTTAAATATATCGATGTTTTGAAAACATCGACATCGATGTCGCATTCCTAGTCGTAACTTGATTTTTCTCGAAGCATCAAATCTTTGAACGCGTTTTTGTAGAAATGACGTGCTTTTGGTGTGTTGTTATCTATATTTCAATATGACTTCTACTATTTTTAGACATGTGTACGTATATTTTGTCTGTGGGATTTACAATACTACGATTTTTGCTATTAAGCTTTCAACAACGTGTATTATTTATAACTCTCCTAATGGTTGTCTTGACATGTTATCTCGGGTTTAACAAAAACCATATGCAGATTGTGCTGAGGATATATCTCGTCATTAGCATAATTTGTCAGATCTCGATTGACGATGTATCTCGTCGAAACCTCTTGGAGGGTTAATTGTATCTAACTCTAAAAATATTTCGACCAGGATTCAAGTCCCATGGTCCCCTCCTCCTGAATGTGTCCCTGATTGAACAACAGATATTTTTAATCTTCAATCTGCTTCCTTTAAACTCACCCTTGTTCTTGTGTTGTGATATTTAATATTTAAAACTCTACTTACGTTGACAGCACAAATAATACTTAGATAGAACATTTTTTTTCTTCGTTAGATTCTTCACTTTTATAGAATTACACACTTGCATTTTTCTTTGATCGCAAACATCAATTTTCTGGTCTGTCAGCAATGTTTCATAGTCTTCGTCGGATCTATTTCGGGCGACCTGAATTTCATTTAAAATAGATGATCTGGAATAGATAGCTTCAATTAATCTAAATCTTTCAAGTTACTTAGTTGAAATAATTGTCCCGGACTCAGTCGGCAACAAAAGAAGTGTAAGATGCCTGAAGTTAAGGCAAGAACGACAGCCAAGATGTTTTGCTTTAGAAAGATATTCTTGGGTATAAATGGTGCTGGAGAAGGGGGAATTTTAACCGAGAGAGAGGGAAGTGAGTAGTTGACTTCGTGTCAAACCGTCAGGTCAGGCCTAAGACGATACTTCACCTTTGACCTCGCAGTGACAACTTGACATCTGCGTGACACTGCAGTGATAGTTGAAGACGAGAGTGCAAATCAGAAAATAACGATTTGGCATTCATACAGCGGTCTTCTTACCAATTATTTGGCAACAAATACGCCCACTGACACATTAAAAAAACACTTCGCTAGTCTCCCTAATGATTACTAGACTGGTTGGGAGAAAACATGTAAATTCGGCAAACCACAATGCGGATCTTATTTAAAATAAAACCAATTCGCCTTTTGGGATTAGTGACTGGTCGAGAAGCTCGGTGAAAGTTTTATTTGAAGTAGTTTTTATATGAATGTGTGTGGATTCATCTATCTTAATCCAAATTTAACTGATGGAAAAAGTAATTTCTTTTTGTGAGTTTTACTGAAATATAATCTAAGCACAAAAATATAAGTTCGTGTTACACGAGTAGGGAAATAATTTAGTATAATTAATTAATGAATATACATTTAACAGTAATATTCGTGCCACAGAACACCACATATAGATTTATGCAAACTTTCTTTGCACTAACTCACGATTCGAAAGTGGATAATTAAGTAGAGTAAAGATTTTGACAATATACATTTTAAAAGTAATAATTGGGCGCGGACCCACATCTAGATATATCTAATCTTTCTATGCATTAATTTGAACAATAATTTCAAACTTTTTTTTTTTAATCTTGTGACACATAAACTAATTACTAAAATTCTTCTGTACACCAAAATATATATTATATTTGTTTCGAGTCGACAAAAAAGTAGGTGTACTCTTTGATTGATTTACTAAAAAAAATAATACTTTTACCAACCATTTTTATTCATGGAGACTTTTTAAAAATATTTGTGAATAATTTTAAAATTATACTTTTTTATAATAGTTATACTCACAATTATTTATGCGTTTTTTTTTTTTTTTTATTATTTGTGAACACACTTCTCAGAAGTTCGAAACTAAATCGTTGAAATTAAATAAATCATGAACAATTCATACTGTTTCACCATCATCACGCAAGATGGAAAAGGTTGAAAATCACTGTTCGACGTAAAACGAGTTGAAAAAAGGAAGATATCTCTCTCTTAAAAATGTAATGGAAATTCTGTAAGATCGATTGCTAGAAAACTAGATCCGATCTCGAAATTATTTACATTTCCTAAGATTGAAGAATAATTGTGGTTGAAACACATCTTTAGGTCACAAGCAAAATAATTGCTATATATTGAACTTATCACTGGGAAAAATATCTCTGGTACAACTGGCGAAGGATTCTTTAGCTATCTTTGTCGAATGCTAATTACATGTATCAAGGTTTACCAGAAGCCATTGAAAGGTTTGTGCATACTAAGTGAAATTCACAACCTCAAATGACGGAGAAGCATAAGTAGATATGGAACTAGGTAAATTTTCATATGTGTGAAATTAAAATATAAATTATTTACATTTCCTTAGATTGAAAAATAATTATGGTTGAAACACATCTTTAGGTCACAAGCAAAATAATTGCTATATATTGAACTTATCACAGGGAAAAATATCTCTGGTACAACTGGCGAAGGATTCTTTAGCTATCTTTGTCGAATGCTAATTACATGTATCAAGGTTTACCAGAAGCCATTGAAAGGTTTGTGCATACTAAGTGAAATTCACAACCTCAAATGACGGAGAAGCATAAGTAGATATGGAACTAGGTAAATTTTCATATGTGTGAAATTAAAATATAAATAATTATTTTTCTAATTAAAAAATTAAATTCAGATTGCCTAGATCAGTGATGTTTCATTTGGCATATTATCCGTGAAGACGATGAGATATCTTCAATAGACAATACACATAACACACATGGGTATCACTTATGGTTTGGGCTGGTTTATGATGTAACGGTTTGAACTGGCGTGCTTCTAATTGGTAGAATGTGAGCTACAGACTACTACGATCTACTAGAGAACAATTTATTGCCTATTGTTTATCGGATGGGCGGAACTTTCTGCCTCACATAACAGGATAACGAGTCAAATTTCTTCGCAAACAGCACGTCAGATAGGTCATTAGATACTAAAGTGCATGGGATGTATTTGGCTTGCTGTTTTGTGCATGAGTAAGTGCTTTGGAAAATGCAACTTGCTTTTTAATGCTGTTAATAAAAATGGAACGCCAAATTAAAAGATGCCATAACATCAGGATTGAACGAAATATATCAACTAGTGTTATATAGACTAGTATGTTCCATGGCATCTCGATTTGATCTTGAATTCAAAAATCTGATGCTGAATACTGGCTCACTGTCATATGCATATCATTTTGCAACCCCATGTATCAATTTATACAGAAAGTATTTCGATATTGAATAGTTATTATGTTTGTAATGAATATATAATCGTTAACAAGCACTTAGTTGCAATAAAGTGCCTTGTATGTGGCTTTTTAAATTTGTATACAATTTATTCTAAAAAAACTTAATATTAATGAAATGCACTGCACTCGAGAAATGCGTGCGAACCTTTTAGTCACGAAATTTGCAATCAAGGAATTGTAGCAAACGAGACAGCTGCACTTTTAGTAACAGAGAAATTTGTAAGACTAGGAAAATTGAGTAGTAGTATTTTCTCTGATTTAGATATCTTTTTCTTTTGCACTAAAAAAACGAAATTAGTGTACATGATTTGTGACAATTTGGCGTTTCATTTCCTGTATGTAAGGTAATTTCAGTATGAACCAACAAACCAGGCAAAAAATGAAGATTTTACTACCGATACCCTAATGCTCTCTCACGATACATGTCACAGTTACCTGAAAGTGTAGTTTATACGCCGTTTTGGCAACATTCGGGGCCTAATCTAATTGGTGTCGACCAATCAACTATCATATTCATCAATTCGGAATCTATTTTGAATTTTTTCTGAAGTGACTGAAATCGTATTCGAAAAACAAGTAAAAAATGGCGTCACATCCTTCCATTTTTTTTTTTTTTTAACATTCTGTGCATTTGCTAATGAAACGATTGAAAGACTTTAGTTTAAGTAAAAGGTGAACAAAAGGTACTAAAAGTGAAAAAATGTACTAAGAGACCGGAGAAACATGTGCGGCGAGTTGCGGCGCCGTGAGGAACTGCGGTACAAATTGCACGCAAGTTGGACGTGCAGTACCGGAGGTATGTGAGCACTACTCCATTGGATCTAATGTATCTCAGACCGCACTATCGTTGCCGCTGCGGCACCGAAGCCCAACTATGCACTCATAACCGTGAAATGATGCAAGTACTCATTTAGCGCCATTTGCTACAAAAATCTATCAAAGAAAAGGTGTTTATTTCGCTTACTTGGTGTAAAAATAGTATACATTTTAAACATAATAGACGTTTTACTGGATAAAGGTGTCTAGTGGTCCCAAAAGACCCGAAAATATGCGGTAAATGAAAAATTGGTCCCGAAAATTTAATAATAATAAATAAATTTTGTCCCCAAAATTTATCAAATTGTTTTTTAAGGCGAAAACAAAAAGTTGCTGCAGCTGAACTTAAACAAATGAAAAAAATTGCGAATGATGCAAACTGCAAATGATGATCTTGAACAATTAGACGAAGAAATTATGCAAACTGAAAAGAAAATGAAAATGGTGCAACTCCCCAATCCAATCACATTCGAGGACAGTTTTTTTAAATACACAAATTGATGTATAATTTTTTTTTACCAACTTCATTTGATGCATAAAACGTAAAAATAAAAAAATTACATTGCGAAATGTTTTTAAAGTAATTGTTGATTTTTTTCTTCAATTTTTATTGAAATTTCAAGCATTCAGAAAACAAAAATAATGAATATAATACAGAGTACATTTGCTTAATTTTCATCTACTTTGACACGATGTTTGGTTTGTCTTTATTTTTAAAATTTTATTTAGAAAACAGCTTATTAAAGCTGAAATTTGATACTAGAGTCCTCTTTTCTCGTGATTAGACTGTAAGCAATAAAAAAAGTGTGATTTTAAAGTATAATTGCATTTAACTGACCCACATGTTAAATCAGATCATGCATTTATTTTAGAAAGTCTCTGCAGGGTCTCCAAAATGTCCCGAAAAAGTCCCTAAATGGACCTACAGAAATTTAGTAGATACCCTGTGGATACAGCCATTTATTAATTATTATTTATATTCCATTTATTTATAAAAACAGGGTGCTTCAGACTAGGGATGCGACATCGATGTCGATGTTTTCAAAACATCAATGTTTTTAACATCGATGTATTGGAGTCGATGTTTTTGTAACATCGATGTTTATCCTTGTCGATGTTTTGTTTTTAAATGAAAAAAAGTACCGTTACAAAAATTTTAAAAATAACCAAGTAGCATAATTTTCATTATCAGCAAACTGAACATACTCTTAGACCAAAGTAGCCAAGGGTGAAGGGTCTGAAAAGTAGGGATGCGACATCGATGTCGATGTTTTCAAAACATTGATGATTTATAAAAAACATCGATGTATTGGAGCCGATGTCGCATCACTAGTTGCTAAACCAGTTTTAATAAATGGGGAAAAAAAGTTTAAATACACTGAATTTTAAAAACATCGAAAGTTTGGGGGCGATGCATTATCAATATCGATGTTTTAATTTTGAACATCGATGTTGTATTGTCGATGTCGCATCACTACTTCAGACCAGAGAAGCGTGTACAGCGAGCTGCGGTACAATTTGCACGCCTGTTGGACGTGCGTCGCCGCAGCGGCGCCGGAGGTATGTGTGCATTACTCCATTGGATCTAATGTACCTCAGACCTCACTTGCGTTTCGGCAACGGCGCTGCACGTTGAAAAACCGGATGTGTGCACCGAAGGTACAACCGTTCAGTTTTGATGTTTAGATGGTGGAGCTGAGAGAGATTCTGATGGGGTTTTCAAAGAAAAGATTATTCGACTTTGAAGAGTACCGCGGATTTGTATCCGTCGTTTCCTCAGTTTGTTTACTTTTCCTACTAAATCTTAGTTTCAAAAAGGTGCCGCTGCGGGAAAAGACGAAAGGAAACTTTCAAGATTATGTGACAAAGGGTCGCAGTTGTTTCCCCTTCATTTGGTAGTTAGTCTTTCACAGCGGGAAGATATTTGCTGTTCTTTTTTCTTCAAATGACATTGTGGGAGCTGAAAATGAAATAAGGGAATTCGTTTTCTCAGTTCTTCGCTATGTGGTCACTTTCTATTCATTACCTTTTTAAAATACCATACGTATAAATATATATACCTCAGATGAGAACAAGAATTTTTTTAGCAAGCTTAGAGCATGTTACTTGTCCTCTATTCATTTAGTAACCGTTTGGATGGATCATTTTTTCTCAAACTTTTTTGGCTCAGCGCAACCTTGACAAAGATGATGTTTTCGACTATTTATTGATTTCAACTAGTGTTTCTTGATATGAAATAGAAGTTGTTTTAACTGTAGGAAGCTCGTCATTTGAATCAGAATGAGCTCCTAAAATAGATTTAAAAAAATATCGAATGTAGTATCATTTATTCCTGCAAATGATTGTAGAATTTATATTTTAATAATTTTTTTTTTAAGTCTTACCTTTGTCGAGATTTTGTATAATACGATTGATTCTCCCAGTCTTCAGATAGGTCATCGTATCATTCAAGAGCTCAGAACGCAATGTGCATGCGTTGAGCTTTACAAATTTGAAAGTCGACTGAAAAGTTGAAAAGTGGTCTTTCATTGAGGGAGACTGGAAATAAGTGGTCCTTTAATGGAGGGAAAATTAACACCGAGCCTATAGCCAAAAATTGTAGACCAGAAAGAAACGGTCTTTATGTGAGATGGTCTCTTTATAGAGGTGGTCTTTCAGAGAGGTTTCACTGAATTTTCATTCGGGTTTCTTGTTGTAGTCAAAGGACTTGTTATACCACACGAAATTCATAATAAACTAAACAGGATAAGAAAATTACACTAAAAATTTTTTTTGTCAGTCAACAGCCCACGATAAAGTGTCGGTATCAGCCTTTGCAACCAGAAATCTTGGTACCCGTTTTTGAATTATAATTTTAACTCTTCGTTTGTTGACATTTCAACTATGATACATTGCTCCTTGACTCCATCTTCCCCATCTTTTCCCCTGGGGCCAACATTGCCCACCAATATTCATTCTGCACCCGCTTTGGGAAACTATGGGTTAAATGAAAATACTAGCTTTATTTATTTGATTGTTTCTCTCAGAAAAAATATCCAAATACAGAGGCCAAAAATATGATAAAAAAAGATATATGAATACAGTTTGATGACCCTTATTGAATTGAAATCATTAAAAATATATCAACCTCCGAACTAGAATTATACAGTTTAAAAATGCTATTTGCATCAAAATCGTTGCAAACATTAATTCTTTTTTAAAAGTTTAACAAAAAGTATGCATATTTTGGTTATATACCTGGAGAGACAGTAAAATCAATGCAAGGAACTAAAAGGGCAAATCAGTTTTGTTATTTAAGATATAGTAAAATATTTTTGTTAAAATAATATCTCAATGAAGTTACATAGTAATGAAACCAAAAAGATTTCGCAATTCAGAAGAATTTTTACTTGAAAGATTCATAATTCGTTGTCTCAAAAATTTATTCTGTATTCTTTCAACTTATATGATGTCGTAGAAACATCCTAATGTTCTGATTCGAGGCGATAATGTAATAAATACATTCACTACCCATTTGGGCACATAGTCTCATGTGTGTGGGAACCCATTAAAAAATATATAACAATTTTTATAATCATTTCATAATCTCTAAGTACCTTAAATAATCGATAAACTTATTTTTTAGGAGAGGGGCATTACTGTATCTTGGAGGTTTATTTTCGTGGTGCAAAAACCTATTCCAAACTGTCAACAATTCTGGGCAGGAGACATTTGTTTTTCCCACTTAGATTTCCATGCCTCCTTGGAGTAATAAGGAAGTTTTGTCTCAATGAATAACCTCGTCATTAGCAAAACTGACCAGATCTAGATTGACGAGATATATCGTTTATCTAGAGGGTTAAAAGAGATCACGTGATTCGGTTACTTTGAAAAGAAATGTGCTGAAATTGTGTGCACCTTTCCTACGCCCCTGAAGTGTAGACTTTTCAATTGTTTTTGAAGTATGGAGACAAAACATCGATTTTGAAATAGCAACTATAATTAATTATTGATCTAATTGTTAATATCAAGTAATCATGAATCAAAATCATATTTAATATTGTGCCTCTATGGAGCATTTTAAATGTAGTAAAACTAGTATGAAGTTTTTAAGTTTTGCAACAGAATGCCAACCCACATGTTGAAAAGGAAATTGAAATAAATAAGAAGTAGGATAACATGATGAAATTATTTGTTGATTTATTCTTAACAGCGTAAGAAACTTTATGTAATACAATAAAAAAATCAAAAACAAAAAATAAAACAAATAGGTTGGTTAAATTAACTTGTTTTTTAATTTTAATTGGGTATTCATAATTCGGTTCTAAACATATTGTTGGATAGTTTATGCAATTTAGGTAGATTTGGTCGTTGCTGCAAAGGAAAACATCCTTTCTACGAGTTCACACAGATGGACGTCTTCTGGTATTTTCAGAGCTATCATTACCAGAGCTAGCTAGAGCGGCGATTCAGAAAAATAGTGCAAGTATCGCCAAAGTAATTTTGCTAACGTCTATTATGGATATTTAGTTAACGTATTAATGACGAAAAAATTATGATTTTTGACTAATTGATTTAGTTATAATATATTATGACTACTTTTTCAATCAGGATTTACTTTAGACGTGATTGAAATTTGAGCTCACTAATCAACCAATTGAAAAGATTAGTTGCGATTACACCCAACACTGCCAGTAACGCGGTTACAGCAGTTTCGACTCACAACTGTTCACAGTAAACGATCTTGCAGCTTTCAGTCTTATCATAAGTCTGGACGTTCTCTTCTATTCCATGCGATAAATAACGCTGCTCACGACTTACAGTAGCTGAGAAGAAGAGGTTCCTTCCTTCACCGGGTCTCTTTATCTTTTCTTTTTTGCTTCAATCTCTGCTGGAAACGAATACACAAACACAACAACACGTAAGCAGCGCAGAGGCAGCCTGTGCCATAACTGCGTACAATCATCCGCTTGTAGTTGCAACGTCCAGACTGTTTACTTTCTCATGGTGAAGAAGCCCGTTTCCGCATTGGAACCATAATCTTGTCATCTTAGGCTTCCTGCGTACGCGGTTTCAGCCCTTGCTGTGCTTGAATGATACTTATCTCACTAGCGTTACTTAACTGTAAAGTATACTGTTGCTTTTCAATAGCTCTGCGGGGTACTGTGTTGGAATGGCACTACTTTTTCTGTGTGTGAGGGCATTCTTACAAATCCTAAATATGTTTCTTCCTTCGTGGTTTTTTATTAAACACTTCTAGTGGTTTGACTAGATATCTCGTTCATCAAGATCTGATAAATCATGATAATACTTGACGAGTTATTTGGGTCATCAGGATATTGCCATTTTGTTTCCATGAAGACGGGATCAAGATCTCGTCAGTTTTCTAATGACGAGATATCTCGTCGAACAAGTCGTGATTAGTTTTGATATTGAAGAGATATCTTGTTGAGACACTACCAGGAGGGTTAAAATTTGCTCAAATAAATTTTAAAGTATCAGATTTACGTAATTAGATCATATCGTCGACGTACAAGTGATAAACGCACTATCAAAATGTGTGTATATTAGTTGTTTTTTTAGCAGAATGTGATGATCTTTAGACCGGTGAAGTGTGTCCACTAAGTCATTTTATTTGCAGGAAGGTTAGATTTCTTGAGAAACACACTTCGGAAGTTTAAACTAGAATATCCCGTCTTGTTTTTCAGAGCAGTTTTTAACTTGGTTTGTTTCACTTGTAAACCGACGATATATTACGTTCTGCACCTAAGCAATACTTTAAAATGTTCCGATAAAATAGATGTCAAGTCAACCAACACAGAACGATAAAAGAATATAATCACTCAAGAAACTTTATTTTAAAACAGCAGGTTTCATTTACTACCTAGAGAAAAGCGGACGGAAAAACATTTCATGAATTATTTCAGAAAATGTGGGTTTTTCAAGTCAACAGATCTAAAATCTAATTTCCGATTTGGTAAAATGCTCTATTTAGTTTTCAGTTCGCTAAGCGACAAGAAATGTTAAAGGCTCATATTTTAACAAAGTGATAGTTCGATTGTGTCGAGAATAATAGAATTATATATATATATATACAGGGTGGTCCCGAATTCATGGTACAAACTTTAATGGTAGGTACAGGACATTGTAACAATGATTTATTGTATAGGAATGTATAGTCGCAAGTGACGCGGTGAGGCGTAAACAGGGGAAATAAAAGGAAAGAGAAATGGAGTGATCGGTTGGTATCATTGCCGGTAGAGGGCAGTAGATGTCTAGCCGCTGTTGAACATGATGCATCGCAGTAGGGAAAAGCGCCATTCACAATTGTGCTGCCGTAGACGATGGGTGACTTTACGTATGCAGAAAAAGCAGACATGCATTACATGTACGGCCGTGCAAATGGTAACGGCAGAGCTGCGTTACGAATGTATCGCGCGGAGTATCCTGATCGACGAATGCCGGATCATAGAATTTTTTCACGGTTACATCGTCAACTTTGTGAAACAGGTGCGTTCGACGTCAACAGACATGGCGCTGGTCGAGTAAGAGCTGTAACGCACTCCAAGGCTGGAAGAAAGCATCTTGAACATTGTGGCTGATAGACCCGAGTCAAGCACAAGAACTGTTGCGCGTGACGTAGGTGTGAGTCATCAGACTGTATGCAGAGTGTTAAACGAAAATCGCTTACACCCCTTCCATTTTCAGAAAGTACAAG
>OX375872.1:81214930-81262318 GCA_947359465.1 Metellina segmentata | reverse complement strand
CATTGTTACAATGTCCTGTACCTACCATTAAAGTTTGTACCATGAATTCGGGACCACCCTGTAGAGCGAGACAAACCTAACCTCTTGTACTGCACATAAATTTTAATATTTAGTTCATAATTTTGTATGTATTACTTTGAAAAGTTATTGATACCGCAGGTTATATCCTTGAGCACCACAAAGTATCAAACGAGGCTTACAAGTGCAAGTATGACAGAATGTACTTTTCAGCACGACTACTAACTTTTCGACCTTCGGTACTACTGTGGCGAACTATAGGCAACTTTTAAAGGAGCACCCAGTAGATGAGCCGCTGCTACCATAGAGGAAATATTAAAGTAGACTGAGCACCTTTTTATATACTCAAGATCATATGACCAAAACTAGTAGTAACATGATCCTTTGACTACTTTCGTCGTCGAGTGGAAACTAATATTCATCATATGATTGGTCCACGCGACATAGTAGAGTTTGGCGATTTCATCATTTTTTGTCGCCACTCTATATAAATACGCATTCACACATCTACCCTGTCAAAAGATATTATATCGCCCGAGGAGGCGATAAGATGCCAAATCGGCCAACCAAGTCGATTTTCACAGAAAAGTCACAGGACTTGCTGGTCGCACATTTTGAAACACTTATCAACAGCTATGCTTATATTTCACGACTACGGACTCCTAACAAGGATAATTACTAACATACTTGCGATTAAGCAGGATTCAAACTCCCGACCTGCTGAGTGGCATGCCCGCACTATGACCACTATACCAGTTAGGCGGCAAGTGTGACAGAATGCTGTGTTATGTAAAAGCATAATTAATTTAGCAAATAATTATGTCGTGTTATGTAAAACATTGAATTTAAAAACAAAAGGTAATTGAAAACAAATTGAATGAGTGGACATCAGAATGAGATGGAGCAACAAATAAAGCAAATAAGTTAACAAGTCAACTCTTAAAGTATTGATCAACGAATTTTCAAAGCTCTGAACGTGTATTTTGATTACTAAAATGTGACTGTATTTAGGAACCAATTAGTATTTTGATATTCAAGTTCTTTTTCGACGTAGCGCAGAGGAAACGTAAAGGTTACTGGACACAAATGAAAGGTAATGAAGACAAATGAAATCATAAGATATGTCTCGAAATTACCGAAGCCTGTTAAGAACTGTGCACGTTTTGAAGTTGGTGATAAAAGGATTATTAGTGAGGTGGAAAACATTTTCGTTAACTGTTTGACTCCGTGTATATTCTGTTTCATAGCATAGCCTACTTAAACTTCAAATACATTTTCAAAATAGGATTTTGCAATACCATCGTGTAGTCAATACCACGCCTAGTAGTTCCCTTAGCTTACCAATCATTCCTTTCGTTGACAAAAATGCCGATGGGTAGGTAGCATTAAAGAAATACAACGGGCTATTGGAGACGGTCCGGGATCAATCCCGTAAGGAAAGATCCCAGGAAAACGCCTCGTAATTTAGAACCACATTCAAATAACGAGGTTAACACCTGAGCTGGCACCCCGCACTTCAAACACTTGAAGACATTTGATGCCACGACAGTTTAAACTTTCACCAGCCGTGAAATGCGTATGGGATCATGATTGAACTATTGATTTTAGTTTACTATGCTTCAATATTTTATTCTATTTTTGGACATATCTTTTGATTAGCAACGCAGCAATAAGTTAAAAATACGGGCAGATATAAGCATTTCAGACTGTTCGTAATTGGTGCTTTT
Source organism: Metellina segmentata (assembly GCA_947359465.1). Taxonomy (NCBI): domain Eukaryota; kingdom Metazoa; phylum Arthropoda; class Arachnida; order Araneae; family Tetragnathidae; genus Metellina; species Metellina segmentata. The sequence goes on along the minus strand of OX375872.1, from coordinate 81,260,573 downwards.
AGAATACATTTATGTAAGTATCTCCGATTATTACTTGAACATGCTAAATTACATATGGAACCCATGCATTATTCGTTTGTTAGAAATGTAATTACTAAGACAACAGTAGTAAATAAACATACTTAAACTATAATCAAATTAATTATTAAAATAAATTACGCATAGTTAACCAGTTCTGTAAATACAGCAGAAAAAAAACGCGCGTTGGGAACAGGTGTATTATTATTAAATATGATCACATATAAAACATTTGTAAAGCATTAATCAGGAGCACAAAATCGGATTGAGTACTGATAATTTTTGTAGAAAGGCAAAAAAGGTGCTGTATCAGTGAAAATCAAACGTGCTCTCACACCTAAACCCTCTGTTGTCGAGCTACCCCAAAGTATGAGGTGGCAAATGCTATTGACTCTTGAGAAATGGTGCTATGTAGAGTAGGGGGAAAAGGCTCGTTCTCACTGCTATAAAAAAACATGTTGTCCCCTGTGGTTCTGTTGCGGAACGGCATATGGTGGTTGCATCCGTTACGCATAGCGGCGGTATATCACATCCTTTCCTTTGCGGCTGCCTGATGACAACTGCCCTCTTAGCCATATCTCCCAGCATGTGTCTCATCCAGGATTTATCGCCTTTCGTTTACGTGCTAGACGCTTTTTTCAGTTCCTGCGTTCGTAAACGCTTTGTAAAACGCATAAGTTAAAATATGTTTCCTTTTTTTTTTAGTTTTCCACGCGCAAGTATTACATGTAATGTACGGATCGGGTGAGTTGAAACAAAGTTACCAACAGTGACATAATTTATGCAAAAAGTTATTTGGGGATTAAAGTTCTTAAAGAGGTAGCGAAGTGGTTATGTATAGGGAGAACATAATACAGGAGTGGCCAAGGATCTCCAATAGAAACAGCATGTGGAAAAAGAAATCTATCAGAATCAAGTAATGGGCAATGGAAGAGGACGTGATCGATGTCTTGAACTACAGAATCGTCACAATTGGAGAATGGTGAATCGATAAAGGGGAAACGATGAGAATAGTAATCAATTCTTAGCCACATCTCCCAGCATCAGCATGTGCCTTATCCAGGATTTATAGACATTCGTTTATGTGCTAGACGCTTTTTTCAGTTCTGCGTTCGTGAACGCTTTGAATATCTAAACATTCAAAACATAACGACATTAAATTCAGTTCGGATTACATTTTTATTTTTATTTCTTTTGGCGGAAAATCGAAATGAATTTATAATACTAAGGTACCAATTAACTATCATATATGAAGTCAGAAATTATTTCGAACGAGATTTCAGCACTTTGCCACTAGGGATGCGACATCGACAGCAAAACATCGATGTGTTCAAAATTAAAACATCGATGTTGATAATGCATCGACCAAAAAACATCGGTGTTCAAAATTAAAACATCGGTGTCGAAAATACATCGCCTCAAAAAACATCGATGTTCAAAATTAAAACATCGATGTCAAAAATTAAAACATCGATGTTCAAAATTGAAACATCGATGTTAAAAATTAAAACATCGATGTTTTAAAAATCAGTGTATTTAAACTTTTTCCCCCCATTTCTTAAAACTGGTTTAGCAACCTCAAACATTTATGTTTGCCGGAGGGGGGGGGGGAGGAGATTTCATTTGTCATTTACCTTGTTTATTAGTTTATAACTAAAACTTTTTTCAACTGTCAAAACAAAGTCGAAAAAATTAATAAGCACAGTTGACAAATCTTTTCTTTTCAAATTGAATGATATAAAAGGAAATAATATTTACAACATTTTGACATAGGAACTAGGAATGAAACATCGACAGCAAAACATCGATGTTGATAATACATCGCCAAAAAACCATCGATATTTTTCAACATCAGTATATTTAAACTTTTTTTCCCCCATCTCTTAAAACTGGTTTAGCAATTTCAAACATTAATGTTCACCGGGGGGGGGATTTAGTTTGTCGTTAGCCGTGTTTATTAATTTTTATAAGTGAGACTTTTTTTTAACTGTCAAAAAACAAAGTAAAAAAAAAAATTAATAAGAAAAATTAACAAATCTTTTATTTTCAAATTGAATAGTATAAAAGAAAATAATATTTACAACAATTTGACATAGGTCTTACTAATTACAAATATAAATAGGTACGTACAAAACAATAATTATTGTTAGTTACTATTAATTACTTATCAACTTATTAGGGGGAACACAACAAACTTATTTTTATTTACTGTAAATAAAATATATTTGACCTGTAATTATTATAGGGCCCAATATTTGTTATTTACAGATTGTAAAAGTTTGTTAACTTTCTCCACATTAAACCAACTTCTTTTTTCACTAACTATCCCACCAGTTAGGTACAAAATTCTTTCTGCTGTGACGGATGTCGCCATCACTGACAAATACTTAGTTGCACGGTTATTTTTCTTAATTTTTACTATGGTATACTTTTTTCATTCAAAAATAAAACACATCGACAACGTAAAATCATCGAAAATATTAAAACATCGATGTTAAACAAACATCGGCTCCAATAAATCGATGGTAAATGCAACAGTGTTTTTATAAAATATCGATGTTCTGAAAAAATCGACATCGATGTCGCATCCCTACACTTCAGACCCTTCACTGGGAACTTTGGTCTAAAAGTATGTTCAATTTACTGATTATGAAAATTATGCTACTTGATTATTTTTTTAATTTTTATAAAGGTACTTTTTCATTTAAAAATAAAACAACGACAAGTATAAACATCGATGACAAAAAACATCGGCTGCAATACATCGATGTTAAATACATCGATTGATTATGAAAATTATGCTGCTTGTTTATTTTTTTAATGGTACTTTTTCATTTAAAAATAAAACATCGACAACGTAAAACCATCGACAAGTATTTTCATCTATGTTAAAAAAAACATAGGTTCCAATACATCGATGCTTTTTTAAAACATCGATGTCGCATCCCTAGTTGCCACTATTAGTGTCGTGCTGAAAGGACGTTCGTAAACAAACCAAATGAAGTCACGTTTGGAATACATACAATTTGTTTGGTTTTCATTTCGCAATGGCCTTTTTTGGGGGACGCGTACATGAAATCGTTCTGCTTCAGAAACACTACCGCCTCCTACATTTAGCTTAACAGAAAATGCCCTTTCATAGTCTTCTTTGACCAACGATATCCAAAGGGACTGGGGGACCGAAATTTGGATAAATATTACCACCCTTTTAAAGCGGATGGATTGTGTCCTCCCTCTCTGTTTTAAACTGTTACAGTTTTGCAGAACACGGGAGTGTATCATGGTGATAATCCAATATGAGGACAGGCCTTATATTGAGGGTATTTGTGAAGTCCCCATGCACAATGATGAATTGCGTCAGTTGAAAATCTGCATAACAATTAGATTATTGTCATATAATGGAGTTGTGAATAAGTTTCATATTCACTATGGTTAAAAACAAGAAATAGATGAATGAGTTTTATTTCACTTATTTTTTATTTAATTTATGATGCATATAAACTGACTTTTCTGTATACCATTCCTCCAGAAATGTATCTTATGAGACCTAATTTATTTTATTTTAAAATTTCAGGCCGTAAATAGTCCTCCATACGTCAGCGAGAGGTTCCAGCATTTCATTGATCGAACAAATTTCTCTTCCAACACAGGTACGCTACATAAGTTTACATTGAATGGTTTGTTATTAATAATGCAGCATTTTTTTATGTTACTTAATCACTCTGTTTAACAGTTGATAACTTGAAGTGAACATTACCCACTTCGTTTGTAAAGAACCGGTTTGGGTACATTGAAAAAGAATAACTATTTACCGTCCCAAAATGTCATAGTTTATCCCCTTTCAGCTACATCTTAATGATCTGATCTACAGGTGTTATGTACTCAAACGAGTTGCATACAAATTTGAGAACAATACACAGTGGGGATATAATTAAAAAATATGTTTATAATTTCTTGAGTTATTTCTGAATTTTTAACTGGCCTTAAATAGCCGAATAGTTTTTTGTGTAGATAATTTCCTCGGGACTGTGGAGAGGTTTTGATTTCGTGTTATTTAAGGATTACTAAGTAGGTTTACTTACACAGGCTGAAATTCAAAGTAACAAAGGTTATCAAGGTAGAAGAGAACTGAAAAATGTGTTCCTAGAACGTAAGTTTTATTGTTAGTTTGCGGTATATTGAGAGCAATTTTCTCTGGAATTTTTATTTTTAGTAATATACATTAAATTATATGCTTCTTACGGATCGTAAATGTACACTGACGAGCCAAAAAACATTATGACTATCCCCACATTTTTCAATGAACTCGTCTGGATGACGTGGAGGGCACGTGATTAAGTGAGAATGGTATTTAACTGCTGCTGGAGAAGGAAAGTAATCTTTCTTGCACTTACTTTTGCGAGTGATGGGAAAGGCTGCTGATCTAAGCGAATTTGATAGATGGTAGATCGTAATGGCCCGAAGACTCGGAACGAGTATCACCGAAACTGCACGACAGTTAGGTTGTTCACGATCTGCCGTTGTTAGTGTTCATGCAAAGTGGAAAAATGACGGTGACACCAGCAGTAGGTGATGGTCGTTCAAGCGTCATCAAAGAAAAATGACGTCGGAGACTGTCCCGTTTGGTAAAGCAAAATTTGTGCAAGACAGTGGCTCAGCTGACAGCCCAATACAATGCAGGTCCAAGCTCAAGTGTTTTGGAACACACAGTTCAGCGGACACTGTTGGATATGGGACTGTGCAGCAGACGTTCCACTCGTGTGACTCTTTTGACTAAGCCTCATCGTCAACTACGCCTACAGTGGGCCCGGAAACATCGAGACTGGAACATGGATGAGTGGAAGAAAGTTGCTTGGTCAGTTGAATACCGATTTCTCATTCATCGTGTCGATGGTCGTGTCAGGGTACACCGTCTGCCAGGCGAATTATGCTTTTCGAGACGTTCTCATGGGCGACTATCGGACCCGTTATTGTGGTAGAACAGACCATGAACGCTTCGAACTATCTGAACACCATTGCGGGTCAGTTGCACCTTTACATGGCGTCTGTCTTCCCAACTGGAAATGGAATATTCCAGCAGGAAAACGCCCCATGTCACAAGGCTCGGATTGTGTTGGAGTGGTTCGAGGAGTATACTGATGAATTCCACTTAACACAACACACATCTCTCTCTCTGTAATTATAAAATTCTGTAAAACTTAATATCAAAACAGCTTCCTGTTTTTTGCTTTCTGATGCCATAGATAGAACGTAAGCTTGGATACCAAGAATGTTAAATTTTATTATTGTCAAATTGGCTAGCAAAATGTGCAAGAACAAAGCTAGAATTCCTTCTTCGTTAAAATGCTTATCTTTTTAAAAAACTCTTTTTAACGTTAAAACTGTTATTAAAACTGCTTCCTGTTCTTTGCTCTGATGTCATAGATAGACCGTTAGCTTAAAATTGGATTATTGCCTTAATTAGCTTGCAAAAAGTGCAAGAACGAAGCTGGAATTCCGGCTTTGTTAATTTGCTTCTCATTTTAATATATATATATATATATATATATATATATATATATATATATATATGCCTAGTTTCGGGAGAAAAAGATGACATAAATAGAAATCCTAAACGCTTGCAAAAAAAGTATGGATAAAAAACACCTAGCATTTGATATTTTTGTCCATTTTTCGCTTAAAAGCTTTAGTTCACTGAAGTAAATAGAATCTAAAATCTTTGGCTAATTTACCATTTCTTCATTACTCTCGCACTTTTTCGTGAAAGGATTTTCTAGTGTAAGCATTAAGTTGAGTAAAAGAATGATGCCGACTCAGATGAATTTTACAGGGCAAGCAGAGCGGCACGGATACATGAACCCCGGTTCTCTCTTCAACCAACACTGAATTCGTAAAAAAGTGGCTTTAACTTTTCTCACGTTGGCAGAGAATCTAATTTTTCGCCTGCAACAGATGCAGCGTGAAGTTGATTAATTTGCATCAACGTAGTGTTAAATTCTTATTCCTCTGGAGCTGATGCAGACACATAAATTTTAGTGACACAAATTAGCGTGATATCTAACTATCACGTCGCCAAAACATACTAAAAACTTCGCATGCCCTCCTTTAAATCCGTAGGTACGTTTTTGTTTTCATCGCTTAACAAAAACTATTGTTTTTTTTAAAAGAATATTAGAACTTTTATCTATTCAGTTTTTAATTAATCTTATTTGATTTATGCTTGAGCTTTTAACGATCTCACGTTGGCAGTGAATATAAATTAACGTATGCTACAGATACATCGTGAAGTTGATTAATTTGAATCTACATTGTTACATTCTGATTTCTTTGTCGCAAGACTTTAAACGACATAAAGTATAGTGAGATCGCAGTATTACGTACGCAAACATGCTAATAATACTTGGTATACCTTCCCTCAAACGTGAGTCCGCACTTTATGTTTTCATTTAACAGACTAATGTAAACTAATTAATCTATAATGAATAAAGTCCGCACATTTTATTTCTTGTAGCAAAGGAAAGAATATTCAAACTTTGTGTATGCATTCAATATAGAATAAAGTTTTTTTGTTGTATTCTTGAGTCTAACGTTGGCAAAGAATCCAATTTTTCGCCGGCAACGCGTGTGAAGTTGATTAATTTGCATATACATAGTATTACATTATGATTCCTGAGTAGCTGATAGTCACAAGGTAGAGTGAGATCAAACTGTTACGTAGCCAAAACATGCCAAAAACTTATCCCTTCCTCAAATCAGTACATGTACTTAGGCTTGCAAAACCGAAAAATTCTGCATACTTGAGATTATAGTAATCAATTTGTATCTTAATGAGAGATCATATACTCTTTAGCTGTTTCAAAACTTCTATTTTGTTACAATGCTTTTATCTCATAAAAAGTGCAATGCGAGTTTACTGATTTACAACACAGTTCAATTTTCACGACTAGCCCTTTTTACATTCTACATCCACGGAAAATTGGGGATTTTCATTCAGGAATAAATCTTAATTAAATAGGTTTGGAATAAGACTGGGTAATAGATTAAAGAATGTGGTTTTTTCAATCACATATAGAGCGCTTCAACTGATCGCCATTAATAAAAATTCAGCAATAACATAAAACTATCCTAATGTTCGATTGACGGAAAATCACTTTTATTATGACAAATTAGTTTTTGTTACAGTTTCATGAATTAGTCTTAGAATCTATACTTACAGAACTTAAATGCTCTTTTACGTAAGCTGCACATTGGGCTAACGTCCGACAACCGCATAAACCTGTGTGCCACCATTTTTCGTTTGTATAAAAATGGAATACATAAACACACATGTTGGATTTTCTTGTCTCATGCACTCCAGTAGCTTTATGCAGTGATCTCAAAAGGATACCCGTAGCAGATCCATGTTTCAGTTTAGAAAGAACTTTATGAGCCGCATGAATATTTATTGTTTTTTAATAAATTTCTTACGAATAATTATCAATTTTACCTCATTACACCAAAGGATTGGCAATAATAGAACAGGATCGATTTATTTCTAATTATCTGTAAATAATACAAGAAAATATTTCATCAATTTTTTTGTCTATTTTTTTGCAGTACTCAAAACAATAAATTTGCGAAACAATATATTTCCTTTCAAATCTTCAGACAATCATATTTTGACAACTGTACACGTTTAGACAAAATATTACATTTCCTTATCAGAAATGTAGTTGCTTCCCTGCTACTAACTTATCGATACTTGGAATAATGTCTTTTTAACATGTTGTTTTTATAAAAGTCAGCATAAGAGTTACATGTCTTTTAACATATTACTTTCAGAAAAAATTTTAATTGGTTCACTCTTGAAAACCTATTCATATGAGTACGTTTTACCGAACCTAAAGACTCCACTCTGTATGAATAGTTTTGGAATGTTTACGTACTTCTCCTTTAAATTAACTGTTCGAACTTCGTTAAATATCAGTTTAATTTTTCTTTTGATTAAAATTACAACTACAACTGAAAGTGTATTCAGGCTCAACCTCTTCGGGTATATTATCAGCGTTATTGGAGAATGGTGATTATATCTGTCTAAAATATTTTCCGTGTCTTTGAAACATTCAAACAGGCTATTGAAATCGTCTTTCAATGTAGCTATGAGGGCTGCAAAACAGTTAGCGTATGGTTACGAGTTTTAGACCACTGTTTTAACGTAGGTAATTTAACGCCTTTCGAGAAACGCCATTGAGTTTATTATTCTGCTGAAAAATTCCATTTATTCCATTATTATTATTATAAGGGGATATTACAGCGTTCGAAATCTTCTGATTATAACTTCACGTCGTAAAATTTGCATAAGTTCGTTTACAATTGAAATTTTTTCAAACACCCGGCCCCTCGATAGATTAGTAATTTCAACCTGTACTGCATTTTTCTCAAAATCATAATTTTTGTGACCGTTACGTGCGCAATAAACTCTTCAACTGTTTAACATAAGCACATGAGATTTGGAGTGAAAATGGCGTTTTAAAAACAGCTGCAGATGCGTTTTAAGTACAACTGCAAAATGAAGCGAAAATATTCTGACAAAGTAAAGGTGTTTGTTTGGAGGTGGAGCTAATAAAATTTTGCAAAAATACAATTTAAAAATAACATAAGTTTGATTTTTAGTTTTAATTTAAAATATCAAGTCTCTTTTTAACTGATTTCAATCATTATTTTTGTATCTTATGCATTTGTTTACTCACAATGTTACGCGCAAGATACAATTATAGATATTTACTTAAAAATTTACTATATTCACATGAGTGTTCTACTGAACATATACATATACTCAGTACAGATACTTCATGAATGTTTAAGTACTCCTTTAAAAGAACGGATAAAACGTCGTTAAAATTTTTTTAATTAAACTTCAATGCTGATATAGTACATTTAAATTGACATAAAATATTATTAAAATTTTATTTTGATATACTTAATACTTTGTGAGCTAGTCTATTGAAAATAGGATATTTTTCCATCATGATTTGAATGTGTGTGCCTAAAGGTTCTATTCTCCATTAAGTGTATCACTCTTTTTTGATACGTCTCGTCAGTTTTAGTGTTTTCCTCGAAATGTTTTTTTTAAGTGCAAAACTTATTTCTTGAAACATTTGCATTTTAGCAGCATATGTAATATTAATTTATAATTTTAATGATTATTTATCCGTATATTTAATTTTAAAGCTTATTTATTGAAACTCTTGAATTTTCTCCGAGGATTGCTTAATATTATGAATCAATATATAACTAACCTTAAAACTACTTGTTTTAAACATTAAATTTCCCATTATAGATCATGGGGACGAATGTCAGCAATCTCAGATGTTAACCAGTTGAAGAGAGTATTGTGTTAAATGAAATAATTCCATATCTTCATAAGAAACAAAGGGTAGGAATCTAAATTTGTCGAGAGGACGTAATTTTAAAGACAACTTAGTTCGTTTAAATTCTCAAGTACAATTTAATTTTTATTCGCAAATGCCAATAAATATTTACATAATTATATTTTAGATATACTGTTGCACCATTATTCCTGTGTACTTGGTCCTAAGTTATTTGAAATTGGATTTAAATGGATTTGATTCACAGCATTTAGAGAAAACGCATCTTAAACTCTAAAAGAAATGTTCCTTCTATGAATTATGGCGGAAAAACTTTTTATTTCTAGAACTTGCAATATATTTTTCATTCATTTCACTATTTATGAAATAAAATAAAACAGGCGTTAAAAAATAGACATCTTTATTTACGTTAAAAGAAATTAAGTTCTCTCTACAACTTTTGGATAAAAATGCTTTTATTCCTTTTTATCTGCTATCAGCATAACTTTAAATTTATTTCCCCTCTTTTATTTATCGAATTGAATAAAATGTGTGTTTAAATAAGCATCCTCAATAAGAAAGTTTTTATTTTATTTCAACTAAAAGAAGTTAAGTTCGTTCTACGATTTTTGCTGGAGAATTCTATTCTTTATCTCTGTCAGTATCATTTATCATTCACTTTTCTTTCTATTATTTATTGAATAAGATAAAATGGAGAGTTTAACTAAGCATAACTTTATTTATTTAAGCTTAAAGAAATTAAGATTGCTCTACGACTTCAGCAATTTATTGAATAAATAAAATGGGGAGTTTAAATAAGCATATCTTTATTTCATTTAAGCTAAAAGATATCGCTCTACGACTTCTGTAGAATATTTTTTTTTCTTCCTTTGTGTCTGTTGGCGTCATTTTTCATTCATTTCTCTTTCCATTATTTATTGAATAAAATAAAATGGGGAGTTCAAATAAACAATCTAAATAAACAGGTCGTTATTTTATTTGGAGGTATGCAGTCCAACACGTATTTCAGCCGAGAATGATATATTTCGGAAATTAATAGATTTGTTTACCCTGTCTTAATAGAAAGAGACCGAAAGCTGTTGGGTTTGGAAATGACAAACGAACCTTGGAATTTCAAGCTTTGTCATTAACTTTCATCTGCCGTCTTGGAGGAAGGCAGGGGCAGGGAATAAAGGGAAAAAAAAGGTGAGATGTAAAAAAGAGAGGTCTGCCTTCTGGGAGGTTGCCAGTCCTCTCGGTTTCAGAGTGCCCTTAAACTACCTTTGGCATCTTTTGCTACTTCTTTGTCACTCCGCCGTAGAGCACACTATTAATAACGTCAAACCCTTCTTTAAGGAGGAGATTAATATCCAATTTGTCTTTATCTCATCCACTTACGACCTTACAGCACAACAGTGGCATTTCATTTATTTGCAGTATACACTGAAGCACCTATGTGATTCAGAACAAAAGGTGAATTCTTTGCGCCATGTCTTCTGTTATAAAGAAAAAAGCTGTCTCGCTGTCCGCACGGACAGTTATGGTGCAACCTATGAACCTTAGGCTAGCTACACATTGATCCGAGATCCGACGAAACATCCAACCTATGTATGCCCCTACTCCTTTTTTGTACAGAAAATCTGTCAGTACGCGTGCCTATATTAATCCATTTAGTATCGAATGACTGATGTTGGACCAATGTATGGCGGATTGACTAACAGGTAGTGGATGACTGGCCACTTGACAGTTAGGACGTAGAGCTGGTGGACCGGAGGACGCAGATAAAAATTGTATCATATTACAAATTTTACCTAACACTGTTTAAAATTCCATGCTGACTTCTTAATATATGTGCAAATATCTTGCAAGTCCTTAGAGTAAAGAAGCTGGGAATACAGTCGAATATGAATCTTCCATTACGGCTATAAGACACATCAAGGAACGAGATTCCCCAAAACTAGAGAGATACTTATGAATAAATACCTTTAACGCCCTAAGAAATCGTATCAGTAATGTAGAGCATCAAAGAATCCTTCTACAGATATAATTTAGATTCCTCATCTAGCCACTCTAACTGTGATTAAAAATAACTCTAATATAATTTTGGAAAAGTACGAAATATTTCCTGTGTGTCTTCGGTCTGGTTGGGTTAAATAAATAAAGAACAAGCCATGGTCATGAAATAAAAGCTTCAAAATCTATTAGTACCTTATTTTACGTCGATAAATTTGCTGTTGACTCTTTATGTATGAGTTCACATCATAAATAAAAATGTTAACACTATTCGATGCTGGGTGCGTGCAATAAATGTTTACTTGAGTTGTAATTTTAATACATGCCTTGAGGAGCAGTCCAACAATAATTTAACAATTTTTAAGTTAACCTTGAACTTGGATTCGGTGAAACAATTAAAATTGCAGGGTTGCCACAGGTGACTAAAAGGCGAGTTTTTGCATGAGGAGCAGTCCAACAATAATTTAACAATTTTTAAGTTAACCTTGAACTTGGATTCGGTGAAACAATAAAAATTGCAGGGTTGCCACAGGTGACTAAAAGGAGAGTTTTTGCAACTACTTTTTACAACCTAGGCGACTAGATATCTTGTAGGCAAAATCTCTCGTCTCAAAAGCTCCTGTTTTCATAGTTTTAACGACATTTTTGAAAATTCACCGTACACCAATGAAAATTAAATCTTCCATGCACACCAGTACCCGTCGATTCAAAATCGCTTATTTTAACAAAAAGGAGCCTCCCAGAGCAAAATTGGAACAGAAACTTTCAGTCGGCACAAACTAGAATTCAAAAATCTGAGATCTTGCATTTAACTCGGATTTGTATATATCTACATTTGAACGGCTTCAATATTCCAACACAACGTTCAATGTCCTTTACCACTGTCAGTACGTCGTTATAAATGTGACAAGAGGCGGGTCGGGATGAAAGAGAGGGAAAGAAACATTTGGGGCGGAGGGGGGGGGGTCTGAAATTGCACGTGTTTTGCGTAAAAGTAATCCCTACTTTCGGCAAAGATGAAGGGAAGAACCCTGTTCTTGGGGACAAGACCGAGAATTTACTGCACTCCTCGGCGTGAGAAAATGTCGAGCGTCAAAATTCCTCGGGAAAAGACCTTCTTCGGCTTGTAACATTTCGTTGCTCTGGAAAAAACAATTTCAGCCATGCACGATGGAATTCAAAAGGAAATACACTTTTTAAACTGAAGGAAGATCTAATGGCAAAACAAGCAGAGTGGTTATAATACAGTAAAACTGGATGATTTGAAGTTGAAGGGACCATCAAAAATATTCAAATTAAAGAAGTTTTTATGTATTCCCCTATTTCCAAAAGTTAATATCAAGTAATTAATAGACCGTTTTTATATTTGGTGATGTTAAGAAAAAATTAACAACCCTTTGTAAAAATAGTTCTTATACGGTATTTTATTGAACATAAACATAAAATTGCTCACAACGTTAAAGAGACGTAGTAATTGAAAGGTTTTTTTTATTTTGTCAAATGTTTTAAAGCAAACTTGTGTATGGAAAATGTTTTGTGTGGTTGAGTTTTATGGTGCACGGGCCGCACTTGACCGTGCTGTGCTAAACACTAGACAGACAGCGTCAAATAATAAACATACAGCCAAGGAAATGTTTACTGACACAGAAGATATAATTTGATAATTTGTAATTAACGTCGTACTAGAGCAACACAACGGGCTATTGACGACGACGGTCCGGGATCAGTCCCTGAAGGAAAAGATCCAAAGACAACACCTCGCAATTTTGAATCACGGTCAGATGACGAAGCAACACCTGAGCTGGCACCCCACTCTCCAAACTTCCACACCCACCCAACGTGAGGACTTAGGGTCACGACAGATTTAAGGTGCACCAGCCGCCTTTACACCCTACGCTTACAAACATCCATGCGCGGATTCGAACCGGGAACCTTCCGATCTAGAGGCTAACACCTTAACCACTATACCGGTTGGTCGGCAACACAAAAGAGAGGAATAGTCGCATAGAACTCGTAGGTTGCAAGGGCAGTAAGCAAACCCATTGGGCAACGACGGCACAGAAAAATGTTTTCTTAGATTGGGATATATTCGAATTTTTCAAAAATGACTTCGAATTGAACACAGAGTTTTACGTTGAAATTATAGAGAAATTCAAATGGTTGAATTATGTTTTGAATTGTACAATTCAAAACATATTTATACACCAAGAATGTTTTTTTACTGTATTTATAATTTTAAAATAGACAAATTGCAAGCCAACACACATGTTGGGTGGGTTTGAAAGTTATCGATATTTCTTATACTGGTAAATTACCGACAGAAATGTTATTACCGGAATTTCTTTTTCCTCCAGTTTAAAATACGAAGGGAATTCAAATTTAAGCATTGAAAATAGATGTTAATAATTAACTGTGCGTCTTAAAGATATTGAACAGCATTTAATTTTGTAAATGTGCGATTTTTCAACCGATGCGGAGTACTGATGGTGAAGGTTCACAGTGTTCAAAATTTATTTCGTATCAACTGTTTAATGTTGAACTTTTAAAAGCGTGTTCAGAAATAGTTTTACTAGTGATACCTGTTTTAATAATTCTGAATATTATTCTTTAATGCAAAATATAAATAAAGTGTTTGAAAAAAGTTTTTTAAGTCACTCTGGAATAATAAAGGAGGTAATTATTATTTTTTGTTTTTCAATCAAAGTTGTACAGATTTTTTTTGTCAAATAATCAGATTTTATAAAAAAAAAATATTATATACTTTTATTTTGCAGAATTCTAGTAATTAGTTTATAGTACATGAGATGCAAAAAGTTGTAAATCGCTGTAGTAAAGTTGCAATTTAGTTTAGAGAATAAGCTTAGGCTCCTTTATACAACTCCCGTCAGATTATTTAGAAACCAAACATCGGGATTTATCCAGCTGACGAATTATTTTAAAACTTATCCGAGTGACAAACAATTGTGGAGGCTAACTTACATTGCTTACTAATTAGATATTTGTATGCCTACAAAGACAATTTCACCGTATTGTAGGATCATGATCAACTACCTGTCCTCTTTGTGAACTGGATGAAAAGACTGGAGACTACCTCAAGGACTGCCCAAATTGTTGATAGTGCTTTTAAGCCATGTGTGTAATGTTCCATCAATCATGTTAAAAGATCCGTTATGCCGAATAGCAAACGCATTAGGTTTCTCATATCTGACCTCTCGGCCCCAGCATCAAGTCACATGACGGGCTCCTTGTGAAATAAAATATATACATCCCAGGTACTTAATATATCCCTTGTGCAAATACATAAATTTCCCCCTCATTTTCCTTTACAAAATCAATGAAAAGATTAAAGCTTTTTAAACCTAGGTAACAAACTTTGCTTGTCTATTAGAACTGCTCCAAATACAGTCTGGTTCGAGTGATCACTATAGAAATGGGCTTTGAGTGGAAATGAGTCGAATGAGGTTTTGGCGATAGATGCTTTGGGGCGATGTTTTAAATGTATCCTGTTGCAATCGTGTATCCGCCTAACGCACAGTGTGTCATTTTTGATTCCAGGTGGACAAAATTCAATTTTTTTTAGTGTCGCAGATTATCACAAAGACGTCATATCTTAAAAGTAGTATGTCCCCTTAGCAAGACCACTGTTTTATTTTTCTAAATAATTCTCCTAACAGGAAGTACAGGGGTCCAAAGTCGAACTTTCTGCGTTGGCTGCAAAACCAATCTGGCGAATGCGTATTAGTACTTTGAGGAAAACTGAAAAGTATAGCTCCTATATTTTCTTTAGTTCTATTTGGTGGATACTATCATTAACTTCTGTTCATCGAGGTATTCTTACGTGCTTTTAGTTTCTTGGGGACTATTTCATTAATTTGGAAGATCGTTTTGAATTTATAGCTAATTAGCGTCGTACGCAACAGCTGATTTCAAATTTCAACTAGACTTTTAACATATTATACCACCTTATACCACTAAATTATTACGTATGCATTATAACCTGGCTCATTTGACGTGCGCAAAACAAAAAATTACTTGCGGAAGTCTGCGGAACTGATAAATAGTGCTTAAATTTCAAAATGATTGGAAATTTTTCGTCAGTTCATTTTTGACATTTGGGTGATAAATTCGAAGTAAACGAAAATCGATGCTATTTTAACTTATATTTCTCAATAAATGGTTGTATATTTGTTACCAAATACTGTTTTGAATGTTTTAAATACTATTAACGCGAAAATTTCGAATTACCAAAGAATTGAGCAAAAGAGGAGTAAAATGAACGGGCACAAAGACCTATTCCTCAGAAATAATTCATCTTGACTTCAAGGAAATCTTACTTTTTCTCACACTGTGATTCAAGATCTACCAAGTAATTTACAAGGAAGGATGAAAAATAGGCCTAGAAGGCCTCAAAAAGATTTTTAAGCCTGTAGTTCCAAGTAGGGATGCGACATCGATAGAAAAACATCGATGTTTTGAAACATCGATGTTCAAAATGAAAACATCGATGTTGATAATACATCGACCCAAAAACATCGATGTTTTTAAAATTCAGTGTATTTAAACTATTTCCCCCATTTCTTAAAACTGGTTTAGCAACTTGTGATGCTACATCAACAGCAAAACATCGATGTTGATAATACATCGCCCCCAAACCATCGATGTTTTTAAAATTCAGTGTATTTAAACTTTTTTCAGTAAAATTATCTGAAAATCATGTGCTTGGGCTAAGAGTTGACATTAATCTTTCTAGCACCAATATAAAATTACATAAAGAACATAAACTCTAATGTGTATACACCGTAAAACACAAAAATGAGCTAAACTGTTGTTACTCGTCTAGGATGATTATCACGGAAACTTCAGCTGTACCACAACTCACAACTAGTCACTTATCAACTGCTCTGTTAAACGGTTACGTGTAATTTATGAACAATCCTTCATTCTGATTTTGTCGAAAAATAATATATCAGGAATACAATTATAATGAGGGGCTGTGATGGCGCTGAACAGAAGACTTTCCAGCAGTTTTTTCAGAAAAATATCACTATAAACAACGTGTGTTTAGTATGTCTTTTGTACCTTTGCTTGTACTAATGGGGGTAAAAATATTCTTTGTCAAAATCTCAACTAGACCTTGTCGTTCTATCAAATTTCTTTTTTTTCCAAATAATTAGTAGGTTTAACTTCAAGGGAAGTTAATGGTCCATGAGAATATTATTTCACTTCTAAAAGGTTGAATTTTTTTAAAGAACTTTCCCAGTTGAGATTTCTAGTATATAATTTTGTAATATTTAAAAAATATTTTCCCCTTTAGTTTTTGAATTATTCTTTATTTTTAAATGGAACTGTTATGGGTACATCTGACCATTGTGTTCAGGTGTATATTAATATAAAATTGCAAAACATGCGGTTAATAATTGATCGAAGTATATTTAATATATGGAGCAAAGTTGACAAATTTCTTTAAATTCAGCATATTTACTTCAAATAGTAACTAAAAAACGTTAACTATACATTAAATCAGTATTTTATCACTCACAGCCTCTTATAATCACCCAAAACCAGTGTATTTTTGATGCAATAATTTTGTCCACCTAGATTGCGAAAATGACACACTGTGAAACGCCTAGAAAGCCAGCCAACTGTTGTTAACTTTCTGACTACGGCTATAGATATAACTGGTGCGATTCTTACAACTTTAAAGGTACAACGGTTGTACCGTCTGTAGTTTAAATTCCTTCTTGGCGCGATCAAGACACAACTGCTGTACCGGCGCCTTGGTCTTACGATTAAGTGCACCAATATTTCAAACTCAAATATTTCAATAATCCCCTATAGAAAATAAGTAGTCTCGTTTTTTTAAGGTCATGGACAGCCACAGACTGTCTGGAGCATTTCTTATGGTGGATAGACGCTACAAAAATGTACCAAGGTACCGGCAACCCTCAGATTAAATCTGTATTTTCCAGGCCATTAACAATAAACTTTTATTGGGCTAGATTTATTTGAAAACATACCTGGCGTCCTTCAGAAAAATATCGAAATCAGATTTTTCGATATTTCATTTTCTTCAGAGAGTATATTAGCGTTCGGACTGTCACTTTTAAAAATACAGAGGCGACAACCTTCCTAGAGCTTTAACATCAACTTTTAATGAAATTCTGTTCATACCCCATCAAGAAATAAACTTGGGATTGCTGAACGGAAAAATGAAAATTTTATCTTATTTAGCGATAAGTCATTTCTCGTTCTTATTTTTCTGAATACTTTTAAGCAATATTTTAAATAGGCTTTCTAAAAAACAGTAATTCAAGCAGAATCAGACATTAACCCGTCAAATTAGGTAAGCAAACTCGAAAGATTCCAGACAACACAGCCCGCAACTCAAAACATGGAGTTTGATTTATTAAACACATTTTCGTCTTTTCATAAAAGTACAAAATACAAAATAAGATAAATGAAACTGTCTAGACATATATGTCTACCAGATCCCTCGGAGTAGATTTTTTAAATAAGTTGATAAAAATTTGGTTCAAGAATTCCAATGTTTCGATCATTTATTCAAAAAATCTGGAATGTCTTCAATTTTTTTTAAATTTATGTTTTCATCAAAAGACACTTTTCTTCGCGTAAGCTTCTACTTGCACAAGCTCTTTTAGTTTCATAAATTGTGTTTCAAATAAACATGTGCAGAGCAATTTATGCTTATTTTGTGTGCTGAATTACGTTTATGATAAAATCATTTAATGATTTTGGAAAAGAATTGCTTATTTTAATTGTTGATATCGTTGCTGTTTACAACTTAATATCGATTTTCCTGTTAATTTCAAATCACAAAGTTTTTGACGCACAGTAGAAATTTTCGAAATGTACTATGCAACCTATTAAATAAAAAAAATCTGAGATGTTTTGAAATTATTAGTCCCAGCCATCGAAAAATTTTCTTTAAAGCTTGCTGTTTTGCTAATTTTTTTATCACCTTTTTACGTATCTCGGTTTTGCTTTGAATTTTCAATTTGCTATTATTTCGGCTGGTTGAATACGAATCTAAAAAATTCTAAATTGGTTAATGGATAGTCGCAGAATTTTAGGCTTGTGTTTACAGGTTGTAAGATTTATTTTTCCAGGGATTGATTAAATCGTCTAGTTTTACATATACGATTGTTCGTGTGTTCAATTTTCGCTTCATTCGAAAAATATTTTAGTATAATTCGCATGCTTTTGAACAGATTTAAAATAGGTTACAACACACCCAACATATCTATGTTAACTTAAACGTACTATATAGGTTGAATTTAAAGAGGCCTACACCAAGAAAATATTTAAAAGATGAAGTTATTGTGAGACTACGTATCAGCCTTATTAGAAGGTACTTTGTAAAATATTAGGTAAAGAAGTCTAACAAATTTTTATCTGTGAGTACTCTATCTCTGTATGTTCTAAGACTGATAATTTGATAAAATTATAAACATTTAAATTCGTCTTTACTTCTCTCGATGTTAAATATTGTTTATCGAAAATGCCGATGTTTTCTCTAATGGAATACAATAAAAGTAAAATGAATTGTAATTGTTCGAATTTAATACAAAAAGTAGTGTGCTTCTTACAAACCTGACAGAGTTGAGTTCAAATTATTATCTTCGAGTGTTAGTACCCGCACTAATATACACTAACAATGATTTAGTAGGAAACTCGGTTTTCTGGAACTTAATTACAAACTCTCCTTGAACCTTCGTTTCATGATTAGAGAAACGCACTTGGAACACATAAGAATAATACTCTTATGCTAAGTCCCTTTTAATAACTTGAGAGTTCCTTGTGTGAGTTTTTCTCTCATGTCTTCAGGACAGAGCTCCTTGTTTTCAGACGCCGTGCATTTTTTTCGTCATAACTGACGGCAAGCTTTGATGGCGATGCCTCTCTCTTTGTCTATTTCTCTCAGTATAACCCCTATACCTTCATAAGAAATGATGTCGGAAGCAACTCCAAGACCTATATATGCTTCACTGACACAGCGGCGTTTCGCTTAGTTACTCTAGAACATTCCTGTAGCATTTTCGGATATTCAAATTTTACGCTTATATTCTTAGGATTGGGTTTGAAAATTACCGACGTACTCAACCAGAGACGAAAGTAGGTTTTTTGGGACCTAGTGCAAATGTGGCCGATGCCGCCCTTTCCACAACAAAATTTGCGTACTTAAAATGAAAATAATCAGGGTAAAGTATACTTCCCATGTTAGTCAACCCCCCAAGTGGTTTCGACGAGATACCTCGTCAACAAGATCTGACCAATTTTGGTAATGACTCGGTATTTCGTCCATCGAGATCGGACCAATCTTGCTAATGACAATGTATCTCGTCCATCGAGATCGGACCAATTTTGCTAATGACAACAAATCGTGTCATCAAGGTACTACCTATTTTTTTATGATGATGAGTTCGACATCTGGTCAGTTTTTCTTGATGACGAGATATCGCGTCCATTCAGATCTGGCCAGTTTTGCTAATGACGAGGTACCTCGTCTATCAAGATCTGATCATCGTCGAGATAATCACCAGGAGGACAACCAGGAGATCTCGAGGTATTTTTTACTGCATAAAGGAGACGTGGCAATATTGCTTACGGTCACATACTGTAGGATATTTTTTTTCCGTAAGAATAAATGACAAAGAGAAAACTGGAATAGTTATCCCTTTTTCAGATAAATGATGAAACAATGATAAAGATTAAAGAATTTCTTTTTAAGGATGTGGCCATTTCCTCATTGATGTTTATCAAACCTTTGAATCTCATAGAAAACATTGGTGTTCAGATTAGACTTCTGGAGGTAGTGTCTGGCAAAATTTGCTGCTACAACCGTCGTATGAAATGATTCCTGAATTATGATCTTAAAAACATCACAAAAATATTGATGTCGGTGTTTCCTTTACGGTAATTCACACCAATTTCCAAAATCAGTAATTATCGGTTTTTAAACTCTAGTTGTGGCATGACAAAGGAAGAAGTAAAGCACGATTTTCATACCTGTAACTAGTGTACAAGTGAAGAAAGTGACAGCTTCATGTTCAAACGGCAGCTGCATGAACACAAAATTAAGTACAGTGATGACAGATGAATAGATGTTACAATCAGCGGCACTCGTCCAATATACAGACAGGTGGGAAATCTTCAAAACCGCTCCATTCATAACTGGTTTTGAAAAAAAAATGTACACATAGTTTGTTAGTTAATAATTTGTTAGGAATATGATTGTGAGCAACCACAATAATAAATTCATAACATTATTAAATTAAATAAATTATGCATCGTAAATACAGTGAAGTAAGTTTGAGTGTACAAGAAATGTGCCTTCTGGACGAATGAATTGCCTTTACTCATGAGCATAAACAAATAACATTTGACATTATAATCAAGGACACAGTTTCGGGTTGCTTTTATTGATAATTATTTATGGATTTTCTTCGTTTATTAATTAATTATATTAAAGAATGTGCATTCTGAACAGATGTATTGTCTTTACTCACTCATGAGGATAAATATAAAACATTTTACAAAGATAACCTATAAAGTCTTGTCTCGAATTAAGTTTATCGATAAGTATTTATCGGTTTTTCTTCTGTTGCCAAATTATATTTTATCTTTAAAACATTCATAATTTCCATAGGAATAGGTAAAAGGAGTTACAGCAGTAAAAAATCGACTCGCACACACATACACACCACCTAATCCCTTCCTAGTTGTTCCACTGTATACTGTTCATTTATTTCAGTATCGAAAAGTCGAATCTTGTGGTATACTTAAATTCATACATTCATTGCAATTCTCCACAGTCTCATCCAATTAACTTGAAGATCTTCAAAATATACGCATATACCTAATGTCTTGAACTCTTAATGAATTTTCACACACAGATTCTGATAGTTTTCTTTAATTCCTAAACAAATGATGATCCTCAACTCTATTATCGTTTGCCAATGTGATAGTATTTATAAAACAACTGTTTTAAACACACCTCAGATGCTGTAACATTCGTGATCTCTACACTGCAAAAATTACTTATATATATATTTTTTTTTTTTGCAGAATCTTCAGATGCGTCAACAAATGTTTCCAGTTTAGATTATTTGTCATTAATCGTCCAAAGAATCAATCCAGATACTAGCTCTCTTCTGTCAGCCATCACCATGGAACCTGATGCACAAGATCTTGGTTCATGATTGTTTTATATTTCAACGCCTCTTACTTCTGATTAAAACATAATTTTTATTACTTTACATGTAAGAATCACATTTAATTGTCTAAGATAATATTATGGCTGTCGAATGCTTTTAAGGTATAAAATGTTTTAAAGTAGTCAGCGTGAAAATTCAAACATGTTTCTACAATTATAACTATGGACAAACTTGAAGGTATGAAATAAGATGATAATTCGATTAATTGCTTAATGAACGTTTTGAGCTCACACAGAAAAATATAACGTATCTGAAGGTATCATACTATTTCTCTTATATTTTATATTTGAATTAATTGGATGAATTATGTATTCTAATTTGTTCTGTAAAGATCTGAAATATTTGAAGGAATAGTAGTAAATTTTCAGAAAATCTTTCCTTGCACTCTTTAATGAAACTTTTAGTTCTTTGCATGTCTGAGCTTCAAGATAAAAGAGTATCAGATTACTTTTAAACCGTAGTATTTTAACTTAGGTCGAATACTTCCAGAGCTTATACCTGATATTGGAAATGTAAGAAATTGAATTAAATCAAAAATCTGAATTTCAGTAAATGCTGTGATTAATGACTGAGCTTATATTAAATATGTTTTTAAATTCGGTTGTTGTAAGAAGTTTTCCCGAAGAAAGTAATTATTCACCACATGCTACAAAGGAATATAGTATCATGATATTAATGAGACAGTGGACTTTTATACAAATTTTTACAGTTATTGTCATAAAATTTGCTCAGACGGCTTGTTCTCTACTAAAAATCTTATATTTCAAAAGTAGTGCGATAGTTATTACATAAAGAGTGGCTAAACGTTTTGATTGGTGATTGATTTGGTTAAAATAATCAAACAATCACCAAATCTATCAAACAAATTGGTTTGGTGATATGAAAGTCAACTGTCCCCTTAAAGTTTTGGGCACCACAGTGTAACTTTGCCAATTTTATCTCCTTGTGAGCTTTAAAGTAAAGTTTAAGAAATGTAATATTTGTTTGAAAATAATATTTTGTAAAACCAAAATTTTTGCTGATATTTTTGAATGTTATGATAAAGCATCATGTTAATATTCGATCTCGTGTATTGTCAAAATTAATAGTACAGATTTAGAATTTTACATATTGTTGTATTTTTAATGTACATAATATATATCTTTGATGTAACAGAATGTGGTATACTGTGTATACAAATCATTTTGGAAAGCAATTTTCATAAATTTCTATATCACAGATGAAGCTGAATATAAACAACGATACTATAAAGTTATGAAAATAAATATCTGTTTTTATAAACTGAAAAAAACCGTAGAGCATGTGATTTTTAAATAAAATTATTACCAAAACAAACGCTACCTTTATCGTTTTAAAATACAATTTCAAAACTAAACACACTTAGTGTGAATAGCATGTTGTAAATGTTCTAATATTCAAATTTTAAGTGCTGAAGTAATTTTAATGAAATAAGGGCGCGTTCTTGTACGTCCTTGTTTCTATATATAAATCATATTGTACAGAAACTTCGATAAAATTGTAGAGACATTATTAAAAAGAAATACACTATCTCATGAATGTACTTATCATTTATTTCATATGCAATTAAACACGATATAGTTTGCTAATGTACGTATTATCAAATTGCTATGACATATGAATAAAAAGTATATGTATATATAAATATTTTTTTGACTCATTTTCCTTTTAGTTCAATGCAAAATAAGTATGCAATGCAAAAATATTTGTACTCATATTTGTGTATTCATTGGAAGATTAGGT
This sequence comes from Metellina segmentata, assembly GCA_947359465.1. Lineage (NCBI taxonomy): Eukaryota > Metazoa > Arthropoda > Arachnida > Araneae > Tetragnathidae > Metellina > Metellina segmentata. Next base: position 81,237,199 of record OX375872.1, on the reverse strand, counting down.
AGCAAGTGTTCTATATATTATTAACATATCTAAACACAAAACAATTATATTCTTGAAAATAAAAAGAATCTTGCAAGCAAGTTTTAACCTGAAGAACACTAAATGGATATCCAATTAAGGTACGTACATTTCAACAAACTGAAAGTAGGTTAACTAAACAAAATTCACGCAATTTCTATAAATACGTCATCATCTGTAAGCAATGCAATAAGATAATATTGACATTTTAATATAAAACTGTAATGCCCTCTGTTTTATTACTAGGTATGTAGCTGGACGTAAAATATGGTTAAGAATTCTTCATGAAAATAATTTAAACGGAGATGGGTATGAACATATTGTGAATTCATTAACTGAATTCACATTCATACTTAACCTTAAAAATATCGATTTATATTTTCAAAAGGGATAAAGAATTACAAACTTGGATTCAAAAATAAAAAAAGAGTTTTCAGTAGGGAATCATTCTTATTTATTACTGGTATTCGTGCAACATAAAATTAAAGTCAAGAGAAATTGAGAAAATGTTAGAAATTAATTTTTTTGTTACCAAATGGTTTTAATACCTATATGTGTAGAAGAAATACCCTTCAATTTACAGAACCTCCGAAGAGTAAAATTTCTTCAAGATAAGATTAGCGATCATGCATTTAGATCCTGCCACTTTATGTCTTGAGGCAGATACCAAAACTATAACTTTTTCGCATTTCTTTTATTCTGATGTATCTCTTCATCGACTATCTAACCTATGAAATTTAAACGAAATTGATATGAATGGATTTGGGAATATCAGGAAAAGGAAGTGGTTGAATTTATGTCAAACTTTAGCAACACACCGGTAGAGGAAAATGAAGTGAACTGGTAGTTCCACTTTACATTAAGAAATACCTAATTATATACTTTAAAATGATGTAGGTTTGTATCCCAAGAGGATTATTAGTCAAAATTGTTTTTTACCAACTCCAGACCTCAGTCTTTTGCCATAAATATATCGTAATATAGTCTTAAAACGGAAATACAATATGAAACTTATATAAGTATTTACTGTGACGTCAGTAAGATTAGGGATACTGGGGCGGATTCTTGGTATGTCAGAAAGGTAATACAGAAGACAAATTGGAGTCTAACAATACAATTCGGTAAAGATGATTTTGTATGTATTCGTGTCTAATGAGAACCTGAAAATAAGCGACTCCTATAGGGCAAGGTAGATCCTGTAGCAACTGAGACCTTAGCGTGAAGAGTTCCAAACTTTTTCTTTAGTTATATGTTTGCAAATATGAAGTCGAGAATGTTTGAGATTTTTGTATTTATAATTCTTTTTAATGTATGATATTCAAGAGGAAGACATGGCAGGGGTAATTCAGAACCATCCTTAGCGAAGCTATCCGCCAATTCATTGTTATGAACACTACAATGACTTTAATCCACTACAGTAAGCTATTTCGGTCACTGACCATAATAGATGGCATTGAATTTCGTATCTGGTAATCGTTGCTAAGCAATTGCGAGAGCCAGATGTAATTGCATTGATTGTTGCTTGAGAGTCAACAAAATTTACATTACTTCGTTTCTCTCACTGATAGTCTCGACGGCCATGGAAACAGCTGCCCCTTCGCCCTTAAAACTGTTGCAGTTAAATCGTGAAGGCAAAATTGTAAAAGTTAGCACTTTTATTTAACCTCTCCAGTCAAAAGAAAACCCCTTTCCTAAAAAAAAACTGTGTATCAGCTGTTTAAGGTTCTTTGAGACTCGGAAATTTAAAATAAGTCCTTTATTTTTTAAATGAGTCCCCATGGGTGTACTCTGTATGCGTAAACGAATTTGACATTACCCCCATGGATCGAAACATTAGGATGTAACTGAATATGGTGTATTTTTAATGTACCAAAATGGGGTTCACCAAGTACAAAGAGATTAGGTCATTGATTATGTTATCGCGAAAATCTTTTAAAGAATGAGAATACTCGCTTCATTTTAGTAAATTTCAAGCGGATTGAATTAAAAGTCCAATACCAAAACATTTTAATAGCGAAAAAGACAGCTGCACTAAATTTTTCATTCCACCATTATCTTCCTCTATAACTTCTCCCTCTCTTTAAAATATCTTTATTTTAATGAATTTCAAGCGAATTAAAAAAAAAACTCAAGTACCAAAACCTTTTAATGTCGATTCTCTCACTTGTCAAACATCAAACGCATTTTATATTCCCCTAAGAACCATTTGCTGACTTATATTTTCTGAGCCTACTCTCTTTTTTCCCCGCTCGCTACTATTACTACTAATAACCTATAAAGAAGAAGATGGTTTAAGTTTCTTTTCAAAATAGGGGCGACTCGAGTGTGACTGTAACAAACAGACGATTGACACTTCAAGCCCCGACAAAAGTTTTGAAAGAAGAGAGCTGCACTAAATTCCTCACTCAGCATGTCTTCCTTTAAAACTTACTCCCTCTCTTTTTAAAATCGAAGGTGTTTGAGTGAAGCGAAAATTGTTTTTTATGGCTTGAAGCCAGGTCTTCTCTCAAGTTTTAACTAACCGTTTCCATCAAGTCCACCCAGCCTGATGTGAAGACTAAAGAGACAGACAGGTCAAAGGGTTCATGTGAAGGAGATGGATATTCCAAAAAAGAATAGATTGTAGTGACTGAAGAAATGCCTACTAATCTCTTGAATATTTTTGGCTTTGTTAGCAACAGCTCTGTTTGCACAAGACTCGCAGAGTTGGAAGTAAAACTGTCTTCAGATTAGGGTTTAAAAACAGGCAATTATAGGTTTGGGGGATTGGTGAGAGTTACCTTTACCGGAGTATTATTACCAGTACTTTTTAGGGATTTTTATAGATTAATTTAGCTTTATATTATTGTACTTCAGGGATCAATTAATACGATAGCAGTGCTGGTATGCCATCGATTGGGACATAAAATTTCCAGAATTCTAATCTGAATAGTAATTTGTCGTTTTACTTTCAAAACCTCTGTAAATCTTGAAAGTCTAAATTTTTCAGGAGCTATGTAAATCTAGATGCCAAATTGGGGTATACGATATGATATACGAGGTTTCGAAATTCGCCGATAAGAACTTAATAGACGGTTCAGACTAAAACAAGCTTGTAAACATATTTGTAACCACACACACAAATAGTATTTACACCTCAAAGCCCCAGGAAAATTAACTTTCGAGGCTTTAATAGTAAAACGACGACTTATTACCTGAAGGTCTGAGATTGAATGAACACCAGTAAGGAAATGCCACATCTACAAAATTATTGTTTTCATGATTTATGTGAAGTAAAAGGAATTGTTATCTTTAGTTTCAAAATAGTTTAGTTTCCTTACATGTCCAATATACTTCAGGAAAAGAAATATGTCTCAACTTCGTGTCTCTAAAAATATTATTACAATTGGTGTTTCTGCATGTAGTACGCAGGTATTTTTTAGTGATTTGAGATATCTCGAGAGAAGATTCAAGACGAGGTTGGTAGACCAACTTTGGCCATGAATTTAAGGGTGATTTAGTCTCGGCCCATTTTTTTTTTTTTTTTGCATTTTTAGACGCGAAGCGTCACTACAAAACATGTTAATGAATGGATAACATCCAGCAAAACACTTAATTTACAAGTCACAATAGAGAACACAAATGTACAATTCTAACCAATGGGTATTTGTCCAGTGTGATACTGCAGAACTAAAATTTTTTTACCTATTACAAATTTCAAAAACTCTACAACTTTACTCAATTAAATACTACTATTAGCTCTAACTTAATTAGTTCTAAGCTGCTATGATTTCTCTTATCAGTCCATTTATTACTCATCGGTAAAAAAACTCTTTTCTGTACGTGCATTTGAGCCTGGGATGCTTAAAGCAATGCCTACGTGTCATTAAGATTTAGTAGAAGAATTTTGTTTCTTAAATATCTGAAAATATTGAACCAAATTTGATTTATACTTCCTGTGTACAATTCTGTAATGGATATCACACTATCTATTAGAATAGGCTAAACTTTTTCATTTTACTTAAAGTAATTTTTCGGTATTAATATGGATGAATACCCTCGATTCTTATGCCCCGTTCACATGAGACGCATAAAACCGCGCGTTGAAACGCCTCATGTGAACGCTGTCGATAATGGCAGTTTTATCGGAGTGTACTTGGCGTGAAAAAATTTGTATTTAAATTTCGCGATCTTAATAGTTAACCCTCCCAAGTGGTTTCGACGAGATATCTCGTCCGTCAAGACCTGACCAATTTTGCTAAAAAGACTTTTTACTCGTCAAAACTACATATGAAACTGATGCAAATAAAGTATTTGGAAACGAAGTCTGGAAATATATTAGAGCACACGTGGACTAATGACCTAGTGGGCAAACGCCCGGCATTTGTTAACAGGATCGGAAATAAGCTTATTCATTCATATTTTGTTCCACTGCTCTCAAAATTCTGCATCTAGATGCTTTCAAATGCTCTCTTGGAACTTTAGTTTTCGCTGTGATTTAACCTCTTCGGTCCCTAAGACAAAGCCTCTCCTTTAACCTCCAACTGGCTTCGACGAAATATCTCGCCCATCAAGACTTGCTCAATTTTGCTAATGGCGTGGAAAGATATCTCTTCAAGATATTACCGATTTTTTTATGATGACGAGATCAAGATCTGGTCAGCTTTTTCTTATGACGATATATCTGGTCTGTTTTACAAATGACGAGATGCTTCGTCGAGACAACCACTACGAGGGTTAATGAAATATACGGTCGAAGTAGAAAGTCAATACGAGTGGTTCCAAAAACATTAGCTCTAATGTTTTTGGAAATGTGATTGTGTGTAGAAAGATTAAATACTTGTTACTGTGTGCTAAGCTGACACAACTGCCCGCTACTGGAGCTTCAACTGCCCTTCTACAGCAACCTCAAACCACACTTCAGAGAGACAATTTGTTTCATTGAATGTAGTAGTCCAGACCTAGTGCCTGATTCTCCGAGTCCTATAATCACACTCAGGTCAGTGCTTCCTACTGAGAAAAGAGTAAAACTAAACACCAATTATTTACCAGTATTGAAAATATTGGTAATTTTCAACCTTATTTCAGATGGAAGGATATCAATAAAAAATTCGTAATAGTCTCTAATACAAAACTACAGTGGCGTATTATTCGTGTAAACCCGACATCAGCTGTTGAAAAAGAAATGCAATTATGTGTAGAAAGATTAAATACGCGTTACTGAATGCTACAAATCTGCCTCAACTGCCCTCAGCCTCAGGTGTCCTCTACCTACCGCCAGCAGCCTTAACTACCCTCTACTGAAATCTACAAGGGCGGCAGTTTCATCATGCTGAAGGATGTGTTTAGTCTTTTTCAACACATAAACTAGAAATTCAATTTTAAAGTTATGGCTGTATTGCAACAGAATGCTAAATACACAATATAACATAAAAATCGACGCATCAAGAAGGAGTTGTCCAATTGTAATGAAATTTCGTATGCAAAGACATTTATAACGAACATACATATGATTAAAATTTGGTGTCCAAGGAATGAATAGTGGGAGCTCCAGCGCATCGGAACTACGCATTCAGCAGGTGTATATAAGGAGCGATTCTCAATATGTGGTCAAAATTTCGGTTGCATTTCGACTGTGGATATCTTACGTCGACTGTAACAAAGCCTCCCCAAAGCATACGTGGTCATTACGAGCATATGTCAGAATTTGAAAGAGATCGTGCTATAGGGTTGAAGGAGGCTGGTTGGACTCGCCATGTAGGTTGAACGATGCGGCGATTAGACGATGCTGGCAAGAGTGGGTCAAGAACGGCAGATGTCAGCGGTCCAAGGGCCACAACAGAACTGGAAGACAGAGCAGCTGTCACAGCACCGGGTTCGTCGTTAGCAACTATTCACCGAGTGACCCGCACACATGTGTCCAACATGACCCTCTGCTGACGACTGAGAGAGCGGAATTTACGCTCGCGTCGACCGTTACGAAGCTTAGCTCTCACGCCTGTACACCGTCAACTTCGATTACAGTGGTGCTGGGCTCGATAAACTTGTAATGGCGCTGACTGGGGACGTATAGTCTTTAGTGACGAGTCCTGTTTCCAACTGTATTCTGACTACTACCACAGACGTATCTTAAGACGTCCAGGGCAGCGTGAGGATCCTGCTCTAACTATCGCACGCCACACATGCCAACAACAGGGCGTTATGGTCTGGTGCGCCATTTTCTTTGATAGCCGGAATCCCTTTGGTAGTCATTTAGGGCACACTTAGCACAGCGGTACGTTGACGACATTCTACGACCGGTTGTGTTAGCGTTCCTTTTGCGACACCCTTGACTTGTTTTTCAACAAGACAATGCCCGGCCGCACACGACACGCGTTGCTATGAATTGTCTTCAAACTTTCCCAACACTTCCTTGGCCAGCTAGGTCTCTTGATCTCTCTCCCATAGAGGTCATTTGGGACGCTATAAGAAGGCGATTGCAACCATCCCAGAATATTGAACATTTAACCCGACAGTTGGAGACAATTTGGCAAGAAATTCCGCAGAACATCATCCGGGAACTTTTTTAGTCTATGCCACGCCGGGTGACAGCTTGTATCCAGGACAGAGGTGGACCAAAGCCTAATTGACTTCCTCCCTTTGTAACGGTCAAATTCTGAAATAAATCATTCAATTGTTCTGAAATTTTAATCGTTTGTCTTTCTATGTAAGTTCCTTCACATCCACCAATTTTTATCGCAATCGGACAACACCTTCTTGGTGAGTCGATTGTTTTTGTTATAGAGTGTATATCCTTCAGTTTTGTATAGCAATGTATTGTACTGTATTTCTTGATTTAACTCTCCAAGTTGTTTGAACGAGAACTCCATCAATAGCTGGCAAATTTTGCTAATTACGAGATATCGTGTCATTAAAACATTTCCGATTTTTAGATGATGACGAGATCCATGTAATTGTATAATAAATATGGTTTTAATGTCTCGTCCTTAGTGTCGTTGCATTTTCGTTGACCAGTAGTGTAGATATTACATTGATTACTCAATAGTGATACAAACATAAAAAATAAAGTTTCAACAACAAGAAGTCTAACTTGGTATCGTGTAACCAAATAACCGTACATTGACAAACCAAACCAAAAGCAAGATTCGAATTATTGTTTTTAGAGTTCCTTATTACTGTAATATTTTCAGAACAACCCTTATAAAAATCATTTCTGTCAACCCTGACTTTAAAATTCGTATCTGGTTGACCAAAGATGATATGAAAAAATACTAAGCTAAATCAATACCTCTTTAAGGATATGCAAACTCCACATCTTCGTTTCGCATAAATGATTGTATTTTTAAACGTCGGACACTTCAAAATGACCACTTTACCCCAAAACTAGATTTTAATTTGCGAAAAGAATTTTTAAATTTTATGGCTGGTTCAACACTGTCTCTCTCTCTCTCTCTCTCTCTCTCTCTCTCTCTCTCTCTCTCTCTCTCTCTCTCTCTCAAAGGATTGAAAAAAAAAAAACTTAAAACACACTTCCTATATGACAATTTTTCGAAATCTTATTACAAACAGGTAGGTAGGTAGTTAATTAACGTCACACTGGAACAACACAATAGGCTACTTGCGACGGTCTGGGATCAAACTCGAAGACCATACCAGTATTGGAAACAGGATAACAAATTTTTTTTTATGTTGTGAGCTAGAAAATCGCAAATCTTACAAAACACGTGCTCTCATACTCGCAACTGCGAAAAAGAAATCAAACCCTCCCCCTTATCGCATCGTTCTTAGCAGAGAAAATTCAAAAGTAACATTCAATATGGAATAGCTCCTTTTATAAATTCATACCAATAAAATTTCCTTAACCATTTAAGAGTTAGGAAACTTCTGAAAAAAATGTGGCAATGTTGTTTCCCGCAAACACACACACATAATGACTAAATTACAATATCTATTGATTTAAAGAATCATAGAAAATATACAGGGGTTGGACAAAATAATATAAACACTTGTGTAAAAATAGCACTCGAAAGAAACCTCTCGTATACCCCTGCCCTCTAGCTGTGAACTAGCGCGTCTTTCTAGTAATGGCTCTTCGTTACGTGGACGATTCTATTTAGGACCGTGGGGAGGACAGGCGCCTCAATCCCATGAGAGTACTTTCGCAAGTCCAACTTGATCAGCTAATCGGATCACATGACCTAGATACGTATGTCATCAAGGTTTATAGTTGTTGGCGATTTATCTCTTCCTTTCTGCTTTCTTCTTTTCTTTTCAGATCCATGGCTATGGGTGGGTAGAGGTGGGAGCCGAAAATTGTATCCTTTTATTATATAAGTTAATAATTATATGTTTGTGTTTTATGTATGCTTTTTGTTACATCAGAATGGTCCTAAGCCAGCGGTGGATACGACACCATCATCCTAAAGCAGAGGGGCGGGAAAATATCAGCTGGTAGTGAGTTCAGGAGTGGTTCTTAGATTATTTATGTAAAATCAACGGAAGCTTGGAAAAATATGAAAAGGGTATTAAAAATTAGGAAAAGTAAATTTGAATGAAAAGGAATTAAATTGGAATTTTTTAAAAATAATTTGGAGGATCTAAAAATTTTTCCGCCAGCTGGGTTCGAACTCGGGAAGTCATCCTCCGCTGCCGACGCTAATCTGAAGGTGGGTGACTTTAGCCATTAGGTCATCGTTGCTTCACAAAAAGAAGCTCTTTAAAGTATAAGTACCCTTCCATCAATCATACATTCCATCAATCTGCTTCAAAAAATCATAGAAGACACACAAAAAAAGACTACCAGACAAGTAAATAATCATAGCTCACTGTAGATCAAATGATCAAAACAAGTTACGAAAGAATCAAACTGAAGAATCGATTCACTTATCACGAGTTTAATATCTACCGACCTCCCTACGGTCCTAAATAGAATCGTCCACGTAACGAAGAGCCATTACTAAAAAGACGCGCTAGTCTAGCTGTGAAGGGTGCCACCTAGCGGATGAGAAAGTACACACATCAGTCTGCTACTAGCAGTGATAGAAGTCGGATGCGAAATATATTACTGTGCTAAAATTGCGTTACGGTTAACCATTCTGATTTCGAAAGAGGCATGGTTGTTGGGGCCCGTCTTGCTGGAGCCTCAGTAACGATAACCGCCACTCTTCTAGGAATTGGGAGAAGTACAGTGTCGACTGTAATGTCAGCATATTTGAAACAGGGAAAAACATCATCTAAAAAGCACAACAGTGGTCGAAAATCGAAGCTGAATTACAGAGACAGAAAGTTTTGAAGCGGATTGTGGCAAAAAACACAAGACAACAGCATCCCAGATAACATCTGAGATGAACACACATCTACAGGAAGCAGTTTCATCAAAACTATCCGGTGTGGACTGCATATGGCAAATATTCATGGTAGAGCGGCTATTTCAAAACCATTGATTACACCATGCAATGCCTTGAAGCGACGAATATGGTGTCGCGAGCATAAAAATTGGACACAACAACATTTGAAGAATACAATATGGTCCGACGAATCGTCGTTCATATTATTCCCATCAAATGGAAGTGTTTACTTTTTGAGAACGCCACCAGAAGCCTATCAAGTTGACTGACTTCGTCCTACGGATAAGCATGGCTGCGGTTCAGTGATGATCTGTGGTGCGATATCACATTGTGATCTTGGCCCACTTGTTGTTCTGAATGGCCGTGTTGCAGGAGAGGATTATGTCAGTCTTCTGGTCGACCATCTTCACCCAATGGTGCAAAATGTGTTTCCTGATAAACGACCAGTCTTCCAAGATGATAATGCCCCCATTCACACCTGTGGAATTGCCCGAGACTGGTTTTATGAACACGATGATGAAATAGAGCACCTCATCTGGCCCCCTCATTCCCCCGCTCTCAATATAATTGAACCTTTGTGGGATATTTTGGAAAACAAGCTGCTCAGTCGATTCCCCCCTTCAAGGACACTTTCTGAATAAGAGACTTTTTTGTAATTTGAGTGGGAACGTATCCCACTGAAAGTTATAGGTGACTTGTATTTGTCAATTCCACGTCGGATACAAGCTGTAATTCATGCAAAAGGCGTGAGGTCGAAAAGTCTTAATTTTGATGCTTCTTCATTATGCGGAAGAAGGAAGAACGGTGAAAAAAACTACAGTGAAAACAATTAAATTTCATTAAATTCATTTTTAAATGTCCTAGATTGAATTTTAAAATTCACCGTGACCCAAAAATTGCAAAAAATTTGGACTATCTGTGTGCCAAATCCCATTACTGTAAGTGCCATAGATAGCCGGGACTTTGCGGGCAAGAAACAAACAGACAAACACTTCCTTTTATAATATTAGAAACCCGGCGTTGCGGTGCTCGTGATTTTTGGTATGATCTGTGGTGTAATATTTACCGCAGATTTCAAATCCGTTGAAATTTTTATTCTATCTTTAACGGTCTAGGAGAGAGAAAAAAGAACTAAATGACTTCAGTTAAAAGATTATTTGTTTTTATCGTCTGGCTGGAAAATCATTCCTCCGCGCGCAAAATCAAAACAGAAACTAAAAAAATAAGTTTAGAATCTGTCATCTTCAATTATTTTGCATTCAATACTGATTAAATTTCATAAAATTCATTAAAAATGTTCTGGATTGAATTTTAAAATTCGCCGCGACCATAAAATTGCAAAAAATTCGGATTACCTGTGTGCCAAATCCCATTACTGTAAGTACCTTATATTCGTCAGGACTTTGCGAGCAAGAAACAAACAAACAAACAAACAGACAGACAAACACTTCCTTTTACAATCGTAGAGATTGTAAATAAGCTTCATTTTTTCTATGAAATCATCCGATTTCGAAACTTTCGAATCTATTGCAAAATTTATCCTTGTATACCAAGTTACGAAGCATTGTGTCTTAACGCTTTTGATTTATGAGTATAGAAGAAAGTGCTTTAAGTTTCGAAGTTTTCCAGACATTCATATGTTTCCATAACACTAAAATTTTGTACGACAGTCCTGGAAAAAAGTATAACGCGTCGGGTGAAAAATCACCATACATGGAAAACCAGACACTCGGTGGCCAGCACGGCGTTCCCCGTGACAGTTCTTTTCTTGGAGTCAGGTGTGACTACTGCTCGCTAACCCTCGATGATTGCTACTAATTCTCTTTGTTTTGCTTCTCAAACCAAATGAGAATTCGTAGCCTATTGGATAACAGCCATCACGGCGTTGTCAAATGCGGCGAAATTCGAATTGCGAAGAGATCCAATCGGTGGGACGTCACAATTTCTTGCGAAAATATAAATATTTAAGTGAAAAATTATTTATTAAAAGAAAATCAAATGTATAAGGTATCTATCAGGTGAAATTTTTTTTGCAGATTTCAAATCCGTTGAAATTTTCAATCTATCTTTAAAAAACTAAACAATTCCAGTCAAAATGTCTATTTGCTTTGCTTCCCTTCGTCGTGGAATCGTTTGAACACAGGAAATGGAATCTCTGATTTCTCGAATCGAACGAAGGTCATTCTTTGCAGCGGCATTCTTATTGGAAAAAATATAAAAGTTTCAGTTTAAAAATTATTTGTTTAAAGAAAATTATATTTTTTGCTATCGATATACTGTAAAATTTTCCGCAGATTTTAAAGCCGTTGAAATTTGTACTATATTTTTAACGATCTAGGAGATAGTAAAAAGAACTACATAACTACTACGGTAACAACTTTTTATTTGTTTTGTTCTTCGGCTGGAAAGCGTTCAAACGGAAACACGGAAAAAATAAATTTATAATATGTGATCTTTTATGCTGTTGCTATTCTAAGGAAAACAATAATAATTAAATATGTCATTAAATTAATTTTAAAATGTTCTACATTGAATTTTTAAGTTCGGGCTTCGTACAAAAATTGCAAAAAATTCGAACTACCAGTGTGCCTTATCCCATTGCTGTAAGTTCCATAGGCATAGTGCACACCTGACATAGTGCACATGATAAACAAACAGACGAACACTTCCTTTTATAATAGTATAGACTACTGCGATTTCAAACCATGCAAATTTTTACGACGAAAATTAATACTACCGAATAATAAACTAAAATACATCTGTAAAAAACCCTAATATTTTTTGGATTATGTAAAAATTATAAAAATCGGCGGACGATAGCTTGGAAAAAAGTATAAAGTTGTCTGTTGATTATATCATCTGAAAGAATAAATAAACTAAGAAAGCATTTCTCTCCGATTTTAGAAACGAATACTAGTTTTGTGGATACAGAATTGTTTTATTTTGTTGTATATTTTAATGCAATGCCGAGCGCGCGAGAGAGAGAGGAGTACGCTTATCAAAAACTGAACAGGGCAAAATACTAGCTTTTAAAGATTCTGGTTACAGTAGTGCTGAAATTGCATGAAAAATTGTAAGATCGAAGTCTGTAGTTAACCGCATTCTCATTAATCCTGGTAGCTATGGCACAAAACAGCGAACAGGAAGGCCAAATATAATTTCTTCAAGGCAAGAGAGGCAGATCCCGAGGCTCGCCTGCAAGCAAAAAATGTCTTCCTTGCAAATTAAAGAGGAGATGCAGTTGCCCTGTATCAGCCGCCGAACAATAAGAAATGCACTGCATAGAAAACCTAATGTTTTGTACATAAAGTTAATAGCAAAAGCTCCACTTTCGAAGCGGCTTATTGATTCACGTTTAAAGTTAGCCTGGCCCCAACTGGAATTATGTGGTGTTATCTGACGAAAAAATAATAATTTAGATGGGCCAGATGTATTTAAGTTTTACTAGTATGATGTGACGTAAAGAACATCATCTTTTTTCAAAACGCTAATTCGGAGGGGAATCTGTCATGGTTTGGGCCGTATTTGCAGACAGTGGTTCAAATTAAATTGTTTTTGCCAATAACAAAATTAATTCAGTGTTATATCAGGACATTCTGGCTGATAGTTTGTTACCAGTTGCTCCTCTGATTACATCAGGCGATTGGACATTTCAACAAGACAATGCATCTGTGCATACTTCGTTCTCCACAAAATCCTGGATGAAGGCGAACGAGGTAAAAACTGTTCAATGGCCATCTCAGAGTCCCGACCTGAATCCAATGGAAAACCTTTGGGGCATTCTAAAACCACAATTAAAAATTTGTGGAACATTGCCCTGGTCACCTTCCAAGCTCTGTCTGATTCTATGAACTGACGATTAATACAAGTAATAGAAAAAGGGTTCCCCCCCCCCCACACACACACACAAATATCATTTACTAAAGAATAAATCTTAAAGACGCTATACTTTTTTCCAACTTAAACTGTATGGTAATTTCTTATAAAATTTTATATAATGTAACTAAACTTAAATGTATTTTACTGTTAATTCATTATATCATGAAACATCCTTACATTTCATAAAAATATGCATTTCATAAAAATATGATATATATTTCTTGTCTTGTCTTTTTTTTTTGCGACGTTATACTTTTTTCCACGACTGTATGTTACTTATAAAGAACCCAGTCAGAAAAATTGCATGTTTCCTTTTATTTAGAGTAAATTTTGAATTTGCTTTAATAATAATCATGAAATTAGTATTGCAAAAGAGAAGTCAAAAGATGGTGAGTCAGAACGATGTTGCCACTTTTATGGCAAGACAACGTCATGTAAATTTTATTCTGCTTCACACTAAATAAAGCGACACAACTAATAAAGAAAGAAGGATTATTGCATCTTGGATGGAAGCCCCTTTCAATCACCATTAGTAGAGAGGAATAAATTTCAAGAAATGTATGGCAAGGATCCAAGCCGTTTAAATATTCGTCAAGTTTATGAGAAATTAGTATATATTAATTAGGACCTGTTGAAAAGGACAATTAATATTATAGCAATAAAAACAGGATTTATGAATAAATAATAAAAGCATACCAACCCCTAAGAAGTGCTAATATTTGCTTTTGACTCGTACTGTATATGATGAACAATAAAACTGGCATGGATTAAACAACACTGACCAACACTTAATTTAAAATGGTGCGAAATCAATTATTGCATTGTTTTCTTTCAATGCTTCAACAATTCTTTGAACCTCTACAAGTTCTGCAGTACTGCATAGGCCTCTACATTGTCAACTCTTTGCCCCAACAAATTTTAACTAACTTTACCTTGTTATTTCTCACACATTTGTCAGTTTTCCCAAAAGAAAAGACGAAAATTCTGAACTTTCGGAGACAAAATGTAATGGATTGCCTAGGTAATTAATTCATAGAAATTTAATACAAATAAATTAAGTCCAACATAGGCACAGACGCCTTGAAAATCTCAATGCGAACTCCTATCTTTGGTCAGGAATTTGTTAACTGATACAGATATTGTAAATAAAAAATAATCTACTTGATGGGATTAATTACCTTTTAACAGTCCTTGTTATTTAACATCATCAGAAATCTTGAGATTCAGTGTTTTTCGGTAACGGAATCATATCACTGTTTCGAATCTTTTCAAGAGGACATACACTTTCTACCAAGAGGTGAAACTAGATGACATACCTTGTTATTCCTCAAAGTTTTTTTTTTTTGTCAGTATTATAAAGCGAAAAATATAAATATGATGTATCTTAGTTTCCTTTTTAAGACGTAAAATCTAGAAGATTTTCTTGTGTTTCATATTTTATCGAAATTTAATCCAAATATGTCATGCCCGACATCATCACGGACGTATTAAAAATCGCACTACGAGCTCCTATCTTTATCAGGAATTTGTAAACTAATTCAGATATGCAAACCTGCTCTAATTGTAGAATAAAGAGAAAAAAACTATTTGTATATTTGATTGGATTATAATTATACCTTTTAACACATACGTATTATTTAAAATCAGAAATCTTGAGATTCTGCACTTCGCTGACGGAACAATATCACTGCTTCGAATCTTCAAGAGAGCATACTCGTTCTCACTTTCCCCCAAGAGCTGAAACTCGATGACACTTCTGCGTCAATTCGATGACAAGTTAGGGTATACAGCGAGTTTCTTTTCCTTCTCTTAAAACACTGCAGACACTTGACATGTCCCACTGTTTTTCGCGTGCTGGATAAGCATCTCTATGTTTGATAAATAATCGGCTTATTTTAACTCCCATGACCTCTTGTTTATGTATCTTAAACTTTGAGGTCAGCTCATCAGATTTTGACGACTGGCAAAGCATGGCGATAAAGAATGAATTAATAACTTTCATCCAAAATGATATTTTCTTTTCTTTTTGTCGCTCTGTGTTGTGTTCAACACATTGTACTGTTTCGTGGTTTAAACCAACCAATATGGTCGAGAAAAAAATATTTGAATATCATTTCACATACGAAAGAAACGTTCTGAAGGACTTTCTTTAGAAGTGATTTAGTGATATATAGACTGAACGGTTTAAAAATTTAAAAAAATGAAGTAAAACTCAATAAAGTTGATACTATTACTGCGTATCAACTTTATTGAGTTTTACTAAATGTTAGCAATTTACTTATTGCTTGTTGGTAGCAATGGTCATATCCGAGTTGAATTCTGCGATATATTTTGAAAGTCAATTGGGTACCGGGTAGGTAGATAGTTGAATTTATTTCACGCTGTAACCACTCAACGGGCTATTGGCGACGGTCTGGGATCAATCCTGAAGGGACACATCCGAAACACTATTGGATAAGTATCAAAACAAATAAATAGTTCAGTAGAATACAGATTCTGAAAGGTAATATCTAAATCTGCATTTAAACTAGTTTAAGATAGTACTTTTGAAATCATAATCTTCGGTCATTGCTTTAATACTTATTCAAAATCTTAAACACACAATAGTGACCAAAAGTTGCTCTGTCAGACAGTGTGCGAAATTTCAAAAAGTATTCCAATATCTTAATGGCTCTGTCAGTCTCGAAAGTTCGAACCATTATAGGTTTTTAGCTGCGTGTATAAAGAATAAAATTTCCATAATTTAAATTAGAGTTTAAACCATTTGGCAGTTTTTTTCCAAACTATGGATTTTTATTGCTTTTATCATCCGCATTTGTCCACCAAATTGCCTGGAAGGATAACAGGGGTGGGGCTGATTTCAAATTGAAGCGACATTCTCCAATCTGTGGGTGGAGATTACTGATAAAGGGAGAGTTTTTTAAACAATATTATGGTGTTAATTGTTTCTCTGACGAACTAAGTCTGAAAGAGAAGAAAACTGTGAGCTTGAACAAGGAAATATACTTTTGGTCGAAGTTTTGCTAACCAGATATCATGTGATAATGAATTGCTATCATGCCAAAGATGTTTCGAAACCCTATTCGTTTGTTCAGCCTTACCGAAAACACATTCGTCTGAGAAAGTTCATATCTCTTTGACACCTGTCCAACAATCGCCAAACATTTAAGACATTTGTATACGAATTTCCAGTTATCCCCATGATCGTGTATAGCCAGCCATTGATTCAAGTAAAGCAGTTTTATGTAGTCATTAATCAAATAGGCACAGTTTAAAATAAAGACGTTCAATAAATACATAATAAATGCTGCCATTTGATGAGGTTAAAATTATAAAAATGAAATGTTGCACGTTAAGTAAACTATAATATTACTGCATGCATGTGTTCCGATATATGATACTTGTGAATGTCATTTCATAAAGTTTCAATCCTAGGTAAAATTGCAACTTCCAAAATGTCCTCACTAGAATGACCAAGAATCCTGTATTTCCAAGGAAATCACGTATTAGAACCATTTTTTTTTTTTGGGGGGGGGGGGAATCTTCCCGGTTTTTTTTCTACCAAATACATTCCGATATAAACTGTCATTATTACCGAGTTTACACTTAGAAGTACTCATCCACAAATATCGAAAAAATCTTGAGTGATAATCAACAGAAAGTTTAACATATACTAATCATATCCGTTTCCAGATTGCAAACAGAAAGTACAGAACAAAATTGTTTCAATATTTTTAGTGATTTAAGAAATAAAATGATGAGTCAAACATTAATAAGAAGGTTTGTTTTAAGCATCTCAAGATCAGATGCCCATATTGAAAGAGTTTTTCCACTGATGAGTTACTTATAAATGGACTGATTAGAGATATCTAAACCCCCTACTTAGATTTAAAAAAAATATCCAAACTAACTCTCTTAGAACTAATTAAGTCAGAGTAATTCAATAGACTATATTTAACTGTAAAGAGTTTTTGAAATTTGATTTTTTTTATGCTTAGTTCTGTAGCATCAGTTGACAAATCCAAAGAAGTTAAGTCTTAATGTCATCTAAATTTGTAAATTTTTATTCCATATTGTGAACTGTACATTATATACAGTGTAAATTAATTGTTTTATTTAATATTATACACATTCCATGAACATTTATAATTGGCGCCGTGCAGCTAAATATACGTAATATTTGACGCGGTTAAGTTCGTCTCAAATTCATGGACGAAAGCTTGCCCCCCTTGTCCTGGTTCCTTGTAAAAACTTCTAGGTTTTATATTCATATCATGTTTTATTCGATAGGCCCGTATTTTGTAATTAAGTCGCTGAATTCGCCAGCTTCGAAAAGTTGCCAAATATAGCATCCCTGCTTTCCACGGACCAGAGCGCAAGTATTGAAAAAGGAGACTTGGTGCGACGCAGAATTTTTTTGCTCCGTTACTCTCCCCGACATTTCTCCAGGGAGGTTAAAAAATGAATGAGCTTCGTAAGAGATGCGAAATTTAATCTCGTGGGGCTTCTGTCCCCGCTGCAAGGAAGACTGGGATAGATCAGCAGGCACGTTGTCTTCTGTTCCCGGGGTTTACAGGAAATGACCCCTGCGAATTAAGGTCAACACCCGACTGCAACCGTAACAGTTTGAATCGTCTCGGAAGACAAGGTATCTTCTTCAGTGCGTTCGGGAATGTAAATGTCACTATAGCTCCCGAAATGAAAGACAGTCTGCATTAAATAATATTTATGCACTAGAACCGAGGTATAGAAAGTTAAACGTGGGTAAAATTCTGTTTAAAAAAATAAAAAGTGCGTAACACCTCAATAAATCGTGCTTCTTGAGTGACAAGAAAATACTGAGGTATACCGAGGCACTAGAACTTTCTTAAAGAAAGGCACAATTTATGCATTGAAGTAAGGATTTTTTTATCTAGTTATATGTATGTGAAACAACAAGTCAAGGAAAATCTCGATGTCAAAACATTCAAAAATAAAACTTCTTCATTAGCTTGTCAGTACCTTGTGAACCTTGTCCTTCTCAATGATTCCGTTCCATCTTAACTTACTATTCGCAACAGTTCTTAGTTTTGCAAATGCAAAAATCCTTCTCTACACAGTCAATCCATCTAAGCTCTGGTCTTCCTCTTGGCCTCACAACAATTGGCCAGGCCAGAAATTAAAGTATTACTAAATATGATTTAATTTGTTTGAAAATAGATTTATTGCTTCTGATTAACACTTTCGAGGCCAATTTTTTTCCCCACAGTTTAAGACAAGTGAAACAGACTTTAAATTTTCCATTTGTAAAGAAAGATTGAGTTTCTGTGGGGATCGCAAACGAAAAAGTCACCACGGGTCAAGAGGATCCAGGCGCGATATAACGAGGGGTTAATGTTCTATTAGGTAACAGAATTTTCAGTTGTTCGAAAGCTTTTCATTCTGATTTTTAAGACATCGCTCCATTCATTCACAACTGTTGCTAGTTTTTCGTTCCAAAGATCCCCATATGTGGACGTTTGGTTTTGCCTAATGAAGCCCAACTGCGGACAAAAAGACTAAGTACAGACAAATGGATGTAACGTAGTGGGCCGAGTGGTGTGCCAATAACGCCAATACATTGGATATTTTCGAACCATTTCAAGCTTTCTATCCGTTTTGGACCCTTCTGATGCCAAATCCACCTCTAGCGCGTTTGGTGTCTGTCTGTATGCATGTATTGTATTTGCCCTATACACGTCCACATGGTTTAATATGCTTTCATGAAACTTTGCATACTGTGAGAGTATTTATCTTCATTTAGTGACTGAACTTGGTTGCGTATTGTCTGTCTATCCGTCATTCTATTCTATGTTCAATTTTGTATTTGTGTGCTTGTACAGGCATATCATGAATTTTATTCCAGATATTTGATTGCAATATTCTTTATTTTATACATTATATATTAGTTTCGGGAATGCAATATTAAACATTTCTTTATTGTTATATTTAGATAAGTTTCATGTTAAAACACCTGAGTAAGTATACTTAAATCAACCATAATTTGGTAGTTTTGGTTGTTAGTTAACGTCGTACTAGAACAACACAACGGGCTATTGACGACGGTTCTGTATCAATCCCTTAAGGGAAAGATCCGAGGCCAACACCTCATAATTTTGAACCACGGTCAGATGACGAAGCACCACCTGAACTAGCACCCCACTCTCCAAACTTTTGGTTATTTTGAAAAAATTTGAATGTATATCGAATATTACTATTACTTAGATTGCTTTACCAACGATATTTTCAACGAACGGGAATGAAACGGAAACTCGTGTTGGTTGATCGCGTGCAGTGATATTTTCTGTTTCTTTCGATCTGAATTAATTTCGCATTTCTAAATTTTGTGCACTTTTCAGTTGTAAGCTGTGGCAACTGCGAGATCAAGAGATGAAAAGGAATCACAAATTAATATCTTTGGAACAACTTTTTCCCGACATCTTTTACTTTGTTTTATTTCGCTTTTTTATGTTTTAAATATTTATTATTTTAATAAACGTATTTTCCTTCTCATCACACGCAGCACCACCACAAAGTATTCGACATAAGTGGCAGGTAAATCAGAATAAGGCAAATTTTAGGTGTAATTATGCCATTATTGAAAGAATAATGCCGATAATGAAATTATTATTTTTTTTTCAAATAATCCGAACTAGAACTTTTTAAACATTAAAAAATTATTTGCCATATTGACAGGAGAAGATTGCGAAATTCCACAATGTCGCATGCCGGATACAAGAGTTCCACAAGAACAAAAATATTGTTTTGTTGACTATGAGTGCGAGAGTACTCGCCGTAAATCGTCATTTTTATTAATTGAGTTGAACACGAAAGAAAGTGAATTCCAAATCTCCCTCAAAATCGTCTTTTGTAGTAGTAACCTCAGTGTCACCTTTTGTCATTTTGTAACTTTGTATTATAGCAAGGGTGCGATGTATGTGAAATGTATTGCATGGATAGATATGCATGTATAGGATTTGTGTCCAAAGTAAGGTGTAGAAATTATAAAGATGGCGAAAGGTGTTTAAATATCATTATATTCTACGAAAACGTAAGTCATTATATATTTGATCATATATTCAATCTAGAGTAAACCAATTCAAACCGAGTAAGGTCGGGTATTTTTCTAGTAGTTAATAAAGAGGTGACCGTCGTTCACCCCTTTAAATTCGTCTGGACGAGAGGGATATCTTCCCGATATATAGTTCAAGATTCAAGTCCGGCAATCAGTGGTACAGGTGTTGACCTCTGACACCAAACCTAACATAACTATCGACGTGGCATGGACTAATTCACTTGTGGCACTGAACATGGCGGGATATGTAATGTGTTATGAATTTGAGTGTGTTTTTTAGAAAGCTCTCGTGCTCCAGAAGATATATGTGTTTTTTTTTACTATCTCACTTGACGTTTAAGTAAATTACAGTAAGTCTATTATTTAATGAGACTTGAGGCCCTCAAGAACCAGCTCAGGATGATGGAAAAGCTGATCTGACGCACAGTCGAGACAGGAAATGTAAGACGCATGCAAATTTCAGACTCGTGTATAAAAAGGTGCGTGGTTCCTTTTCCATGTTTTTTAACTAAATTATCATGTCTGCCTCAGTGATTCTTATTTACGACTCACAATTAATAATTGCGTCTGAATTCCTTTGCAGTAATACATGAAATAAAGTTTAGACAAATCCATATTGATGAAAACTAACCTATGAATTGAAATTATTTTGTCTGTACTGCCTTGTCGTAGATCTCTAGGGTATAAGTACCCTAGCAAGCATCAAGGTTATTTTCAGGGGTTGGACAAAATAATATGAACACTTGTGAATAAATAGCACTCGAAAGAAACCTCTCGTATACTCCTACCCTGTAGCGGTGAAGGGTGCCACCTAGTGAATGAGAAAGTACACACATCAGTCTGCCACTAGCAGTTATAGAAGTCGGATGCGAAATATATTTCTGTGTCAAAAATTGCATTATGGCTGACCTTTCTGATTTCGAAAGAGGCATGATTGTTGGGGCCCGTCTTGCTGGAGCCTCAGTAACGATAACGGTCACCCTTCTAGGTGTTGGGAGAAGTACAGTGGAGACTGTAATGTCAGAATATTTGAAACAGGGAAAAACATCATCTAAAAAGCACAACAGTGGTCGAAAATCGAAGTTGAATGACAGAAATAGAAGGGTTTTGAAGCGGATTGTGGCAAAAAAAAAAAAAGACAACAGCGTCCCAGATAACATCTGAGATGAACACACATCTACAGGAAGCAGTTTCATCAAAACTATCTAGCGTGGACTGCATATGGCAAATATTCATGGTAGAGCGGCTATTTCAAAACCATTGATTACACCATGCAATGCCTTGAAGCGACGATTATGGTGGCGCGAGCATAAAAATTGGACACAACAACATTGGGAGAATGTAATATGGTCAGACGAATCGTCGTTCACATTATTCCCGACAAATGGACGTGTTTACGTTTGGAGAACGCCACCAGAAGCCTATCAAGTTGACTGTATTAGGCCAACAGTTAAGCATGGCAGCGGTTCAGTGATGATCTGTTGTGCGATATCACATCGTGGTCTTGGCCCACTTGTTGTTCTGAATGGCCGTGTTGCAAGAGAGGATTATGTCAGTCTTCTGGCCGACCATCTTCACCCATTCTGTGCAAACTGTGTTTCCTGATAAACGACTAGTCTTCCAAGATGATAATGCCACTATTCACACCTGTGGAATTGCCCGAGACTGGTTTTATGAACACGACGATGAAATAGAGCACCTCATCTGGCCCCCTCAGTCCCCTGATCTCAATATAATTGAGCCTTTGTGGAGTATTTTGGAAAACAAGCTGCTCAGTCGATTCCCCCCTCCAAGGACACTTTCTGAATTATGGAATTTTTTGCAATTTGAGTGGTAACGTATCCCTCTGAATGTTGTACGTGACTTGTATTTATCAATTCCACGTCGGATACAAGCTGTAATTCATGCAAAAGGAGGACCAACGGCCTATTAATGAAAAATAATTTTCTTTTC
>OX375872.1:81104930-81209930 GCA_947359465.1 Metellina segmentata | reverse complement strand
CGATTGTGATGGAAGCAAAACAAGCGCTAGGCGGTGAAGTTGAAGGAACGGAAGACGAGATGCCTTTGGGGTCATGCCGATGCATGAACCCAGCACTCAGGACTGGCGCAGTTAACGAGCCGACGGTCAAGAGTTGGTTTCCGCCGCAGAGGGAAAGCGAGATGTTTTTGTGGCCGACCGCGAGACGGCAGTTAACAAGCCCCTGGTCAGAAGTTCATTTCCGATGCTCCCAGGATCAGCCGTCGGAAGGAGTAAATTAACCACCAATGGACAGCCCGATTTGGAACCATCCAACAGCGAGAGGACAAGTGTGACGAGTGAAACGAGAGGGGGGGGGGCCAACAACCCCCGTTGGATCTTGGGAGTCGGAAGAGAAGCTAAAAAGATTGCGGAGAGAGAGGTCAAGACCCTAGGATCAAAATTCATCCGAGCGAAGTGGACAACCCGTTCACGATTTCCGATATCCCGTTCTCTGGGGATAAGTGCTCATCCGCGTGGCACTGTAAAAAGGCGATCCTACGCCTGTGAGAGTCACGACTGATGTTCGTTGACTCTGGGAGTACGTCGAGCCGACAGGTAGAAAGCTGAAACCTGAGCTGTTAGTCCGGTGCATTGGAACGGACGTAAGTGCTCATCCGAGCACTGGAAAAATTACCATTTGGATTAATACCACTGGATAACCATACTGGATTAATACCATCCGTAAGGAAGCACACCTGCTTGGTGTTTTTATGGTCGTGCTGCCGCCCATAAGCCTTTGAACATAAAGTCCAACCGCGCTGCTAGGTTAATGTGGTACAAAGCACGTCGAAAGTGGACCGTTGATCAATGGAAACGTGTTCTTTAGAGCGACGAATCAAGGTTCACCCTCTAGCGTTCGGATGTCAGGGTCTGGGTCTGGCGTCTGACTGGAGAACACCTCCTGCCAGAATGCATTGTGCCCACAGTAAAGTTCGGTGGAGGTGGAATTATGGTCGGAGGGGGGGGGGATTCTCCTGGTATGGACTGGAACCCTTGGTCCAAATTCATGGTAAGCTCAACACCGAGGCCTACTGTACTATTTTGGATGACAGTGTGCTTCCTACATTGTGGCAGTTTTACGGGTTGGACCTATGTTACTTCCAGGACGGCAACGCCAGCTATCATGTTGCGAGGTCCACCATGGATTGGTATGGTGACAATGAGGTTAACCGAATGGACTGGCCGGCCCAGAGCCCAGACATAAACCCTTTCGAGAAACTCTGGGAAGAGTTAGATCGCCGAATTAAGGGGTGCAACAACCGTTCAAAATCGGTGAAGAAACTTGCATGTTTTCTCCAAGCCGAGTGGAAGAAAATACCACTAGCCGTCATACCAGTCTTTTTTTTTTCTTTTCTATATCACAGGTGTCCAAATACTTATTGGTAGATAGTGTAGTAAAGGGTTTTTTCGTTTTAGCTATTTGAAGAGCATTATAAGACGCTTGAAGCAGCTAGTTGGCAATGATCACGTAATCTTTTTTAAAAGTCCAGTGGCTTATCAGTGAAATCTCTATGCTTCGAATGCAAATGACGAGCCAGTTTGGGCGGGTTCTTAGCGTTATTTGAAAGAACTTCGGAACATATTATACACTAAGGCCGTGGAGATAGTTCACTTTAGGGACCTACAATAAAACCAAACTTTAAATATTCCTTACCGTAATGCTTAGCAGTTTCCTTTTCTCTTTTAGGTTTGTATTGCACATTCTGAATCTGAAGTATTTGAACATTTACTTTTCTTTTGTTTTTTGTTTCTTCTAAACTTAAAACCCTAGTACTTGACATACTTTCGAACCATCACTAATTTTCTTCTGAATATTGTACTTGCCTCTGGGAAAGAAGGCTAAAAGATTTTGCTGTTTGACTTTCTTTATCCATCTTGTAGGGTTTCAAATTTTTATGAAAAAATCATTTTCAGAAATTATGGGAATTTCTCGAATTGTGTAGCGGTATAGTCGGATGAAAGCTTTCGCGGATCAGCAATAAATTATTGAAGACTGACGCCGGTCCGCTGACCAACGGTTGAAGACCACTATTCTAGATGGACGGTGATACTCCACCGACTCCCATCGACCCTTAAAAAGTAAAAAATGCTACATTTTTGTTACGTACTTTATACATTCATTTGATAAGGTGATAAGTCTTCACTCAAAGTGTCTGAAAACCTTTCTTGTCTCAAATGATTAACACCTCAGGAAGTTTACCAACTGTAAGTAAACACGGGTTTCACAATCCAGAAGATCAGTAGCGATCGGTATCTATTTTCCTTTTCACCTTCACCTACCCGTTTAATAGTTACTTTTACCATCCCTCTTAGTGGTTGTTAGATCTGAGGGCTCCCCTTGCGGTACTGTAGCCACTCTGTGCTCTCAGCTTCTTCTGGGTATTCAATTACTCGTGTGATCGCCGTGCGTGGAGACTTGTGTTCCTTAAAAAGGGATTTCTGGCTGAGGGACAACATACCACCCCAAACAGCGCTTTGGGTCCTGCTTTCCTTAAACGGGAGGGCCACAGTAGCCCAGATAGAATAGTAGCGGATTAGCATCCAGAGAATTGCAAGTTCGAAACACTCCCAAAACAAAGACCGTGAGGACTGGTGCATATTAAACCTGTCGTGACCTCAAATGTCTTCACGTTGGTGTGGTGTATATGTTTGGACAGTGGGATGGCTGCTCAGATTCTGACCTCGTCATCTGATCGTAGTTCGAAATCACGAAGTGTTGTCCTCGGTTCTTGGGGATTGATCACGTGTCGTTACCAATAGCACGTTGTGTTTCCCTGAGTTAATTCAACGATTACAACTTTAAGTAAACGGGAGGTGTGCTGTGTAACCTGAGTGTTAATCATCTTGCGCATACATTCTGCTTTTATCAAGGACCTGGTCACTCACTAGTTCCTTTTTTAGGCAGACATACGAGTGACTTGGGGTCCACATAATCCCCAGCTAATAATGGCACAGGTAATCTGTATTCCTTTGTTGTGCTCCGTAGTGGATGGTGCCGCTAGAACTAAAACCCCCTTTTTTATCGTGGAATTTTGAAACTTTTCTTCTCTAAAGGACAACTTAGACGATATTGAAAAACCCACAATGATTCAGATGTAAATTTTTTCATAATGAAACGAAGTGTGATGGTAACTTAAAAACGCATCTATCTTAATGCATAGAGCAAACTATGGTAGGCGATATTAAAAGTATTAAGACTGTATTAACTGAACGTCAAAATGAAAAATGAAAACCATGCTATACATATAATAAAAGTAAAATCTCTGGGAGCAATGGTCATCACAATAACATCACACTGAACTCTTAATACAAGGGGTGTTCAAATGAAAAGGTACGAAACGTCGTAATAACGTAACCGTTAACATACTATTTGCCTATGCCGCTATGGGAGAAAGTAGCGAGACATCTAGGGATTAGATTGGAATCTCCGGCATGGATAGGAGCATACGCGGGCGCCCGTATGCGCAGGAGAGAGCAGAGGCTCTTATTAAGAGCGCCGTGCAATTGACGAGGCAGTGCGTGTGAGGACAGGATGACGTTCACATTGCAAAATTCGACGATTGAGGAGCAGCGAGGCGTTATCCTATTTCTGACAGCGGAAGGTGTTAAATCGGCCGTTATTGATCGCCGAATGGTGACCGTATACGGGGAAGACTGTGTGTCCGACAAGTCAGTGAGAAAATGGAGTGCCCGTTTTCGTGGAGGTCGTAAGAGTTTGGTTGATGACCCGAGACCAGGCCAGGCAAACACAGTCATCACGGCCGATCTCATCGACAAGGTGAACGACCTAGTGAGAAGTGATCGGCGTGTCACATTGCGAATGTTGGCGGTGAAGGTGTATGTCAGCGTTGGAACATTGTTGACAATTGTTCACGACAGGTTGCTTTATCGGAAGGTGTGCGCACAGTGGGTTCCGAAGCAAATCACCGACCAGCAAAAGAAACTGCGTATGGGGCTGGCACTTCAACATCTGTTTCGGTATCATGAAGACCCCGCTTTCCTGGAGCGGATCGTCACAGGTGATGAGAGCTGGTGCCATCACTACGAGCCAGAGACAAAGCGGGACAGCATGCAGTGGAAGCATGCTTCGTCACCTCCCCCTAAAAAGTTCAAAGCCGTGGCGTCAGCAGGGAAGGTGTTGCTCACCGTCTTTTTCGACGTCCAAAGTTCGCTACTTGTTGAATTCCTCGAGCACAGAAGAACCATTAACTCCGATGTGTACTGTGAGACACTCCGAAGCCTACGCAGGTCCATCAGGAACAAAAGACCGGGCTGCTCACGGAGGATGTGGTTCTGCTCCATGATAACGCGCATCCACACGTCTCCAGGGTCACACACGCGGAACTGGCCAAGTTCAAGTGGGAGTAGCTTGACCATCCGCCCTACAGCCCGGACATGTCGCCCTGCGATTTCCATGTGTTTGGTCCCCTGAAAAAACATCTGAAAGGGAAGCGCTTCAACTAGGACGACGAACTCAAGGACGCTGTGAAGGACTGGGTCTCGTCACGGCCACAGGAATTCTGGAAAAAAGGAATCCTTCGGCTCGTTAATCAATGGGATCGTTATGCTCCGGTCTATGGTGTATACTTTGAATAAAATCTTCATTTATACCCACAGTGTCGTTTCATACCTTTTCATTTGAACAACCCTTGTATTTCAAAGGCCATATATCCGAACCAGACTTGCTTCATGACACCGAAGATATTTTGGAAAGCCAATCTGAGCAATCCGTAAACACATGTCAAAAAACAACAGGCTATCAAATCAGCTGTCCAAAATGTTAAAATTAACATTTTACATTTACCTCCTTTACCAAAGTCTGTTAAAATAGCTTACATAATTCGTCTGTCCTTCAATATATTTCCTAACCATTGCGATGTTTCTACTGTAAAGTTTACGGTCATTCAATCAACGCTTACCCTTGGACGTAAACTAGAGCTAAATGTTCGAGCCCGGATCATAATAGATCTATTTTTATCCAAACTGCAAAAGCTACTATCCCTGCCTTTATACCAGATCCTTCCCCAAATGAAGCTAGAAAAATACATTCATTTTAACTATAGCAGAACATATCGTCGATTGACGAGTGAAATACGCTGAAGCGAGGTCAATAAACGTGTTCTGTGTAAACGAAGGATGAAAATTCTACTCTCACTAGCTTTATTCACTAAGTGCGTTTCTAGAGAAGAAATATAACGTTCATGCGAAGAAAAAATGACTTAGTATAATGCATATATATTATATTATATTATATATATATATATATATATATATATATATATATATATATATATATATATATATATATATATATATATATATATTTATTATTATTATTATTATTATTATTATTATTACGAAATTATAAAAGAAAGTGTTTGTCTGAGTCTCTGCAAATAATGTCTTGAAAAATCTAGCACTTACAATAATGAAACCACAACTATTGAGTGACTTGGAAGTCATTTTTTTAGTAAAAAACCAATACAGTCATGCACAGTGAACAATACAGTATGTTTAACTGCAACTCACACCATGTCGTCGTATTGCGATTCAAATGTCACTTGTAGCCGAACCCATTTACGTTATGACGCTAAAGCGCCATCTATTGCTTGAATTTGGAACTCTTTTTTTTTCTTTTGTCATACCATTTCCCCTTCTTCGAGTATATTCATTTCAAATTTCAGGTCATTCTGAGGAATGGTTCTTTTTTTACAGCTTTTTGAAAGATGAACTTTAATTGTAATCCACTTGTATATGGGATATATATATTCCCTAAAGCCTAAAAAATTATTTAAAAAAACCCGCTTCTAATACAACACTAGAAAGAAAACGTGACACAGCAACTACCAAACACGGACAACTACCTTCAAGCTAATAATTTCATTATCTCGGCCAAAATTCTCTTCCGTAGCCTCGAATCTTACCATTTCACATAATAAAAACTCATGTCAAACCAAACTTCAAATAAAACAAAATACTAATCCAAAACCCGGATAAAATAATAAATTCATCCCTACATCAGAAAACTTGAGGGAAAATAATAGCTCAAAAAATTCTATTTCGTATCCTTCAACAAACAAAAAGGGGAAAGGTAATTCCGAATTGAATTTACATTACTCTATTCAGAGTTATTTATTTCAGAGTCGAATATGTTCCGGTCCATAGCGTCATAGCACGGGACTACATCGTCCTGATATGGAATTCTATCAGGACGATATATATAAATAGCTTGGATACATCAACTTGCATACTATGCATATTAGGCATTTATTACCGGCGAACCTAGTCCAATAAGTGTCATTTTACCATTTAGACACATTTTAAAGGATGTACTGATTTTAATTACGACAGACTAAACCGATTTGGTGTTTCTTACCCATCTCTAAATGGCTTTGTGATGGAACGTTTTTACAAACACGGATTATATATATATATATATATATATATATATATATATATATCAATTTGACTTGACTTCACACACTTCTCTTTAGCTAGTTGTATTTAGTAGGTCTTATTCAACAAACAAAATTCAATCCCAATAAACTATTGGGATTTAAATATAATTCATCGAAAAATTTGCCCAATCCCTAACAGAGTTAATTTATAGAATGCTATCTCTCAATCTCTCATCGTACAGCTCTTGAAATATAATTTATTCTCCAAAATGAGAGAAAACTTCAACAACTTAATTTTAGAGCAACAGACTCAAATTCATGGAATCATAAAATTAATTTTCGTTAAAAAAATGTATAACCACACACGAGAAGATGCGAAACATGAATGGAATAGACGAAATTAGACAGTAGAACAGACAGCGCCATCTCTCGGATGTAGGGAAAATAAAAGGGATAGAAATAAAATAAAACGCCACAATAGGAATACACGAAATAGTATAAGGCATAAGCGTAGTACCGGCTTAATATGCATGGGCACATAGGCCCCACACCTTAAAGACCGAGTGGACTCATAGGTTCATAGCACTAAAAAACTTCTTGATAAAGAAATATATCAAATTTTTGTTTTGACGACAAAAATTAATTTACACTCTAATGTTGTTATTCATAAATTGAAAAGTTTTGTAGTTTAAGGCTATTGTTTAAAAGTTTACTTTGATTGATACGCGATCCGATCATAATTTTTATGTAAAGCATCAATTTTATCAAGAGCATAATTTTTTTTAAAGATTAGATGTTAATGTCAGTTTAATTTTTTGTTTCTGGAGAAATTTGACTCTACGTTGCCTTATCTAGCACTTAAAACGGCCCTAGTACCAAAAAAATGTTTAAGGTTTTGGTGCATTTTGCACAATACCTATAGGTCAACTCATTTTTAAGATTTTTCGATCGAGTAGCTTGATTAACCAACTCTCATATTTCCCGGAGCTCCCTTTTACAGTAAACTATTTTTTGGATCCTCTCGTATTGACCTTACATTTCTGAAGTATACTTCATAATTAATCGGGAAATTTAAATTATATATCATTCCCGCCAAATACATTCCTATAATAACTCGGGTGTTCTCAGTCTTCTTACCGTGGTTCAAAATCGGTTAACGTCGCCAAATAGCCCAGTGCGAAGTTAATTAACTGCATACCTCCGATAATAACTGTCATTATTACCGACAGTATACACTTAGAGGAACTCCTCTATTCGATATAGTAATTGATAACGGAATATCGGTTTCTTCTATAGAGAGCTCATAGCGTTTCTTAAAATACGGCTTTAATTGGTTATCTTTGAAATTGTCAGGCCATCCCTCTGAAATTAACTCAGATACCTCCTTCAAAATAGGATCGCTTTTAGTGGCTTTCCCTACATCAGCAATGGAAACAGGTCCAAGCTCTACCCATTCTATCAGTAAAACAAGCTCAAGGGGTTGTGGCGGATCCAGGACAAGGGTTAGCAGAGATAATCTACTACATACATGCATCAGCATTTCCCTTTTTGGAACCAGCACGATAACGAGCAGTGTATGTGTATGCTGAAAGGGTGATGGTCCATAGTTGAATTCGAGAATTGGCCATGGGTGGGACGGGTTTTCTCTCTGACCCAACAAATATTCGCTAAACCTAGATACTCCAAAAATTAGGGCCAATGCTTCCTTTTCAAGTTGTGAATAATTCCGTTCATCATTGGACAAGGTCCTTGACACAAAAGCAATAGGCCTATCGTGACCCTCAATGGTATGAGACAACACAGCTCCTACACAATAAGGGCTAGCATCACACGCTAAGGTTAATTCTTTATCTGGGTCAAAATGAACCAACAACCCTGTATTGCAAATAGCATCCTTAGATTCTTCAAATGCTGTGTTTTCTCTTTCTGCCCACTACCAAGTGACTGAGCTTTGCAAGAGGCTATACAGAGGTGCTAACATTGAACTCATGTTTGGGAGGAATTTTGAATAAAGGTGATAAGCCCCAAAAATGACCTTAATTCACTAACATTTTTAGGAACAGGGGCTTCCTTAATTGCCCTAACTTTATCCTTGACTAGGCTAATTCCATCACTGTCAATGTTTGCGCCCATTCGCACTTTCGCATTTGGCAATGCAGAATACGTTAACGAACTGAACTGAAGTAAATCTTCAGTACTGTACAGCTATAAAATGTTCGCTGCCTGGTGATGTTTCTCCAACTCCACTGCAATGCCTTTTTTATAAGTCCGGTTTTGTTAAATAAATCAAATGTTTTTTAATTATAGAGTTCGCTTTTCTACCCACTAACCACCATCGACGCAACAAGTGGTCCGCCCAAGAGCCGCTGGATAGATTATCCATTCTAAAATAAATGTATTCACCGATATGGAGCTCACAACTCTAAACAGAAAACGCGGCGTGTTGAAAAGCAGACAACAAATTTGACAATTTCGTTCAGATCTTGCAAGTGTTTAAAGATAAAAGCCAAGATTATGTGATTCTCGCCAGCAAACTTGAAGCAAATCTTCAGCAAAAAAATTCCATTAATGAATTTATCAACGGATACTGCGAACTTGGTGACTCAGTAGATCATAAAAGACAACTTGCAACAAATCGAACTCAAAACCGAAGAGCTTAAAGAAATTGAGGTAAGATTTCAAATTTTCATATCCAATCTCGGCTGAAAAGAAAAATCAAGTGAAATAATACGGGATGAATTAAAATCCCCGATCTGCCTTTTCCAATATTTTCTGGCAGATACGATTATTATCAAACTTTCAAGGACCAATTCACTTGTATTATTGGTGATAATAGCATTTTGAATGACACAAAAATTGTGTTATCTATGATCGGCATTAACGGCCGATGCCAGATTAATTGAACGTACTCTAGATCAGAGGTTCCCAAAGTGTGTGTCACGGCACCCTGGGGTGCCACGTAGAGAAATTAGGGGTGCCACGAAGCGCCCATGAAGCAGTTGTTATTACAAGGAGCAAATATCGTTCGAAATTTAATGTCGTAAAAGCAATGCGAGTAGCTGTATCTTAATTTCACAATTCGAACAACTATGCAGTGAGCAGCAGGCTCACCCGTCGCCCTAAACGCACACATATACCTCCTAGAGAATTTTGAAGGTTATTGTATTTGTTTTATTTAAATTTTCACCTACACCTATATTTTCCTATTAAGTACAATTAAAGTTTTTGTGTGAATTTTAAATAAGAGCTCTATTAATTATATCTACGTTTTCTTACCACATACTGCTCTAATTTATGCTTCAAATTCGTACACAAAGAACATACCTCGTGGTGCATATACAGGGGTTGGACAAAATAATATAAACACTTGTGTAAAAATAGCACTCGAAAGAAACCTCTCGTATACTCCAGCCCTCTAGCGGTGAAGGGTGCCACCTGGCGGATGAGAAAGTACACACATCAGTCTGCTACTAGTAGTGATAGAAGTCGGATGCGAAATATATTTCTGTGTTAAAATAGCGTTATGGCTGACCTCTCTGATTTCGAAAGAGGCATGATTGTTTTGGCCCGTTTTGCTGGAGCCTTAGTAACGATAACGGCCACCCTTCTAGGAGATGGGAGAAGTACAGTGTCGACTATTGGACATTGTCAGGATATTTGAAACAGGGGAAAACATCATCTAAAAAGCACAACAGCGGTCGAAAATCGAAGCTAAATGACAGAGACAGAAGAGTTTTGAAGCGGATTGTGGCAAAAAAACACATCCCAGATAACATCTGAGATGAACACACATCTACAGGAAGCAGTTTCATCAAAAACTATCCGGCGTGAACTGCATATGGCAAATATTCATGGTAGGGCGGCTATTTCAAAACCATTGATTACACCATGCAATGCCTTGAAGCGACGAATATGGTGTCGCGAGCATAAAAATTGGACACAACAACATTGGGAGAATGTAATATGGTCAAACGAATCGTCGTTCACATTATTCCCGACAAATGGACGTGTTTACGCTGGGAGAACGCCACCAGAAGCCCATCAAGTTGACTGTCTTCGGACTACGGTTAAGCATGGCGGCGGTTCAGTGATGATCTGTTGTGCGATGTCACATCTTGGTCTTGGCCCACTTGTTGTTCTGAATGGCCGTGTTACAGGAGAGGATTATGTTAGTCTTCTGGCCGACCATCTTCACCCAATGGTGCAAAATGTGTTTCCTGATAAACGACCAGTCAATCTCGAAATTTTACGACCCCTTGGGTCTGTTTGCACCAGTTTCGGTTATAGGAAAAATCCTTTTTCAAGATACATGGCTCAGTGGAGTTCAGTGGGACGAACTGTTGCCTCCAGCTATTGCCAAACAGTGGTGTACATGGATTACAGAATTACCCTTGCTAGATGTAATTAGTATTTCACGATGGATTGGAGTTACCTCATCTGACGCTACAATTCACGTTTTCTGTGACGCTTCAGAAAGAGCATATGGAGCAGCATTGTACATACATTTTTCTGTAAATAACACTACAGAAGTACGTTTAGTTTGTAGCCGTAATAGACTTTCGCCTCTAAAACGAGTAACCATTCCATACCTTGAGCTTTTAGCGGCTCTCCTGTGAGCTCGATTACTTCACTATGTTTGCAAGGAAGCTCAACTTGATTCCAGTAAGGCAATTTGATGGAGCGACTCGATGGTAACCTTAAGTTGGATTCAAGGGGATTCAAATCGTTGGAAGACCTTCGTTTGCAATCGTACAACAGAAATACAGCAGCATACCACTCCTGCACAGTGGAGATATTGTCCTGGCCCAGACAATCCGGCAGACCACCTTTCTAGAGGAGTTACACCTAGTAAACTACCAACACTATCCAATTGGTGGAGCGGTCCGAAGTGGTTGATTTTGTCAAGTACTTACTGGCCATCCGAAATGCCACAAACCAAAAACAATCAACTGATTCAACGTGAAGCTCGAAAACCTCAGACGCAAACTCTTTGCACCACTGCATTTAAACCAGTATTGGACGTTGCACGTTTTAGTTCGTACATGAAGCTTCTACGAGTGACAGCCTGGATATTTCGTTTTCTACGAAATTGTCGTTCAAAACAACACTCGAATTCTGATTTAACTTCAGATGAAATATCAGAATCAAAAACGTATTGGATCATATCAGTGCAAAAACTGTGCTTTCCATATGAAATGGAAGCTCTAAAAAAGCATTTACCTCTCCCAACACAATCCAAGATTGCACGGTTTAACCCATTTTTGGATAACACCTTGATACGCCTGGGGGGAAGACTCCAGTTTGCTAGCCTAACTTCGGATGAAAAACACCCTATACTACTTGAAGGAAATCATCCATTTGTCCATTTATTAATACATTACACGCACATACGACTACACCATCTGGGTGTTCGAATTGTTTTGTCCGAACTGCGAACAACGTTTTGGATCATTCGAGGACGACAAGCGATCAAAAAAGTTCTGAACAAGTGCTTACCCTGCAAAATGCTAAGATCGATGAGCGACAATCCCATTGAAGCGCCACTACCAGCGGATAGACTCAAACCCAGCAAGCCTTTTACTGTCACAGGTATAGACTTTGCTGGACCCTTGCATGTCCACAACTCCAAGCCAACGAATACAGCATATATTTCCCTTTTCACGTGTGGGACAACTCGAGCTTTACACTTAGAACTTGTTTCAGATCTGTCAACCGACAAATTTCTTATGGCTTTTCAACGTTTCATTGGTCGACGTGGGACACCTCACACTATTTACACGGATAATGCCACCACTTTCCACGCCGCTAACCAAGAGCTGACTTTCCTGTGGAACACTTTGGCCTCAACAGAAGTAGAACAGTTTTACGCCGAACATCAAATAAAGTGGAAATTTATCGTACCACGTGCGGCTTGGTGGGGAGGATGGTGGGAGAAGCTTGTGGGACTCACAAAGCAGTGTCTTCGAAAATCACTTGGACGATCCTTCCTAGATGAAGAAAGTCTTTCTACTGCCTTGGTTGGAGTAGAAGCCGCTTTAAACAGTCGACCAATTGTGTACGAGGATGAGAGTGTGGGAGCACTAACCCCAGCTCATTTCCTCACGGGAAATCGTCTGACATCCTTACCTGCACCTTCAAACAGCAACAACAGCTCTCTAGTACGCATGTACAAGCATCAAGAAACAATTCTAGAAGTTTTTTGGAAAAGATGGTCCAAGGACTATTTGATGCAATTGCGAACTCACCATCAAGTTCGAAACCCAAATAGATGTTCCAGAATCAGCAAGGGAGACCTGGTGTTGTTACAAGAAGACGTAAGACCTCGCCACATGTGGAAAAAGGGAATTGTGGATAATCTAATTGAGGGTCGAGACGGACAGGTTCGATCTTGTATTTTACGTGTGGATGGCGGTAGACTTCTAACACGACCTGTTCAACTGGTCATCCCTCTCGAGATCGGGTGTGACCAGGGTGGGGAGGATGTTCCAACCCCAGATTAGAAACCTGTGCTCACTCCACAAAGTTGGCTTCCGCGGAGTGATGCCGTTATAAACGCGCGTTGCGCCAACTCCATAAAGGTATTGCTCCGCGGAACAATACTGATATGAGCGCACGCCGGAAAGTGGCAGATGACTTTAGAATAACTTTTACTTCTACTTTTAAGGACGCTGTTGTTGTCGTTTTCTTGTTTTACGTTGTGTTCCTTTCTTTTCTTCGTGCCTCTGCATTTGAGGTCCATTTGATCAAATAAATTGTGTTTTCGTTGAACCCCTTGTTACTTTCTACGCTCTCGACAACGCAATACCCCCCTCCAAGGACACTTTCTGAATTATGGACTTTTTTGCAATTTGAGTGGGAACGTTTCCCTCTGAATGTTGTATGTGACTTGTATTTGTCAATTCCACTTCGGATACAAGCTGTAATTCATGCAAAAGGAGGACCAACGGCTTATTAATAAAAAAAATCTCTTTTTACAGGTGTTCACGTTATTTTGTCCAAGCCTTGTATATATATATATACACTCATGTCCATAAATTAAGGATAATTCAGAATCACACAGAAATCGAACTCTAAATTAAAAATTTTACCTGTAGAATTATTGCACACATCTTCAAGAAAAAAATTCAAATTACAGGAAGCCATCAGATGACGCCGATAGTACGTCACAATGACGAAAGTGTAAGAGAGGTGTACATAAGGAATGGCAGCAAAAAAGTAAAATTGTTCACAAGCGTTCTGTAAGCCGCTCAGTACCACAATCGTAGTTATGGCACAGAGAACGCATGTTGATGATATTTTACGTGATAGAATTATCGGCCGCCTGGAATGTGGGCGTACTCAGACGGAAGTTTCAGTGGAACTTGGAATCGCCCAAAGTGTCATCTCTAGGCTTTGGCAACGATTCCAAAATGATGGAAATGTCAGTAGACGTTACAGTACAGGTCTTCCCCGAGTTACAACGCCGAATGACGACCGGAATTTGGCACTAACTGCAAAAAGAAGGAGACGGAGCACATCATCCGACCTTTCTCGTCAGCTATCTGCAGCCACGGGTACGACAGTTTCTAGGCAAACGTTTGAGACACGTTGGTCTATATGCTTGTAGGCCTGTCAGATGTGTTCCGCTCACGGCTACTCACTGTCGCCAGTGGTTAGCCTGGAGTAGAGTACGTGCAATGTGGACATCGTCACAGTGGGCTTGTGTGATGTTTTCCGACGAGCCTATGTTTAGCTTGCAGTCCGGCGGACGTTCATATGGAGAACGCCAGGTACCCACTACCACCAAGACAACATCAATGAACGACACCGTTACGGTGGTGCAGGATTGCTCGTTTGGGGCGGAATTATACTGTGCTCCAGAACAGATTTACATGGTGCCATGGGCGCAGAATTTATGTTTATGAATGACAACACCCGTCCTCAACGAGCAAACATTGTAAACGAGTGCCTTGAATCTGAGGATATCACCCGTATGGAATGGCCTGCATTCTCACCTGACTTGAATCCGATAGAGCATGTGTGGGACATTATTGACCGACGAGTTGCAGCCCGTCAACCACCTCCTACTTTTTACCGGAACTTCGGAGACCATTGCTTTCTGAATGGAGTGATCTTCTCCAAGATCAGCTCGATAATTTGATCCTCAGCATACCTAGGCGTTGTACGGATTGTATTTCATCGTCTGGGAGACATACAATGTATTAACCATCATACCAACCATGTCATATTAAGTTTTTGTAAGGTCGATATTTTTTGTAGTTGCTCCAGTGAGCAAAAATCGTAGTTCTTATGAATGGTATCATACATACACCATCTTTTTTGTTCTTTATCTTTTGTTTAATAAATGTTATTTATGAATTAGTCCCGTTTGTTTTGTTTCTGAACCTTTATTTGCCGGAGCTTTATTGTTCGAAACCTTTATTTGCCGGCATTATCCTTAATTTATGGGCATGAGTGTATATATGTAAACCACGAGGGTGTCGTGAGAAAATTCTAACTCTCATAAGGGTGCCAAGACTTGGATAAGTTTGGGAACCCCTGCTCTAGATACATACGATTCGCTTTTCAAGGCTCTTGATAATCGCTATGAAAATAAACGTTTCATTGTTGATGCACACATTACAAGCCTAATTAATTTGGAAAAAATTAACGATAATTCTTCCCAATAAAGATGTGTCTTGTAGATATTATATTAAAAGGCATCTTCGAGCCCTTCATATTCTTAATTTTGAAAAGAATAATTTATCTGATGCGTTCATATTAAACGTATTAAGTCAAAAATTATATCGTGAATCTAAAAAGTTATTTGAAATGTCAATGAAGTCTACGGAAATACCCACTCTTGATCAGATCCTGGACATTCTCGAAAAATGCGCTAGAATTTTGGATGGACTAAAATATTATTCTGCGATCAGGAAGTCTGTATTTCCCTCCAAACGAAAACAAAACTTCGATTGCAGATCAAAGTCGTTTGTAACAAAGCAAAAATAAAAACGCCTGGTGTGATTACTCATACCCATAAGCTGTACCGTTGCCCTAAATTCAAGGTAAAATATCTATGGGAACGCATAAATTTCGTTAATTCAAACAAGATCTGTTCCCCCTGCCTGAGTCATACAACTGAATACTTATGTCGATCTGATTTCCAATGAGCAAAATGTTATTCCAAAAATAGAGACTCCTCACATTCTTCATTGTTGTGTTGGTTTTAAGGTGTGAATACAAAAACACTAACTGAAAATTGTCGAACGGCTGTCACTGTATCTCTTCTTCCGGAACTAAAAAACGTGGTTTGATCAATTCGTGTACAGTATTTATTACTGATCAAAAAGGAAAAAAATATAATCTTCGCTGCACGTTAGATTCGGCGTCAGAACAATCTTTTCTGACAAAGAAAGCAGCTAATATTCTCGGATTAAAAAGTAAAAGATTGGTAATTTAGTAATTTTTAACTAACGTCGTACTAGAGCAACACAACGGGCTATTGACGACGGTCAGGGATCAATCACTTGAGGGAAAGATCCGAGGACAACACTTCGTAATTTTGATGCCACGGTCAGATGACGAAGCAACACCTGAGCTGGCACCCCACTATCCAAACTTCCACACGAACTCAACGTGAGGACTTTCGGCCACGACAGATTTAAGGTGCACCAGCCGCCTCTACACCATACACTTACAAACATTCATGCCCTTACCCGGATTCGAACCAGTAACCTTCTGATCTAGAAGCTAACACCTTAACCACCTTCCTTCCTTCGAATGGAAGCAGACCCCTCCGTACCGAGTTACTGAAAACCCACAGCGGATTAGCCGAAGCTAGGGAAAGCCTCTAATGAGAAATTTTAGAAGTGGGCCTAGTGACGCGCCGTCCGAAAAACCCTTATCTGCCCAGGATGAACACGATAGGGCGTGGACGTGGTCGACCCCGGAATGTGTGCGCTGAAGATATGTGGACCGGTTGGTAAAAATTGGTAATTTTTAGTTAAAGTCGTACTAGAGCAACACAACGGGCTATTGACGACGGTCCGGGATCAGTCCCTTAAGGGAAAGATCCGAGGACAACACCTCGTAATTTTGAACCACGGTCAGATGACGAAGCAACACCTGAGCTGGCACCCCACTCTCCAAACTTCCACGCCAACCCAACGTGAGGACTTTCGGCCACGACAGATTTAAGGTGCACCAGCCGCCTCTACACCATACGCTTACAAACATCCATGCCCGGACCCGTATTCGAACCAGGAACCTTCCGATCTAGAGGCTAACACCTTAACCACTATGCCGGTTGGTCGGCCCAGACCGGTTGGAACACTGGACGAAACTTTAAAAGCTTTTTGGGAAATAGAACATGTTTCGGATCCCGTGACGCCTGTTAACGACGAACTTAAATATTGCGAAGATCATTTCGTCAAAACTCATTATAGAAAGCCCTATGACCGCCCTATGTGGTATCTTTGCCGTTTAAAATTTAAACCGACACTCTAAATTTAGGCGATTCCAAACAAGTTGTAGCCCAGAGACTAAACCAATTACGGCAACGTAGGGAACGTGATCCCAGTTTTAAGGTCTTTGTAGCATCGTCGTAGGGGGTCTCTCTGACCACAATTTTTCATGGTGGTCCTTAAATTTATGACCGGATGGGGGTATCCCCTTGTCTTTGATCTGTAGCGGTTTCGGTAGAACGTGTGGGGTTTTCTCTTGAGGAAAAGGTAGAATCGTGGAACGCGGGAGCGTGAACGGACGCAGAACGACTCTGCTCCGATTGAATCCGCGGGACTGAAACCCTATTTGTGTACAATATCTGTTAGCCTCGAAATAGTTTTAACTTATATGTATATCTTCTATAATTAATTAAATGTGCTGTAATTTTAAATGTCGTTTTAATTACCTGCAAGCCACTCGCCACGTAAACTATACCCACGACGTTATAGCATCTGTATTTGCTGCACAGTGGAAGGATAAGAATCCCAATCAAGATAGTTAGGTTTCCGTCCCTATCGAGCGGTTTTCGTTTGGAATGGTCAACCTGACCAAACTAACTGCGTTTTGTTCTTGATGGTCGCCCTGACCATACGAATTCTGTTTGATTGTTGATGGTCAACCTGACCGAAGTAACTGCGTTCTGATTTTGATGGTCACCCTGACCATACGAATTCTGTTTGATTGTTGATGGTCAACCTGACCAAAGGAGCTGCGTTCTGTTTTTTATGGTCACCCTGACCTAATGAACTCTCTTCTCGTTTCTATGGTCACCCTGACTTGAAATAATACTGACGATATTGATGGTCATCCTGACCAAAAGAAAACTGCTGCTATTCTGATGGTCACCCGGACCTAAAGAAAGTTTTTTTTCTCGATTATTGACGGTTATCCCGTCCAGTGGAATGTGTCTCCAATGTCATCCAGTGAACAACCTTTTCCCGATCTGATGCTGATGTTGTGCTGAAACAACATTTTTAAAGTGTGTGTGTGTGTGTGCGCGATCTAAGGATATATAGTACTCCAAATCAACTACAAGACATCACGTCAAGTCACGTAAGTACCTTTGTCATAGCATTGGTTGTGATTAAATTTCATTGCAATTAATTTTCCAAATTCGAGTAATTTGTTAAAGTTAGAACAGTGCATTTACTTGTTGGGGAAGAGTATTTTGATTCTACTATTTTTTGGAATTAAACTGAAATTTTTATTGTGAAACTGTTGTTGTGGAACCATTGAGTATTTTTTTTATTGTTCCAATTGTGTCGTTATATGTGAAAGGTTATTTTTAAGTGTGTTATGCATATGTTTTGTAAGTTTAAAAAAATGGCATTTCTCTGGAAGGCTAGGAAGGAGGATTTGATATGGTTGGCAACGGAATTAGGAGAAGAGGTTCCTCAAGAACCTAAAATGTTTCAATTGAAAAGTATAATAGAAGGTTGTAAATTCTACGATGCTAAATTTGTCGAAGAATTAGTGGTAACTATTAGTTATGAAACAAAGGAGCTGAGAGTAGCAGAAGGGATGTTTATATAAGCTGAGTGGAGTCAAAAATTCGCTGAAAGGAAGTGGGAAATTAGTCTTACGGTTTCTCGGACAGTAGCGGAGAGGGAGTTTGGAGATGTGATAGGAGTTTTGGAAAAAGCTGAAAGAGAGTTAGAAACAGCCGGAGAGAAGCGGAAAATTGCACGGGAAAAAGCTGAAAAGACGAAGTTCCAGTATGCTATAAAATTGCGAGAATTATAAATGCAAAGGGAGGAAAGTGTAGGGAAAAAGAAAGGTGGCGAAACGGAAAAGGTAGAGTCTAGCGAAGATAGGGTAATTAGACCATGTGGGACGAAAGGGCAGGAAAATAGGACGGATCCTACGGAGTATCACAACAGTGTCTCCAAAGAAATTACCACAACGGGGTATTGGGATACCAATGGTAAGGGCAAAGTGGAAACTTCGCTAAATACTGAGGAGCAAATAGAAATTCTAGAAGTGGAAAACAATGGACCCGAGTTGTCTTTACTTGAGACAAGTCACGGGGATTTTAAGGGGAGTCAACGAGAAAGTGAGGGTTTGAAGGAGATGTTTGGATTTGTGGAAGGGAATGCTCCATCTCCTGAAAAGGGGGCGAATTGCATTAAAAATGTGTTGTTGCTAAAACCACCAGAGGATAGATTAGGTAATCCAACGAAATTGTTGGTTGTCCCTGAGGAGACGCAGTATAAAGTGTGCACAAGGATTCGTTGGCACCTTTGAGTGGCACTGAATACAAAGATGAACTATCGAAGTACTTGTACTCGATAATTGCAGGTTGTTTTAAAGGCATGAAAAATGTTGTCCCGACATTTGACCAGTGCCAAAAGGCTGGGAAACCCATTGAAAAGAAACAGCTCGCATTTCAAATTGTACATGGGATGCAGGAGGTTTTGTCCAAATTGCACACCGATGCGATTGTTTTACATCCTAAGAATGAAGTTGAAAAGCGTATCGCGCATTTCATAACGGACATGTGTATAGTAGGAAGGTATATATATATATCTTGAAGTTACGATGATTAAAATAGATTCAGTTTCCGATACACGAATCCTACCAAAAAGATTTAGTCGTTTCGGATTTTCACCCACACAACTTTTATTTTTTGAGCTTACAGTATAGTTAATGTGTGGTGTTCAAATTGATTTTGAATTTAAAGTGTCAGAACAGATGTTTCAATTATGTTGATTGAAAAAGATTTTTTGATTAGAGAAATGTATTGCATTTATCAGTGAATTGTTGTAAAACAAATAATAATAATAATTAAGTCCTTTTGTGTTAAGGTATATGAATAGTTTTCATATACACTGCTGGCCACCTAAATTGTAACACCAAGAAAGACAAGAGATATCACAACAAAATTTATTTTGTAGATAACATGTTGACCAAGTATCAAAAGATTGTGGCCGGGGAAAGCCACTGGGTTCTGTTTGGGTAAGAAAATGGAATGCTAGTGAGCCAAAATTTAGTGTAACATCTTTAATGAGATCTAAGTTACACACAACACACATATTAAATTTAGTTAAGAGTTATGGATACAGAAGACCATGCGTCCGCGCATGGGAAACTTGGCTCTCGACTGCCTATTTCATATTGCTAACCGTCAGAGGGAGACACTGTCATTAGCATAAACATGGGCGCTACAGACTCCCCCTCTGGTCCCGACGACGTCCCGGTGAGGAGACCAGGATCGGAAAGTTCTGGAGTGGTTATGGTCAAGTTCAAATTCTTTTGGCTTTCCGTGGAAAGCGACCAGTCCGGGAAGCAGTTCCTGAAGAACTTGAAAGTTCTTTATCTGATTTCGAGTTCCCAGGTACATTGGGTGGTCGACCTCTCTTACGAAGAGGGGCTACTGGAGTAGTATCAATGTCTCTGAAGGGTGTGAGAGCAGAGACATGGTAAGTCGCGAGTGGCTCACACGGTTTATCAATACTGGCTATGACATAAGAAGTGGGGAACTTCTGAGTGAGCAAGTCCACAACCACGATGTTAGAAAGTTCACATGAAGAACTTTGATCTTCTTTACATACAGGGTGGGAGAGTATGTCGGGAATGACATTTGCCTTTCCAGGGATGTACTGCACTGTCTTGACATTGTTCATCCTGTAGGGGTGCACTGACACAGGAAGATGATCACGCGTTGTGATTCGTTGTTCTATAAACGGGGTAGGCTCTCCCCCTGGTTGGAAACAAGTTTCATATTGCTTCAGGAGAGAATTTATTTGATGTTTTTGCACTACCGAGAGTCCTGTACCTTCATCCTCTCGAAGGGATGGATCGAATAAGGATATAGCATGCGTTGCCAGGAGTGACACATCCGTTGTTGGTGAAATAAAACTGTTTTTCTTTTGCGGGGTTTCAGAGAAAAACCATTCATTTTGTTGAAGATCCAGAACTACCCCTGATGCTTGGAGGAAGTCCTCGCCCAAAAGAGTTATGTTTCCTTTGGCTTGTTTTAGGACAAGAAGTTCTGTTGGGATCACCTTACCATTAATGCCAATATCAACCACAGTACTGAGGACATTTGTTGTTTTCACGCAGCCATCAGCAAGCTTTAAATCTACCTTCCTGTCCTCAAAATGCAGACCAAACTCCTGGAGACGTTTGTACAACTTTTCTCCAGCCACGGAACAAGTCGCACCCGTGTCTGCACACACGGCAGCCTGTTGGTTGCAAATTGTGGTCTGGATAAGGCTCAATGGGTGTCTCAATGTGGAACAACTGTAAAGTTCCAGATGATCAACATTTGGTGATTTCGAATAGTCATTCGGTAAGGTTGGATTGTAAGTGCTGCATCTTGATTCGGTAACTCCTGGGAAACCACATCCATAACATGCTATGGGAGGTCTGATGTCTTCGTTTTGAAGTTCAATGGTTCTTTGGGCTCTATTTTGACTAAGAGGACACTGTTTATTTCTATTAGCACCTCTACCATCTTTAATCTTGTCCCAATTTGGGCAGGTTCCTTTCATGTGTCCTTCTAATCCACATGAGAAACAAGTTACTATAGCATTGGACCTTCCGTTGTCCTGCTGTGCCCTTCGATATGTTCGTTTGTCCTGCTGCGCCTCACGGTTGTAGCTGACCCCTCTCCAATCCCG
Source organism: Metellina segmentata (assembly GCA_947359465.1). NCBI lineage: Eukaryota > Metazoa > Arthropoda > Arachnida > Araneae > Tetragnathidae > Metellina > Metellina segmentata. The sequence goes on along the minus strand of OX375872.1, from coordinate 81,188,404 downwards.
ACACTGGGCTTTGCTATCCCCCTGCGCTGGAGCCTTTGGAGTTCCATTCCACAGTTTATTTTGCGTCTTGGGAGCAAAATCCTTACTGTTATTTGGTCGAACCGTTTCATAGTCATCTAGCTTCTTCACTAGATCTTTTACTGTTTTTATCCGAGTCCACTCATCGATGAAATGTTCTCGAATCTCCTGAGGAACACGGCGTTTTATTTTATCTGCAATCATCAGATCAGAGAGTCCGTCGAAAGTGGTGATTTCAAGACCCGAAATCCAACCTTGAAAATAGTTCCTCGTTTCATATGCGAAATCTGTCCAAGTGCTTTCTGGACTTTTTGCATGTCTCACGAATGATTGACGAAACTTTTCTGGAGTTAACTTATAGCGCTTGAGCAGAAGCTGCTTAACTTGTTCATAATCTTGGGAAACTTCTTCCGCTTCCCTGGCAATAATTTGAGCAATATCGTATGGCAACAATCCAATTAAATGTGCTGCCCAGAATTCTTTAGGGAGTTCAGCTCTCCGGGCTTGCCTTTCGAAGATGACGAGGTACAAACTCACATCGTTTGTTGCAGGATCAAATCGTTGAATAAGAGTCTGCAAATCCAGTTTTGGTTTGGCTGAATGTGGAACTTCATTCTGTTCTATGGAAGCTGACGTTCGAGCCGCTTCTTCCTGGAGTCTCAACTTCTGTAGCTCGAATTCGTAACCATCCTTCCTCTTTCGCTCTTCGAACTTTAAATCTTCCTTTCTTTCTTTCTCTTGCTTGATCTTTGCTTCCAGTTCTTGTCTCTCAGTGATAATACGCTGGAGTAAGTTGTTTACAAATTCTTCTTCGTAAGCCGGACTCGAAGTAATAATCGTTCTTAATTTGATTACTGTATCTCTATCATCAGAATGTTCCCCCATCTCTAATGCCAGACCGACCAGATCGCATTTTCTTGCTTTACCGAGGAATGACATTTTCCTTATAGTTCTGTTGTTCAGAGTCACTTTAAATTTTGACCATTAAAAATAGTATAAATAAAATGCACTAATTTAAACGGAATACTGCATCATTAAACCTAAATAATTTCAATTAAACATCTAAAATGTGTGTAAAAGTTCTAAATTTGTATAATAAACACTTATTCAAAATCCTCAGAACAGTGACAATATTTCACTGAAATAACCTTTGGTAAGAAATATCATAAGGTTAACAATAACACTATTAGTAATATGTTTGCAATATTTTGACACTGACAAATATTTTATGCAAGAATGAGTAACAATGACAGTATATGTATACCAGTTAACATATATGATCAAACTAAAATCCTTAAATTTATATAATGCACATTTGTTAAAACAATAGGAATTCAATTGGTATTTTATACACAACCCCCAAAATCTTTCATGTAACCGAGCTCTGAAAAACCAATCACCCCAAATGTGTGAACACAACAAAACAAAAATCTCTCTTTCGCGAAGCAAATAACGTTCGTCAAGAAAAAATCCCCCTTCAAAATGCACAATTATAAACAGAGCACCCGAAAAACCATAAACACCTTCTCTTTCAATTACAAGGTCACAGGAGTGCAATTCGAACGAATGACTAGTCCCTCTTACTTTACATGTACATTGTCCCTGAGCATCTCCTTGATCACGTGATACTCAAAACTAGATACCACATAAAATTACAAATGTGTACTTCATAATACTAATTATTACTCCAATCATTCTCGAATTTAAAAAATACTATAATACAATACTATAATATATATCTTTCCTTTTATGAAATACACTAAAAACCTATTCATAAGCTTTTAATTCGAAAATAAATCATTAAGATCACACATAAAATATCTCTTATATCAACAATATACAAGAAAAAAATTGTTTCCTGTCTACCCCCCCCCCCCAAACCAAAAAATGATACTTTCAAGATTCGACTAATTTTCTGTCCGATAAGCACGAACATTTATATTTCTATTCGAAAGTAGAATATTTTATTTTTTTTAAATATCATAGCTTAAAAGATAATTAAAATCTTAAAAGATTATTAGATATATCATTTTTGAGACAAATTTTCAAAACTCAAACAAGTAATTTATACAAGATATAGCCTTTTGGTAACAGGATGTTACTTGAACACAAAGGAATGCATTATTACTACAAAATGGTTTCCCAGTTTGGCCTGGCGAAACAAAACGTAAACTGAAAATACCTGTTATCCATAAGCGGAGACTGATGGTCCGTACAGCACAGAAACTAACCTGTTTCCATGTGCTTAGCAAAATCCAAAACGGTTGTAGGATTCTTCAAGCGACACCTTTGTCCTAAGTGCGCATTATCTGAAAAAATTACCGAGCCAGGAGCCAAGTTAAAATTTTGACCTCAACAACGTATTCGAACACACGTTGGGCGTCAGTTTGTGGCCGGGGAAAGCCACTGGGTTCTGTTTGGGTAAGAAAATGGAATGCTAGTGAGCCAAAATTTAGTGTAACATCTTTAATGAGATCTAAGTTACTCACAACACACATATTAAATTTAGTTAAGAGTTATGGATACAGAAGACCATGCGTCCTCGCATGGGAAACTTGGCTCTCGACTGCCTATTTCATATTATGCAATAGGCAGTCGGGACAATGCGCGCCACATGTGGTCGCGCATTATCCCATTGAAATATGGCTGTGGGTGTGGTGTCTATAACCACACAATTCTATTGCTAACCGTCAGAGGGAGATACTGTCATTAGCATAAACATGGGCGCTACAAGATTAAATTTATAGACTTCTGTGCAGTGTGGTTCCTGCCACAAAATCAGTAGCCAGAGTAGCCGCCATTGTTGGAGATCACCGCTGCCACACGCCTCGACATTGATTCAAAGAGACTTTGGATGTGTTCTTGGGGTACAGAAGACCAAGCAGCTGCCACACGTTGCCAAAGTTGATCTGTTGTGGCAGCTGGGGATATAATCTGGGTCAATCGTTGAGCAACCATGGACCACATATTTTCTATCGGCGAAAGATCCGGAGAGCGAGCTGGCCAGGGAAGCAATTCAATCTGGCGATTGACGAAGAACCCTTGGACAATGCGCGCCACATGTGGTCGCGCATTATCCCATTGAAATATGGCTGTGGGTGTGGTGTCTATAACCACACAATTCTATAGTTCGGGCTTGACCCAAGCCCGGCAGCAGATTCTTTAATATTCACTATAAATCTAATTTACAAAATGATCTGTTAAATTAAGTTGGGGTACTCACCCCTCTGTAATTGGATCCACTGGTATCCGAATCTGGTTTTATTCCTTACTTCAATAATAAAGATGTACACTTCTTGCATAACAATAACTTTATTAAACTAAAACGTAACGGAATATATACATGTACATTTGTGGACTCGCCACTACTGTGAGGCCTTAGCCGTAAAAATACACTCCCGTCCTCCTATAGTATAGGGACGGTCTCTGCTAAAACCTTTCTTCCCAAGACGCAACTCCTTGCAGCTGGCAACTTTCTCAAGTGCATGCGTCAGCTAGCAACGGAATTGCGGAGCAATAGCTCAACGGTTGCATCACGTATCAACGTACTTACAATTCTTAACATCCTCCCACCTTAATTTTGCGGGAGCTAAAATTAAACATAATAACAGTATTAGAAATGTTTAAATAAATCACTAAAATACAATAAAAATCAATGGAACAATTAATTGAAATTTGGTTAGAGTTCTACTAAGTTTCTATTTACAAGTTCACCAACTGTAAAATTGGATTCAGATTAGAACATACAAATCCGTGAGCCTCACCACAAATAAATTCAATCTCGCCGGAACCTTAAGGACTCTGCCACTTCTAGATCTTTTAACGACAGGATCATCAGTTTTTGAAACCTCTAGATGATACAATTTTTGAATTGGCCGAATAAGCGTTCCATTCAAGGTTTTTACCTGAACCACGCGCACTTTACCATCCCTACTAGGGAAAAATTTTTCTATTCGAGCCATCTGCCATTTCACACGTTTCTGATTGTCCTGCCCTACCAATACAACATCCCCTATTTGGAGGGTAGAATCTTTATTTCCGGACTTCTGCACTAGTTGTCCTAAATATTCACGGCGAAAACGAATTCTTAGCTGCTCACGTAATTGTTGACAGTATTTTTGTCGAAGTTGCAGTCGTCTTTCATTTATATTGTCTATGTCTGCAACTCCCGTTGTAGCCATGTCCTGCAAAAACATAGATGGAGTCAAGGGTGACAGACCATCTTGTCCGTCACCGATGTAAGTTAGTGGCCTACTGTTTATGGTAGCTTCAGCATCGCACAGCACTGTGCATAGCTCCTCAAAGTCAAGTGAAGCTCGGCCAAGTGTTCTCACAAGGAGCATCTTCACACAGCGGATGAGACGTTCCCACCATGCACCCCACCAAGCCACAGTGGGTGGGATAAATTTCCAGTTGATGGGTCGCTCTACCGTGTACCATATGGTACTAGCCGACCCTTTTCTCTAACACGTGGACGCTGGAATGTTTCGAAATGCAAAAACAACTTCAGACTTTGCACGTGCGGGTTTTCACAAAATACCGAAAGACAGTATTTTCTCATTGGCGGCCCGGCGTTCCGTTTGATCCATAAACACAGCTGGAGTTTCCGTTGGTTCCCTAATCCCATGTCTGGGATGAAGATTTGCTGTGGGGAACTCAAGTCGGCATCACAGACGGTTTTCGCATATGTGTGGGGGTGTTTCTGTTCTGGAGAGGACATAAACATCTCTAGAGGGCTCGGAATTCACCCCCCCCCTCTCGTTGGCAGCTGCGGTTCTGTGGAACCAAGCGAACGTGGATTTTAGGAGAATTCGGATTCGAGATTCGACGAGAGACAGACGTCTCTGTTTGCCATTTTTACTTTGGCTTCAGGCAGGATTCGGTTGTCGATGGCTGTGCCCTTAATTATCTTTTTAAATTTTCTTGTAAATATTTAATTTATGTAAATAAATAGTTTAATTTTAAACCAGCTGTCCGTCTAATTCTTACCTGACGGTACAACCGATTCGATTTTGGACCAATCCACCTCCTTAAGCAGGTTTTTTTGCCAGTGAAATTAGTCCCATTATCCGAGTATATGGTAGAAGGTCTACCCCGTCGGGCAATGAAACGACGCAGCGATTGTAGGAACGCCTCTGTACTTAAGGACGTGACTGCTTCTAGATGCACTGTTCTATTGTGCTGATAAACTTGGATCTTGTCAGCCTTCTCCCATCATAGGAATCTCAAAAAATGACGATTCGTTTCTTTCACTTCAATTTGCAAGAAAGCTCTCCTAATGTCAGCAACAGCAGCTATAGCCTTTGTCCTAAACCGTAATAATATAGCAGGGATTTGCTCTATCAGGTTAGGCCCTTTCAGAAGACAGTCATTTTGAGAAGGTGCCCTTTAGAGTTTACTAGATGCATCAAATACGGGTCTTATTGTAGTAGTCACACTACCCGGCTTAATGACAGCGTGGTGAGGAAGGTAATGCCCTGGGATCTTAATATTTTCTTCTGGTACTCTACTGATGACCCCTTCCGCTTCCCACTCTTGGAATAATTTCCCGTATTCTTCGAATTTTTGGAGAGTCTTCAGCTTCCGAGTCGTGCTCATGAGTCTTCTCTCAGCAACATTTATATTGGACGGAATTTCCTGTTTTCCTTTTATCTATGGAAGCCCAATGCAGTAGCGACCATCTTCATTCCTCGTCAGTTCTTGTAAGAATTGGTCGTGAGCTAGTTCTTCCTCGTTAACCTTTGTCAGAGTTGCACCCGGATCAGTGATTCCGATTGCTTCTAGCCTCCACAATTCAGGAACTTTCATGTCTTTCAGAACCAGGTTTGTGGTCAACAAGGCCGTTCCTCCCGTCCAACATTCTACTGAAGGATTCTCTAGCTGTCCGCAGACTGTCCACCCGAGTTTGGTTTGGATGGCAGTCAACCCGCTCTCTAATTGTTTAATTTGACCCGTTAAAAGCTGTCCATAAATACCACTACCAATCAAAAGTTCGACTTCGGGACATCCTATACCTATGTCGGACACCCATATCCTGTGAAACTTCAATTCTTTTAGCAGTGGACCTTTTGAGACTCTGGGTATTCGGCCACAAATCCTATCCTGATCCAGGAAATCGAATACAAGGGTCGTCTTTGGAAGGGAACCCTGTGGAGCACTTAACTGAACACGATATTTATTATGTGGCTTTGCTTCCATCTGGGAGCCTCCAAATAACGAATGAGCTACTGTTTCAGTAGACATAGGCTGTAAACCAAGCTCTTTGACCGTGTTTGTCAAAATGTAACTTCTTTGTGACCCGGAATCACATAGGGCTCTAATTTTCTTGGATTTCTTTCCTCTTACTACTACTTCCAATGTCATGAGAGCAACTTCCCTTGTACACCTTGTATGAGATAAAGTCGTTTGTAGGACCTCATCTTTCTTGTCCTCAGACGAATTACTATCTTTATTCTTATCCGGGCAAAGCAGGGCGTTATGTGCTTTATCACATACAATACAACGGACAAACATTTTACAGTCCTTGGCCATGTGGAAAAATTTGAAACATTTCAGACAAGCTTTCTTTTGTTTTAGCTTGTTTACCTTTTCTTTATACGGCATAGATCTAGCGGTATAACATTCACGTGTATCGTGGGACTTGTCACAAAAAATGCATTTTGAGTTCTTAGCAGTATACAACCCGGCTACAGTTGCGGTACTTGGACTTCTATTAAGCTTATGGACCGCTCTATTTGGTATTTCGGAACTTCCACCAGATGCCCTGGCATCTGTACCATCAAAACCTTTTCGCGCCAAAGACAATCTCTCTTCCCCTTCAACTTTCCTTTTCAGGAATTCTAACAAATGTAAAAGTGAGACTTTCCCTCCTCTACATCAATCGTGTACGATGGGCTTCTATGCCATGCCTTTAATGTCTCCTCAGGAAGACTACTCTCGACCATCGGGAAAAGCCATGTTGCATTGGCATTTGAATCTATCCCCATTGATTCAAGCGACCTCAAATATGCCTCGACCTTCATGTATAAATCTGGTAATGGTAGCCTCTCTCTACTATTCGCTTGAACATTACCTATTATCAATTTTATTAATTCTCGAACGTATACTTCTATGAGAAGTTCTTGTTTTCCGAACCTCTCTCGAAACGCAGCTACCGCCTTCGGATAATTGTCAGATGTTAAGGGATAGAGAGCTAGATAAAAGTTCCTTAGCACGTGTTTCTGCTTGCACTGACTGTAACAAGTACTGAAATTTATCACTGTCTTCTAACTGCTTATCTTCATGTATTTTCTTGAATTGTGACCAAAAGGTCAAATAGTTCAGAAAAGTGCCGTCATAAATTGGAATGTTTAGTTTCGGGAGTTTGTAACGTTTCCTCTCTGGTGGAGGGCTTCCCCCCCCCTGTTCTGACTTTGCGTAAGTAGATTTTTTGCCAACACTTGAGTTCTCATGAAACTGCGTCAAGGCCACTCTTTCTAACAACTCGCAAACGCGCCGAGAAATCTCAATGTGTTGATCGGAATAATTCTCCGCATCTATTAGTTCCAATTCTATTTCGCTTTCAGTAACATTGGACTCTACTAATTTATCCAGGATATTTGTATCTATTTCGCTTATATCACGGAAACTATTATTTAATTTGGTTAATTTATCTCTCAGGACACCTGTTTCGACTTCATCCATCTCTAATTGCTCTTTAAGCACATTAGCCGTACGTGTGAACGACGTACGCAGACCCCTTCTCTTCAGTTTTAACTGATCCATTACTTTAATGTACTTAGCAAAGTTACTAAATATAACTTAACTATATCCTTAAATGCTCCCAATACAAAATGTAAAACAATATGCTTCACTAACTTCACATACAAAACGAAATACTTGAATAACTTCAAATGAAAACTAAAATACTTCTATGACTTCACATACAAAACTAAAATACTTGAAATAACTGAATGTGAAAACTAAAATACTTCTATAATTTCACATACAAAACTAAAATACTTGAATAACTTGAAATGAAAACTAAAATGCTTCTATGACTTCACATACAAAACGAAAATACTTGAAATAACTGAACTTCTTTTCAAAGATTTCTCACTCAAAATATTGTTACTTATTTATCTTCAACCAATAACTACAGAACAGTTTTCACAAGAAAGTCCTGTCGCGGACGCCACTTTCTGTGGTGTCTATAACCACACAATTCTATAGTTCGGGCTTGACCCAAGCCCGGCAGCAGATTCTTTAATATTCACTATAAATCTAATTTACAAAATGATCTGTTAAATTAAGTTGGGGTACTCACCCCTCTGTTATTGGATCCACTGGTATCCGAATCTGGTTTTATTCCTTACTTTAATAATAAAGATGTACACTTCTTGCATAACAATAACTTTATTAAACTAAAACGTAACGGAATATATAAATGTACATTTGTGGACTCGCCACTACTGTGAGGCCTTAGCCGTAAAAATACACTCCCGTCCTCCTATAGTACAGGGACGGTCTCTGCTAAAACCTTTCTTCCCAAGACGCAACTCCTTGCAGCTGGCAACTTTCTCAAGTGCATGCGTCAGCTAGCAACGGAATTGCGGAGCAATAGCTCAACGGTTGCATCACGTATCAACGTACTTACAATTCTTAACAGTGGGCAAGCCCTGAAGGTAAGGAAGGACAACTGGCTCCAACACCTAGGAGATGTAGCGCTGGCTGTTTAAAGTACCGGCAATGCGTACTAGAGGAATGCGAGAGTGATATACAATACCGCCCCATACCATAATACCCGGTGCAGGACCAGTGTGGCAGTGCATAACGCAGCTGTTCAGCATCCTCTCTCCACGGTGTCTCCAGACTCGAATCCGACCGTCGTGGTGTTGCAGTCAGAAGCGTGACTCGTTAGTAAAGACAATTTCATTTCATTCTGCCGTCCACATCCTTCTTTCATCGTACCATTGGAGGCGGAGACGTCTGTGGTTCTGCGTCAAGGGTAGAAGAAGCAACGGACGTCTTGCGGACAGACCACTCTGCTGTAAACGGCGTCGAATGGTACGCGCAGACATTGGATGATGCGTTACAGACTGAATGTGCTGTGCTATGGTTCGTGATGTGACTGAGCGATCCGTCACTGCCATACGCACAATATACCTGTCATCACGTGAAGTGGTACATTGAGGTGGATGCGATTGAACACGTCGTGCCCTCCTGCATCCAACGATCACATATCCGCATTACAGTTGTTTGGTTTCGTCCAACACGACTACCGATTTCTCTGAAAGATAATCCACAATCTCAGTAGGCCACTATCCTTCCTCTGTCGAACTCGGATACTTGATCTAAAGATGATCGCTGTTTTCTACGAGGCATAATTGATCGTTTTTTTGAAAAAACCACAAGAAAAACACAATTGCCTTACTTGAAATCGTCGAAATCGCCAAGCCTTAAATAGCGCTTTGAAGAGGCGCCACAGGCGCGCGTGATGTGCGTCTGCGCTGAAATTCTAATCATTTGCATATCTCACCTCCGCTAATGCATGTTGTAACTTTCATATTATTTGCATGCTTCCTTCAGGGTGTTGCATTTACGGCGGCCAGCAGTGTATAATGGTTGGAAATTATAATTATACAATATAAATGATAACTGTTTTACATGTTAAAGAAATATTTGAGAAATAATTTTCTTGATTAATCAGTAGTTGTGTATATAGGCCTTGTTAGTTTTATTTATGTATTGCATAACATATGATTATCTATTGCCATAACTGCATGTTTTGTGTTAAAGAGATAGGCTACATGTCTAAATTTTGGTTTCCTCAAGAAATTTTACACATATAAGTGTGCTTAGTTCTTTGTTAACTGAGTAACAGCTATGGATATTTGTGTTCATTCCTGCTGCAAGAATGTCACCAGCTCAGCTGTATATTTCGAACGTGGTTCCCTGGTCCGTAAGCTTCGCTCTAACTCGTCCCACAAATGTTCTATGAGGTTTAGGTCGGGACTCTGAGCAGGCCAGGAAAGACATTGTAAGTCCATATCTTGATACCACTGCTTGACAGAGGCCGCAACATGACATGGAGCGTTATCGTTGTGGAAGTAACATTCGTCCATTCCATAAAATTGCCAGAGCGTAGAAGGAACTTGATTGGCCAAAATGTTCATGTAGGCGTCAGCGTTCAATTTACCAGGAACAACATGCAAAGGGATATGTGGAAATATGGTCTAGGTGGATATCTGGCATAGATTTTGACGGCATTTCAACATTTGCCCATATATGGACGTCTTCTAACAGATCCTGGAATTTAATAAGAAGGGATTCTGACTTTGTCGCCAGCATAATGGACTCCATGACACGGCGCCTGCAACAAGTCATTGACTGCGACGGCCACTTCACATCATATTAACATTTATAATATGATTGTATAATATTATTAAATGTTTTATATTATAAAGCTTTTGTATGAAGTGTATGTTATCATGCTTTGCTAGGCATAATTTAACTTCATAAATCAGATATTTCTGAAACATAATTAACAATCTACTTATACTACTGTAGGTAAGGTTTCTAACAATTCACTTGTTGGACACAACGACACTATCTAGTATGTGTCACACTTTAACAAACCTTTCTCAAAGTGTCATTGAAAGCGACACATACTCGCGGAATCAGACTATCTGATCGAAATCCGCCCTTTTTACTGCGGAGTTCAATTTTTACACGCTCCCTGAATGGTTTTTATGGATTTTCTCGGTCAATAATTATTTTTTTCATCAAATCCGCTTGAAATTGTGTGTAGAATCCAAACTTTTGATAATAGATGGGGGTTCGTGTTGAAATTATCGGAGCGAGCACCCAATTAAATATGAAGACGGCCCTATAGGTAAATTTTAATTATTGATATTTGTAGAAAACAATCATCCCTATCGATTAGTACCTTCCATTTTGTTCTGCGATGTAAATTGTGTAATTGCGATCGCGTGAGTCGTTCTCTTTGACGGCTGTACATGTACTATATAGTAAAACTAAATGACATGCTCTCTGGAGAAAATGGAGAATACATCTACCGTGGATAAAAAGTAACAGTATTTGGTTTATATGATTTTTAATAGGATATATGTTTGCCATATGCTACAATAGTCAGTGTGGTAAAAATAGTGGGGGGTTTAATGAAATTTGATATTTTCAAAAGAGGTTCGTAAAATCATACTCCTAATAGGTTAACTGGATACAATTTTGATTGGCCGTGATTAATAAACAAAAATGCATCGTGAAAGGCAATGGTAATATCAAATGAATACCTAGTGTGTTTCGAATATAGAATTCAGAAATATAGACTCATTAGATGTCTTCTCTTTCATCTCGAAGTTGACGCTGCTGAAACTGTCTTGAAAAGAGTGGGATCTCGTACGAAAAAAAGTCTCAGCACAGAGTAAAAAAACAGTCTTTATTTTGGGACCTCTTCGAAGGGACGGCTGGTCACTGTGGTCGAACTCGATGCTGGAGTTATGGAAATGAGAAGTGTTTAAATTTTAGAGAGTGTCCAGGACTCTTCATCTGGGTGTCGGGTGTGTTACGAGAACACAAAAACGACTTTGAGGAATTGGTCGAGTTCGTTGAATGGGTCAAAGTGCAGTGATTTCGTTAGATGCTCCATGAAATCAAACTGGAATCAAAGACTCGACGATTAAACAATCCGGGAAACAGTTGATCGCATCCCTCCCAGACGTCGGCGTGAAGATTTTCGTGGTTCGTAGAGAAACCAAATATCAAGGTGCGAACCGCGCGAATAAGAACAGCATCTCCGTGGCTCGTAGAGAAACTAAAAAATCTGGGTTAGCTATCCGCGCGTATAAGAAAAGCTTCGTCAAAAATCAGTTAGTGTTTATAATATTCTAGTCCTTCAACTCAATCACGGATATAGATGCCATGGTTAAAATTCATCGAAAAAAAAGCACGACGACCAAAATGTAGTAGTTTTGGGGTGAAGCCACCGCAGCGAAGCCAAGCAGTATTATCTCTCTCACTAAAAAAGGAGGGCCCCGTAGCAAAAAAAATAGCAGTCCCTCGGTTCCCTTTCCGGGGTCGCCAAAAACGAAAGTCACCCCAATGCGAAGGGGAAATTAACGCTAATAATAACATATAGCACGCGGGAGAAAGACAACCAGTGTTATTTCTTTATCCCAACGGAATGTTCAAGAACTCCAGGAAGAAGAAAGCCAAATCACGCCAACATCTTCCGAAAATTAAGAAGTGTAGCGGTTGAAGCTTCTGGCGGGGAGGTTTGACCTTGGAAGTTACAGACTGTCCAATCGGTGTAGACCACGTAGTGAGGGGTCGCTGTCCCTTAAACTAGATAACACTCGAACCAGAATTCCAAGAAGGGAAAAAGCCTGAGAAATCCAATCTCTACGTATACGATTTTCGAAGCTAGGAAGCCGGGATAGGGATTGAAATAAACAACTATACAGGGAATCTCATTCTTGCGCTCATTCCTTTTCCAAACAAATTCGGGGTGGAATCGAAAATAATTATAACATGTGGGGAAGTGTAAGCCTTCACCACATTCTCCCCAGAGATTGTTTTTTTTTTTAATTATGTCAATGTGACGACTAATGGATATAAACTCAAATACCGGTGTATGTAAGAAAAGTTTGAAAGTAGTTGTATCACCGTACTCGACCACATTAACCTTGCGAAGATACATAGATGATTACCCAAGCATACTCAATAGTTGGCTGCATAGTGCCATGAGTGAAAAACAGCAATCAACAGACTCTTCAGGACATTTCCTTCATAAAAAAAAAACAAAGGCAACTATGGGAGGAAATGTGATAATAACATTGACAATACAAGATATCCACCAAAAGTAAAAATAACCATCTGATATGACATTTTAACTTGAAAACAGGGAAATGATAGAAATAACATTCCGACGTGTGGAAACGTGACGTGTGTGTCCACACACAAAAAATCAAAATTAGTATTATTTATGGGAAAAAAGACCAATTTATGTCAACACAAAATTTTTTTAAAGAAATATATGTCTAGTCAGGTTAGTTCACTGCAGTGAAGGAGTCCCCCTTAATCAAACACACATATTACACTCAGTGATGATAACAATCCAGCTCGACTCACGACTTGGGGTCGCCAAGGCGATGAACTCTAATGTTTCTGATAGCTTCTCTCTTGAGGTGAGCATGATGAATCCAGCGGGTGAGCACGACGGCCCCGTGTTGATTGATAACTATGAACTGGGACGGACACCTTATGACGCTTGTGCGGGAGCCGTTTAAGCTTCGGTTTCCTAAGAAACGGTAGCCGTGATCTAGCGGCCGTGATGTATCGGTGGGTGACGTCACTAAAACGTTGCTTATACTAACACATGGTGTTGGTTTCCTAGAGAGCGTTGTTTGTGAGCGTAACAAAAATGATCGGAGCCGCCATTTCCATGACTGGCGTCATAGCGGTCTCAAACAGATGGGGAACGTTTTTTCTCTTGTAGCGGCCAGATTTCATTTCCTGCTCCAAACGATTCGAACGGAGAGGAGCGAAATAAATAAACATTTTTGACTACCATTGATCAATTCGGTTTTGTAAAATCGGGATCGTTAAACACAGAATGAAAATTTCAACGGATTTGAAAGCTACGGAAAATTTGACACCAAATCGATACCTTAAATGTGATTTTCTTTAAATAAATAAATAATTATTTAAAAAATAATTAAATAATCAAATGGTAAATAATTGAATAATAAAACTGTTTTTGATATCGATCTGGCGTAGAAATTTACGCTGATTTGAAATCTGTTGAAATTTTCACTCTACCTTCAACGATCCCGAAGTTAGAATCTTTAAACTAGAGAATAAAAAAACCACTTTGTTTTGTTTCTCGAATAAAACAAACCACGACAGCCGTCTGTGTTGCCCATTCTCCAACGTATTCTGTCCGTCTAAGTTGACACGTCGGGATTTTTGTTTAGACGGCCGTCTAGTTATGCCCGCGGAATCATGACGCATCACGGCTGTTAGATAACGGCTCCACTTTCTTAGGAAACCAAAGCTTTAGGTTGTCGGGGGACTCCAATCACGTCTTGGATAATTTGGCGCACCTAGCGCGCCTCCCACATGCCTTTGTTTTTCTTTCGTTTCTCATTCGAGGCTTTCCCTGCCAATCTGCTGTGAGTTTTCGGTAATTCGGTACTGAGGGGGTCTGCTTAAATTCGAGAGAGAGAGAGAGAGAGAGAGAGAGAGGTAGGATGAACTAAGACCTGCTTAAGTATCGCACCACAAATCCATACGCATAATTAGATCTGACTCACCAAAACAAATTTACCCAAAACAGATTATACAAAAAAATAAATTTTGAAATTTGAAAGTGTCAACTTTATGACACAGGCATTAGTGAGGTTGAAATTGTGAGTGGCGACTTGGTGTATGATGAAAAAGGAATGGTCTCCCATGATAACTAAAATAAAAAATGTCGATATTACAAATTACAAGATAATTAATTGTGAAAACATAAATACCACCAAACTTATCCACCTAACGGATTTTCACTGTATTGCTTCTTGGCGATGGAACAACTTCACAATAGGGCCCTGAAATTCTCAACAACCAACATAATAGGTATCATAACTCATATATGATTCAAAATACAAGAGTTTCACATTACAGAAAATATGTGGTAATTTCCAAAACAACATGTAGTGTTTAATTACTATTCACCACAAATAGTAGTTTATCGTTACGCAAAATGAACACTAAGAAATATTTTTTCTTAAAACACGAATGGGATTCAGATAAAAATTGAACAGAAAGATTTTCCCTTTTAGTTATAAATTTACTTATGATAAAGTTTGTTTACCCTTATATTCTCATATAACTACAGGTGCAAACATAGGGTGCGCTCAAAGCATAATTTTACCAAAAGTTAAGAACACCAAAAAACACAATAGCTCATAAACTAACAAAATTCACATTAAGTAAATTTAATGTACTAGTGGAACGAGCAACACAAGACTAAATTTTGTTCCAAACGCTGAATCCACGCATGATTAAATTATATGGCTTCTGTGTGTGAGATGAACATGGCGGATTTTCCATGATTATAAAAAATGCTCTCACAATGTAGTAAAACAATGTAGCAAATATACATATCATTCGAAATTTATACTACTTTACATTATAGTATTATGACTTTTGATGATGACACAAATACATAAACATAAAAATTCTTAAATCAAACGTTTAGCATATATTCAAGCTTTCGTATTGCCAGGAGCAATTGTATATTTTCCACTGTCTTATTTAGCATAGTAGCAAGAATGATTTACTCTTGTAAATCATTCTTAAAGATAAACTGGCCAATGACAAAGAGAATAGAAGTTCTATTTAGTTGATCAACACTAAAATTTCTGGAATATACATAAGTACACAGTATAACAGATCATATCGAATCATGAGCACTCTGTTAATATAAAAACGAAGAAAAATACGGTCTTGAATATACAAAATTGTTTGTCACTCTACTGTGACTGTCATGTTGACTCCATGGTTTATCACACATGGTGTAGTAGTAAATTGTCTAATGTTCTCTCAATATTTTAAACCAAAGTAAAGAAGTATAAAAAATTAGTATGTTTCATCCTGAAAACTATGTGTGCAAGCTATATAAATACACACTTGTGTTCGTATCCTATGGTTATCCCATTGGAGTGAAGTATATTTGACCAATCACTGTACTCTAAATCATTAAGACGAGAACTACTAGAAGACAGCAAAAGTGAAGAATGTAACTGGTAGAATTAGTGTCGTCTAGGACGTAAGTTATATGAGTTTGTTGTATATATTTGTAGGTACAATATAACGACTTTTTGTTGTAGTTTGATTGTGTGCACCTGGGAGATCACAGGATAATTATGACGTGTAGGAGTCTTGATAAGATGATCAATATGCAACTTGAAAGTTTTCTTAGGTATTTGAAGAGTTATAGATACCAATACAGGTGAATGAATTTCCATTACTTCTAAAGGACCATCATAGTGAGGTCTGTATTTTTCTTTCGATTTGAGATAAACATGTTCTCCCTTTTTAAATTGACGAATTTTGGTTCCCATATATTGTTGATCATAATATTTACTTTTTGTTGTCTGTACAGACGTGTTATAAACTTGCGTGTAAACTTTATCAACCGTGCGCAAGATTTCCAATACGTTGTGAGCTTGATTAAGATTGTTAATATGAAAGTTCCTGACGACGGTATCTGTGATTATAGAAAGTTCCCTACCGAAATGGATTAAATTAGGCGCACAACTCGTAGAGCTGTGAATAGACCCATTGTAGAGGTTTTGATGAATTTTGACAGCATCATGAAAAGAATAACCTTGTTCAACTAAAGAACCAATTGTGGATTTTATGGCAGTGTTTACACGTTCACTGATGGCGTCTCTATACTGCATGGCTTTGATTTTGTTCCTTTCAACAAAAATCATATGCATTTTTTAAATTCTTTACGGTACATTTTAGAATTGTATTTAAACTTTTAATCCATTAATTATCTTTCCACTTAATAGAAAATGATTAATAATTAATTTTCATGCTATTGTCCACAGAAATCAACCATTAGACCTCGCTTCAAGTTTTTCGTCAATCTTGAAAGGTAAGTTACTTTCAGTATTTTCATCAAATGAAATTAAATATAAATTAATAAAATGACAAATCGCTAACAGTGGCGGAGATCAAGTCAAGTGGGGCTAAAAGCGGTAAAATTTTCGGGGCCTTCACACACAAGCTCAAGTTAGAAAAAAAAGTTCATTAAAGTTATAAACAAAAGAAAAGTAATCAAAAATTTCATAACATAACACATTAAATAGACTGACGGGACGTCAGAAGGAACAGAACAATCAGTGCAGTGAATACAAGGAATCGTTGCGGTGACAGTCAAGACCCTCGGGGGCTGTTATCGCCGGAAGGCTTAGAAAATGGTAGCCGGACCCTGGGGAGAATGATCTGATTCCCAGCTTCGAAGGAGACATGGCCACACAGATTTTCTTTGACTTGAGCAAGTAGTGCCGGAGATATAAGCTAACACACATCCAGAGTTAAAAATATCAAAAAACATGTGAAGATATCAAGTTCCTGACAAAGGTAGAAGGTTACAAAGGTAGAATAAAGCACGGATCACCGGAGGCACCCGGTTTACAATTGTTGTTTCGAGTAGAAAACCGGCAAGAGGGCATACGTTAACATTTAGTTTGATTGAGAAGTTTCCTCGGGAGTCCAAAAGTGAGACTACGTCTCAGCAATGAACACCCGCGGGATAGTCGGGAGCCGAAGTCTGCAATGATGAATGTTTTGTTTTTGTATATATATTTTAATAATATTAATACATAACTTTTAAACAAATAACCACAGGCAAGTAAAAAAATTTATTTTTATTTTTTATTGCGGTGTGTGCCACTGTTATTGGACTTTAAAAAATTATCGCAATTATTTATTGCGGTGTGCTAATATTAAATTTGGACTTAGAAAAATTATCCTTTAGGAACAATTTATAAAGGTGTGTTAATATGGATGGAGTTAGTGAAATTTTCGTTTTTTTTTTTTTTGGTGTATTAGTTTTAATATAGGTATCATATATGTTAAGCTGTTTTACAGATAATTGAGTTGTTATCTCAGCATGCGGAGTGCCAGCTAAGGAGGCTTAGGTCACATGTAGACATGTATAGTGGAGATCACATATATTGTTCTAGAGACTGGTTGAGAGTCAGTTGCTTGAGTACTGTAGTAGATAACGTCCATTTTGTAGATCAATTCTAAGGTGCATAACAAGTTTTTAGTTCATGGTTCGATGTTGCTGAAGAAGTTCTTAGTCACAATGTTTCTTGATGACGTGGTATAAATAGATTGAGCCATTTATAGTATGCTAATTGCAAGATGGCTGAGTTGGAGTTGCGGAGTGTCGACCTGGAGTAGTTGTAGATAGGCAGATGAGAGAATGCTGCAGCTGTTGTGCAAGATATAGAGGAGATCGTTGATGTTGACAGTAGCGTAAGTAATGCTGTGTTGGAGGTCGTTTTCGGGAGCGGGTCAGGTCGGTGTTGAAGGTATGCTTCTGGAACATATTGATATCATAAAAAACGGATCTCGACAGGCTTGTTCAACGGTGAGGAAAAGTAAATAGCACTCCTGCTGGCACCGGTACACCAATTGAAGTCCAATAAGTTTACGTCTGGAGGCAGCGGGCACCCGCAACGCAACACACCGTGTGGCATGAGGCAACAAGTCAGAGAGTAAGTATTCGGGTGATCACGCAAAGGAAATAGATTTCAAGGTCAGTGGAAGCATATATATATATATATATATATATATATATATACACTGGAGTAATTATTCTTCTATATTTATATTAGTAGCATGTATATGAGTTCGTGAATCATTGATCTGATTGGATAATTAATCATATATAATGAGTAAGTCTATCTTATAAATAATAACAAAGTAAATATTTGTTGTATTTTTCTTTTAAGGTTGTTCTGTAAGCCTTTTACAAATCTCAGTGGCAATTTGTATGTATTTACCAATTCTGTATGATGAAATGGGATTTTGTATGATGTTTTCAGTCCATTCATTATTATTATCTTCGGTGGGTTTTGTTAAATGAAAGGATCGGGTTAGGGGGCAGCTGAACACATAATGGTCAGCGTCCCCCTTTACACCACACTCACATAAGTCTGTATTAGCAACTGACTGTAATGTACCAATTTTTAAGGAGCTGTGCTGAAACAAACCAGCCCCCTCTCGCGACGCGTGCAAGGGTGTTGCCGTGGTTGAGGCACTTTTTGTGTATAGAATTGATCTGTCCACTCCACGTAAGTCGGTTATCGACAGTAATTCCAAAGTAATTGAGTGTGTCAGTAATTTTAATATTTTAGTTATTAATTTTGAAAATCGGGTTACGTTTAATTTTTTTTTGTCTTTGGAGAAGATGTGAAGGATTGGCACTTGGTGAAATATTTACATTGAGGTTTTCTATAGTTTGATGTATCAATTTCAAGTGGGAATTCGTTCGATTCTAAAGGTCTTGTCTGGTGCGACCGGACGTGATTACCATTAAATCATCAGCATATGCCTCTGTACGCATAAAATCGCTACAATTTAGTTCTAGGATCTGGTTAAAATAAATGTTCCAGATAAAATCGGGCAAGGACTGAGCCCTGTGGGCAGCCCTTTGTAATTGTTCTCTGAATACAAATATCTTGTTCAACAAAATCTATTGTACGGTTATGAAGATAAGACAATAAAATTTATAAATTGATCAAGCAGTGAATACTTCGTGAGAGCGCAAGTCAGTAAGTGCCAGTGCATATTGTCAAAACCGGATGTGATGTCTATGGCTATTATGGCGGCATGATGGACACCACTGAAAGTTCAGATTTTTTCTATAGACGCAATGACTGCCTCCTCGCACGATCTTTGTTCGCGTATTGAAGAAGGTGGAGAATTGCGTGAGATTCAAGCCATGATGTAAGTTTCCGAGCAAAGACTCTCGATTATCTTCCCAATAGTTGGGAGGAGGCAGATTTTTTGGCCGATAGGAACTACTGTGAAGGGTCTCTCCCCGAATTCCCAGTGAACCTCACTCCTCCGTTCCTGAGACAGCCGGGAAAGTGACCAAGCTAGAGGGATTTTTCGATTGATTTTAGTAAAAGATTAGGATGGGTATTGTAAATGTGAGTTCTGATTTCATAGTCAAGTTTATCTGGCCATGGCACTATCCCTGCTTTAAGGTTAGTGAACACCATTGATAGTTTATTACAGTTTAAAGTGATATTTGGGTTATAATAATGCTGAATTTGAGAAGTAGGATTGGGGTGGGTACTTTCCTTAAAATAATGATCCATCAGTTTATTGATTTTATCTGGGAAGGTTAGGTCGACGCTTTCACATCACATAAATTGTATTTTAGTTTGTGTTAAATAAATAATAATTACCAACTTTTTCAAAAATCAACTTTTATTGAATTTAAATTATATTAAGTAGCTCTAATTATTACACTCCTGCTTCTTTAACATAAACAAAGTTCCTACCACCATATAATTAAATTAGTATTTAGTGTTAATTTCAATCAGTCACTAAATAATAAAATCTGTTACGTATGTAGGTATTGTAATAACATAATTCAAAGAAAATACGATATCACGTTTGTTACATCGATCTTAATTTAAATTAATATATACCAAGTTTACCTTTCTTGCTTTTGCACTGGCAAATTTTACAATTAAATTATCTTTAGGTATGGATTGAGCAATATCATTTTCAATTGATAAAATTACCAGGTTTGACATTTTTTCCTAAGCTATGGTCTATCTTAGGTATATTTTTATTAGATTTAGTTTACTAAAACTCTACGCTCATCTCACCTTTGACACTTACTGGAATAATTTGTAGTATCCGAAGGGCAGTCCAAGTGTTTGGAAACAAATCGCACCAATCATTTTTGTTCAAGACATTGAGAACATCTTTCGGTTGGCCTTGGGTCTGCGTCTAAGAAATGCTTCAGGATTAGTATTTCTCGATCCAGGTCCGCTCCAGAAATATCGCTATGAATCAGGTGTAAAATATTTTGCAAATTTAAACTAGATTACTCCAATTCAGGCTTATCAGCCGGCCGCTTCAAATGATACAAGAAACACCAACTTGCATTAAAATTAGATATCTGTTGGAAACGTATTTCCAGCGAATTTACAATTGTATCTATCAAAGGTAATTGGTAATTTTTAATTAACGTCGTACTAGCGCAACACAATGGGCTAGTGACGACGGTCCGGGATCAATCCCTAAGGGAAAGATCAGATAACAACACCAGATCCAAGAACAACACCACGTAATTTTGAACCACGGTCAGATGACGAGGCAACACCTGAGCTGGCACCTCACTCTCCAAACTTCCACACTAACCCAACGTGAGGACTTCAGGCCACGACAGATGAAAGGTGCACCACCAGCCGCCTCTACACCATACGCTTTCAAACATCCATGCACTGACCCGTATTCGAGCCAGGAATCTTCCGTTCTAGTAGCTAACACCTTAACCACCAGACCGGTTGGTCGGCATCTATCAAAGGATAGAATAAGGTGGTCTAAAATTTTGTTCTGAGTCTATTGGAGTTTCATCTTGAGATTCATATTCGAACATTCTTTTTTCTTCGGGTTTTTTGTTTGTTGAAATACCGGTGAAATTTCAGCTATTTCGGCAATTCCTTTTGCTATGATTACACTGATGCGTAACGAGCATCCCTGCATTCCTTAACAAATTGTCAACATTTGAGTAATAGATTCGTTGCTTTTAACAAGTCTGTCGATTCTGATTGCGAGGATTTGCTAACAATATTTATTTGATACAGTAAATCATACCAAATCACAAGAATTAGCAAAAATTCATATTGACCCATGTGTTGGGCGAGAGACCTGGCTTCTGAAGCATCAACCGGGTCGGTACTTTCCTCGTATTGTTCTTGTAGTGCATATCTCACTTCAGTACATTGATACTTAACAGCGTGAAGGTTTGAGACTGCTTTCCCAATGTGTCTCATACTTTTTTTAATGTGAGGGCTTCTGTGTGTTTTGAGATTACTTCACATCTTTGTGTGGAGTAGAAAAACAAACAGCCGTTGGATAACCCCGAATAACGGCACTGATTTAACTGAAGTTTTAGCAACGTCAGAAACAACCAAATTAAGTTATTACAGCAGCAAGGATTAAAATTCTCTGGTAATAGGGCTTTGGAAATTCTCTGGTAATAGGGCTTTGAAAGCCTTTGGTTCCCCATCATATTGGCGCCAACGCATGCGTGTGTTCGTTCCCTGTACTCCTAACAAACAACGCAATCGTGTTCCGTTGCATGCCACGCCTCTCATAAAGCACCATCAAAATTTAATTTTAGCTCGAAATTGTTTTGCGCATTTGGCATTTTGGCGCCCCTTGCCTGGTGCCAAGAGCGACCACTCCTCTCACTCTACCCCAGGGCCGCCGCTGAGGTCTGGTTTAATAGATGATTTTTTTAAAAGTTAATTTGAAGAAAGTAAATTGTGTGTATGAATAAGGGTGACTCCTTCACTGCAGTGACCTAACCTAACTAGACATATATTTTTAAAAAATTTTTTGGTGTTGACATAAATTGGTCTTTTTTCCCATAAATAATACTAATTTTGATTTTTTGTGTGTGGACACACAAGTCACGTTTTCACACGTCGGAATGTTATTTCTATCACCCACCTGTTTTCAAGTTAAAATGTCATATCAGATGGTTATTTTTACTTTTGGTGGATATCTTGTATTGACAATGTTATTACCACATTTCCTCCCATAGTTGCCTTTGGTTTTTTTTATGAAGGAAATGTCCTGGAGAGTCTGTTGATTGTTCTTTTTCACTCATGGCACTATGCAGCCAACTATTGAGTATGCTTGGGTAATCATCTATGTATCTTCGCAAGGTCAATGTGGTCGAGTACGGTGATACAACTATTTTCAAATTTTTCTTATATGCACCGGTATTTGAGTTTATATCCATTAGTCGTCACATTGACATAATTAAAAAAAAAAACAATCTCTGGGGAGAATGTGGTGAAGGCTTACACTTACCCACATGTTATAATTATTTTCGATTCCACCCCGGATTTTTTTGGAAAAGGAATGAGCGCAAGAATGAGATGTCCTGTATAGTTGTTTTTTTCAATCCCTATCCTGGCTTCCTAGCTTCGAAAATCGTATACGTAGAGATTGGATTTCTCAAGCTTTTTCCTTTCTTGGAATTCTGGTTCGAGTGTTATCTAGTTTAAGGGACAGCGACCCCTCTCTACGTGGCCTACACCGATTGCACAGTCTGTAACTTCCAAGGTCAAACCTCCCCGCCAGAAGCTTCAACCGCTACACTTATTAATTACCTGAAGATGTTGGCGTGATTTGGCTCTCTTCTTCCTGGAGTTCTTGAACATTCCGTTGAGATAAAGGGATAACCCCGGTTTTCTTTCTCCCGCGTGTTATATGTTTTCATTGGCGTTAATTTCCCCTCGCATTGGGGTGACCTTCGTTTTAGACGACCCCCGGAAAGGGAACCGAGGGACTGCTTTTTTTCTGCTACGAGGCCCTCCTTTTTTAGTGAGAGAGATAATACTGCTTGGCTTCGCTGCGGTGGCTTCACCCCTAAACTACGACATTTTAGTCGTCGTGCTTTTTTTTCGATGAATGTTAACCATGCCGTCTTCATCCGTTATTGCGATGAGGGACTAGAATATTATGAACACTAACTGATTTTTGACGAAGCGTTTCTTATTCGCGCGGATCACTAACCCTGATATTTAGTTTTTTACGAGCCAAGAAAATCTTTATGCCGACGTCTGGGAGGGAGGCGATCAACTTTGTCCCGGATTGTTTAATCGTCGAGTCTTTGATTCCAGTTTGATTTCATGGAGCAACTAACGGAATCACTGCACTTTGACCGATTCAACGAACTCGAGCAACTCCTCAAAGTCGTTCTCGTAACCGACCCGACACCCAGATGAAGAGCCCTGGACACTCTCTGAAATTTAAGCACTTCTCATTTCCATTACTCCAGCATCGAGCTCGACCACAGTGACCAGCCGTCCCTTCGAAGAGGTCCCAAAATAAAGACTGTTTTTTTTTTTACTCTGTGCTGATACTTTTTTTTTGTACGAGGTACCACTCTTTTCAACAGTTTCAGCAGCGTCAACTTCGAGATGAAAGAGAAGACATCTAATGAGTCTATATTTCTGAATTCTATATTCGAAACACACTAGGTATTCATTCGATATTACCATTGCCTTTCACGATGCATTTTTGTTTATTAATCACGGCCAATCAAAATTGTATCCAGTTAACCTATTAGGAGTATGATTTTACGAACCTCTTTTGAAAATATCAAATTTCATTAAACCCCCCACTATTTTCACCACACTGACTATTGTAGCATATGGCAAACATATATCCTATTAAAAATCATATAAACCAAATACTGTTACTTTTTATCCACGGAAGATGTATTCTCCAATTTCTCCAGAGAGCATGTCCTTTAGTTTTACTATATAGTACATGTACAGCCGTCAAAGAAAACGACTCACGCGATCGCAATTACACAATTTACATCGCAGAACAAAATGGAAGGTACTAATCGATAGGGATGATTGTTTTCTACAAATATCAATAATTAAAATTTACCTATAGGGCCGTCTTCATATTTAATTGGGTGCTCGCTCCGATAATTTCAACACGAACCCCCATCTATTATTAGAAATTTGGTTTCTACACACAATTTCAAGCGGATTTGATGAAAAAAATAATGACTCTACTTTTGACCAAATAAACCTCTACTTTTCACGAGGCATTTTTGTTTATTAATCACGGCCAATCAAAATTGTATCCAGTTAACCTACATAGGAGTACGATTTTACGAACCTCTTTTCAATTTATCAAATTTCACTAAACCCCCCACTTTTTTCACCACATTTGGTGTTTACGACCAGTCCTACTATAGGTTCTGGATAATTTTTAATCTTGTATTCGAGAGAAACTAGTGTTTTCTGATAATGCAAGTAAATTTTTTCATTTGACCGTTTTTTTTCTGCGTACAGAGTTTTTATCTGTTCGATGTTTTTTATCATGTTTATATGCTTAAAAACCACACTTTGTTGTCACATTTGCCACAATATCTACACGTATTGATACCTCAATTTTGTAAACGTTAAGGCGTGGACCAGGACTAGAAGTTACAATATGTTATTACTTTTCTAAAATGTTTTAGTCTAAATAAATCCGGATTGTCAGATACCCGTGATGCCACCCCGTAACGCGTGTGAATAAACACAAACAATTTAAACAACACTGTGTGATATATTTAGGTAATATTTAGTTTTAGTGCTTTACAAAGTATTCAATATGGTTAAGATTGTCAACCCGAATTTTTTACTTAATATTGTCCCGTTTGACGGTGACCCAACGATTTTAAAATTTTTTAAAGAGCAAATCTCAAATCGTGTGAACATCAACTCAAGGTCAGAGGACCAGTCCCTGCCATTTTAAAAATCTAAGCTCTCAGGAGCAGCACTCAAATTTTATGTGGAATCCCCACATTTGAAGGACATACAGTTGAGTCACTATTGGCAGAAATACAAGGTTTCTTTTGTTCGACATCCAATGCTTCTGCTATTCATGCACTTAATGCATTGCAGATGTTGCCCACTGAGTCTGTAAAAAATTTGGCTCATAGAAAAATGTCTTGGTACAACAAGTACACACAAATATTAAGGACGTTGACTCGCTCAACTCCATTAAGTATGTGAAATTTCTTCAGGCTTTACCATCTGATATTAGATTAAAAATCATGGAAAGCAATATTGACAAATACCATGCAGCTGTTGAACGTTCACATATCTTACAGGGACCTTCTATTGAAAATGCTGTACTAAACAGTATGCAAACAACTCAACCCTCTCCAGCACACTTAGCAGAAGTTCAGGCACTGAGAGACTGTAAATGATCTAAAAAGCACACACCTCAAACACGATGTTAAGGGGAATTCACTCCCAAACTCTCAACGTCAGCTTGAATATAACCGCAGATCACCACCATTGCGTAGTAGACAGCAACAGTTTGGATATAACTCACGTCAACCACAACGACAAGACTCGAGACAAACATCTCATTCGACACATAGGCCTACGTACCACTATTGTGGAAAGCTCGGACATTTTTCTTTTCTCGGACATTTTACATTTTATGAAGAATTGCTTTTCCTTCCAAAGGTCAGTCCAATCTTCCAAAAACCAAAGACAATTTTCGAGACACAATTCAAATAGAGACTTTGCTCATCGTGCTCTGCCATACAACCGTAACCGTAAACTAACATCGAGATCCATGTATGATTCCCAAGGACCTCGTGTTAATAATAGTGCATCAGTGAGATCAACCTATTCACGACGTTCACAGTCTAATCATCTGGAGAGATCTATAGGTCAATCGTTCAATACAAATGGTTGTCATACATCTACATATGTGGTAAATCGATCCACACAAACCTTTTTTGAAACCATTGTGTTCTCTCTCTCTCTCTCTACTCCTGTGAACATAATACCACACAAACCACCGCACATACTCAGGAGACACAAACTGTGAATGAGTCACCTTCAATAGAACACATTTTTTCTGTAGCGTCAACGGACCAAACTCTTCCTCACGTTACACTGACATTTAATCACAGACCAGGGATTTTTCTTTTTGATACTGGGTCATCGATCTCACTTATTGATGAGAACTTTTTCGAGGAGATTAAACCCAATGTAACCTTCCGACATCTTTCGCGTCGAGTTACTATTACGACAGTTAACTCAGTTGTTGCTTTCAAGGGATGCATCGAAATCTCATTTAAAATAGAGAATTTTTTTTTAAACATCGCTTCTTCGTTATCAATGCGTCGAGTGATTCACAGTTTCAAGGTAAAATGGGTTGCGATTTCATATCTAAGCATAATGTCAACATTGATCTTGCTTCAAATTCGATACGGATCGGAGAACTTACAGTTCCCTTTGTAAACAGGAATATTACTCACCCTAGCACTTTAAATTCTTTAAAATACGTTAATCCCTCTACTAATAAACATCCTGTTGTCGAACTATCTCAGAAAATTACCTTACCACCTGGTGATGGAATGTATGCTATGATTCGTGTGTCTCATGGAGAATTTTCTCTGTCAGTTCTTTTTGAACCAAGTTTTGATCAATAAAAAATTACATCACATGGCACCACAATTGAGTTTAACTCGAGTGAAAGCACCACTACTAGGAAAACACACTCTAAACATCACTCATTTTACATATATATTCAAAACACATCTTCTGATGTCATTCATCTAAATAAGGATAAAATAGTTGGGAATGTCTACAACATTGAACATGTTCGGGAGAATCCAGAAAGTCCAGCCAAATCCGTAAACATCACCAGAGCTTCAGATGAAATTCGAAATCTACGTACATCTGAATTTGCCATTGAGGACTTTAACCTTAATCACCTCGTAGAGGAAGAACAACACTCAATGCTCAAAATATTGTATCATCATACTATGGCTCTTTTAAAATCACTTAAATCTATGGGACATACTGATACTGTTATTACTAGATTAAAATTCACATCTGATTATCCCATTAAAACCTTGCCGTTTCCAATACCTGCTGCCTTGATTGAAACAGCAAAAACCCAACTAGATGAAATGGTTGAAGCAGGCATTATTACTCGTAATATCTCAGAGTAGGCTTCTCACATGCTATTATTTAAGAAAAAGTTAGATGCGTCAGGTCAGCAGAAGTATAGGTTGGCACTCGATCTCAGGCTCATAAATTCCATTTTGTTACGCAATACCTACCCCTTACCAAAAATTCAGACGATAATTTCTAATATTGCTCAATATGATTATTTTTCCACTCTTGATATGCAACAGGCATACATGCAGATTAATCTCCCTGTCGAATTTCGAGATAAGTTAGCCCTCATTACACCTTTTGGAACCTTCAGACTCAATCGTCTTCCGTTTGGTTTAAAAACTGCTGCATCCATCTTTCAAGCTCTTATGGACAGCATCTTAGAAGAAATTCCAGGAGAATATGCTTATTAAGATGGTGTCATTATTTGCTCCAATACATTTGTAGAATCAAGGGAGAAATTTGATAAAATTCATGATATTTTTCAAAAACAAAATTTATTCCTTTCGGTTAGCAAATGCAGCTTTCACCAGAAAAACATTAATTATCTTGGTTTTAATATCATTAATCATGTAATCACACCTAAATTGGACGACTGTGGTCCCGAGAATCAGACAGACAAATAAGTTTTAAAAACAATAACAAATTTAATGTAACACTGAACAAGTTGACAAACGTCCTGCCACGCTAAATGTGGACGAGTAAGTTACAAAGGTCCTGCCACGTTGAGTGTGGACGAGCAAGTGATTTTATTACAGTAAAAAAGACATCAGTTAAAAAAAGGGACCTGTAGCGAGGCTAAGGAAAAACAACACATTACATACACTGCTTCTAAAAATAGATTTCTCTCAGCACCGCTATAGGATAACATAGTGTAGAATCTGACCCTTGAGCGAGGCTAGGGAAAGGAACCCCCTTTTATGACCTCTAAAAATAGATCTCGAAGGACCAACAAGTGGGAAAATCTCATGACCGTAGCGTAGACATACTCCCACCCTATCAAGAATTCATTCTTGATACAAAGGTAGAAGACACAATTTTACAATTGATCGTTTAAATGTGCCCCTAGCAGTTCTAATGGTGACCATCCGTACCAGATTATCCTTGCCTGGATGAGTCTCGATAACTCTGCCTAGAGGCCAAGTAGCTGGAGGGACGTTATCCTCTCGTAAGAGTACTAAATCACCAATTTTAATTGAACATTTTTTACTCCTATATTTCGTTTAGTAAAGGGGGGTTTAATGTTAAGTTGCACCTTAAAAATAAAATTATCAAAAGTTGAATCCCATTGGAGACCCAAAACTTTCGGGCAATCATCATTAAGAATATCTGTACATGAGAATTCACTTTCATCAGGTGATATGTGCTCAATTAATTGTAAGGAATTCGATCGCCATTTTCTCAAATGAAAGCCTCGAGATTCCAATAGGTCAACAAGTTGTGAGCTAAAGTTTATTGCTGTTTGCAAACTATCAAATCCAGATAAAACATCATCAATATAAATATTATGCTTAATGATGTTAGCAATAATTGGGTTCTCAATCTCACAATCTACAGCAATTTGGTGCAAAGTTCTAGTAGCTAGGAAAGGTGCAGCAGAAGTGCCATATGTAACAGTACACAATTTATATTCTCTCATTCTAGCATTTTGATCACTTCTCCACATAATTCTCTGGTAATTTTGATCTAGGGAATCCACCAAAACCTGTCTGTACATTTTCTCAATATCCGCCGAAAATGCTATTCTATGAACCCGGAAATTGAGCAGTATGGAGAAAATATCGTTTTGTAAAATATTACCAACACCTAAAATGGAATTTAACGAAACAGAAGTAGATGAGCGACAAGAGCCGTCAAAAACTACTCTTAATTTAGTAGTTAAACTGGATGATTTAATAACCCCATGGTGAGGTAAATAAAAGACCTTAGAATTGTCAATATCTCGCTCCATAGGTTAAACTTGAATCATATGACCTAATGTTTCATATTCTTTCATAAATTGTTTGTATTCTCCTTCAAATTTCTTATCGCGATTAAATTTTCTCTCCATACTCAATAAACGGGATATTGCAGCAGGTTTAGAGTTTCCCAAAGTATCAGTGGATTTTATAAATGGAAGCTTTACAACAAATCGTCCGTCAGGATTTAAGGTATAATTATCTTTAAAATGGTTTTCGCAAAATTCCTCTTCAGAATTTAAAAAGTCCCATTAAAATCTGGAATCTCTTCAGATTCCCAAAAACGTTTAAGCGTTTCATCAATGTTCATCTCTGAGTGAACACTGACAATGCAAATGTTTGAGTTAACGTCACTCTCTGAAACACCAGAAATTTTACCAGATATAATCCAACCAAATAAAGTATTTTGAGCAATAAGTGTATTATTTGAACCAATAATTTGTCCAAACTGAATTAAAGAAAAGAAATAATCCGCTCCAATTATAACATCAATATTTTTAGGCTTATTAAAATCAATATCAGCTAATTGAATCGAATTTAAATAATACAAATTAGAAATATCAAACGATTCAGAAGGCAAAGGAGCCGTTAACTTGTTTAGAATATACGCCTTAATATTTATACAATTGGTATTATATGTGGAAAATAATGTAAGATCAACTGACCCCTTGGTGATTCCAGCATCAGTAGTTGATAATCCCT
Source organism: Metellina segmentata (assembly GCA_947359465.1). Taxonomy (NCBI): domain Eukaryota; kingdom Metazoa; phylum Arthropoda; class Arachnida; order Araneae; family Tetragnathidae; genus Metellina; species Metellina segmentata. The sequence goes on along the minus strand of OX375872.1, from coordinate 81,158,466 downwards.
TCACAAGAAAACGAGCATTTTGCCTTTGAATGCCCAATTTCTGACCACAAGATTCGGACACAAAAGAACACTGTGAGCCGGAATCTAACATGACTCGGATTAAATGCCTGTTTCCCGATGAATCCGAGGTGTAAACTTGAGCAGTAGGTAACAGAGCAATGTCTTGGGACTTGGCTGTAAAATTTGATCCATACACCATAGTAGCTGGAGATGGAGTCTCAGAAGGTGCACTTGGTTGGGTCGCTGCTACATTGCTCATCACATTTTCATGCAAACTAGAGTGATGTTTTTGCTTGCAAACTCGGCAAGAAAAATCTGAAGCGCAATTATTTAATTTGTGCTGGTTTGAAAGGCAGTTGAAACACAATTGGTTTCTACGCACAAAATTTTTTCGCTCAGTTGCAGAGAGAGATTTGAATTGATAGCACTTATGAAGTAGGTGAAGCCCACGACATAGAGGACACTTGTTAGAAGGACTGTTCTGAGGTTTAACTGAAGATGTTTTGAATTCTGGAACAGTTCTTTGATTGTAAGTTTTCTTAATTTCACTGCTGTAGCCTGGATTGTAGATTTCCAACGCTGAACAGCGGGTGTTGATGAATTTAATAAAATCCTGAAATGTTGGAAAGTCCACATCTGCGGTTTTCTGCGCCCATAGCTGTCGTGTTTCAGGATCAACTTTTTCCAGGAGAAGTTGAATCAACCAAGGATCACGGGATGCTGCTTCCTCTGCGATGGCTAACAAGCTACGAATGACTTCGTCCGAAGTATCCGCAATGTTTCTGAGTCTTTTTTCGTCTGGAGAGTTGGTGGACGGTTGATTGAGAAAAGTTTGGATTAATGAAGTTATGATAATTTTCTTTTTATCGTACCTGAGCAATAATTTATCCCACGCCTCATCATACGTGTTATTTGAGACGGGAATATGGCGTATGAGTGCAGCCGCTTCATCTCTCAGCAGACCCTTCAGGAATGTAAATTTCTGGACCTTCGATAAACTTTCATTGAAATGTACAGTTGACTCATACAAGTCCTTGAAACTGCCCTATTCCACGTAGGATCCAGAAAACGAAGGGATGTTGACTGGAGGCAGGTAAGCATCTTTCGATGAGCGTGATGTATGGGGAGTGGTCAAGAGGTCCGCAAAAGGCCTTTGTTGGTCCGCGAGCTGCTCAAGTACTTTTTCCATACAGGAGTTGGGGATTGCAGGTGTCTCCGGTGGGCGAGTCGAGATGGACGTAAGTACCCGGTTTAAGGCCGCTTTCGTCCCGAAATACAGCTCTTCGACTTGGGGAAGGTCCGAAGCATCATCGTCGACACAACCGTCTAAGCGCTGAAACTCCGAGAAAGCTGCTTCAAGCTTTTCTAGACGGGCACTCACTTCATGTACATCGAAATCGGATGCATTTTCAATGTACGTCCGGATTCTCGTGATGGAGCCCTTGGCTCGGCCTCGCAGTGAAACAATTTGTTGCTGGGTAAGCGACATGGCTTCAAGTCTGATCCTAATCACTAGTTAAAATATTTGTAAAATATCTCGTCGGTGCCTCCATAAATTGGACGACTGTGGTCCCGAGAATCAGACAGACAAATAAGTTTTAAAAACAATAACAAATTTAATGTAACACTGAACAAGTTGACAAACGTCCTGCCACGCTAAATGTGGACGAGTAAGTTACAAAGGTCCTGCCACGTTGAGTGTGGACGAGCAAGTGATTTTATTACAGTAAGAAAGACATCAGTTAAAAAAAGGGACCTGTAGCGAGGCTAAGGAAAAACAACACATTACATACACTGCTTCTAAAAATAGATTTCTCTCAGCACCGCTATAGGATAACATAGTGTAGAATCTGACCCTTGAGCGAGGCTAGGGAAAGGAACCCCCTTTTATGACCTCTAAAAATAGATCTCGAAGGACCAACAAGTGGGAAAATCTCATGACCGTAGCGTAGACAACACCTATTGAGTCAAATATCATTAAGATAAAATCTTTCCCTCCACCCAAAACTAAGAAACAAGTTAAACGGTTTATAGGACTTTGTGGTTTTTACAGGCATTTAGTTCCTGACTATGCCAAACTGATCCATTCTTTAACTCATCTTTCATGCCCTTCATCTTCTTTTTCATGGACTCCAGAATGTGAACATTCATTTAAAAAATTGCAGTCAATTTTCTTCAGCAGGCCATTTGTCCAGCAACCAAACTGGCAAAAACAATTCCACCTAAACACAGACGGTTCTAAACAAGCCATTGCTGCAGTCTTACTTCAAGAGTTTGAGGGCAAACTTTGTCCAATTTCGTATTTTTCAAAGACCTTAAATGTTTCTGAATCCAAGTATTCGGCGATTAAACTAGAACTTATGGCAACAGTAAAAGCTGTTGAAGCCTTTTAAGTTTTATCGGTATGCACGACCTTTCATTATTTTATCTGACAGTAAACCTTTACTTCAATACAAAAGGGTTACTTCCCCAGCTGACGTGACCACTCGTTGGTTACTTCTTCTCGGCGAATATTCTTTTACATTCAAGCATATTGCTGGTAAAGACAATGTCCTACCTGATTATTTATCTCGACTTCCCGAGTCTCCTCCACATGATGATGTAACCTCTGATCAAAAAATATTGAATTCTGAGGTACATTTACCTGTCGTTCAACTGAACCGCGTTATCATATCTGAACCTTCGAACGTGGAAATCTTACATGAGACGTGCAATGACATTGAAATTGTGGCTGAAAATGTTTCAGATCGTGAAAATGAAATCTCACTGCACAACATTCTAAAAGCTCAGTTTGCAGACGAAGCATCCTCTGCTATATATAATTATATTCTTCATCGAAGGCGAGTAAGCGTAATTTTTTCATTGATGTTGAATCAAAAATTTTCGTGTACACGAAACTCAGTGAAGATGATACGATAACCAAAGGTAAACCTTTAATGTTCCGAAATCATTACGTCAAAAAGTTGCTCATCTTCCACACTTTTTTTGGCATTACAAAAACATATGAGTTTTTAACTTCAAAATGTGTTTGGCATGGTATGTACACAGACACGCAAAATTTTGTCTCTTCTTGCGAAACGTGTATACGCAATAAACCACATAGAATTCTTCCTGCTCCCTTTCAACCCACAATGTTTCCTGACAGACCGGGGCCGACCAACCGATATAGTGGTTAAGGTGTTAGAGCCTCTAGATCGGAAGGTTCCTGGTTCGAATCCGGGTTCGGGCATGGATGTTTATTAATATCCTATACTTTCTTACACAAAGATAAGGTGAATTTATTCAGGAAAGCAGTGGACTTTTACCGTACACACAGTACAGGAGCAAATCAAATCAACAAACTGAAGTTAGTATTGCCAGATGCAAAAGGTAAAACCAAATAGCTTTGGTTGCAGTTAACATATAAATAGAAAAGCAATATTCTAGATTATGATATATATATAAATAACAAGAAAGAATTAAATCATTTAACTCAACACTCCCTCCAATTCTTACTTGTCAACAAAAAGTACACATAAATGAACAAATATAAAAGCACAAAAGAAATATCAAATTTAACACTTATCAAGACAGTTTATCAGAGTTCTAAACTTTTCGAATTTGTCTCTAGGCAAGGCCTTTGTGAAAATATCAGCTAATTGTTCATTGGTACTAATATATTCAATGTTCACAGTTTTATCTTGATACTTTTCACGGATGAAATGAAATTTTACATCAATGTGTTTAGTACGCTTGTGGTACACTGGATTCTTGATCAACTTTATGGCACTTTGATTATCAACGTGCAATGTAACATTTTTGTCACAAATTGATGTTTCATTTATATCACACAACAGTTGACGAAGCCAAACAATTTCTTTAACAGCAGTAGATGCTGCTACATACTCAGATTCTGTAGTAGATGTTGATACAGTAGGTTGTCTCATTGTGCACCACCTGACAATTTGAAAACGTATCCAGTGGTAGATCTTCTGGTGTCTATGTCACCAGCAAAATCTGCATCAGAATAACCCACAAGTGTAGGACTTTCAGATTCTGACATATACTGAATACCATGATGTGGAGTTGCCTTTAAGTATCTTATGATTCTTTTAACAGCATTCCAGTGTGCTTGGCTGTAGTTGTTTTGGAATCTACTAACAAGATTTACAGCATACATAATGTCGGGACGTGTGGTAACTGAAAGAAACATTAGTGATCCAACAGCTTCACGATATGGAACACTTGTTTCTAAGATAGCATCAGGTTCGGATGACAAAATAACATTGGAATCTGCAGGGACACTAACTGGATTGCAGTCTTCAAGATTGAACTGCCTTAAGATTTTCTTTATATAGGCTTGAGAATGGATAAAAATTGACCCATCTCTGTTTTGGTCAATCTCAATTCCAACAAAGCAACCTGATTTACATATAGTGGCTTCAAAGTTTTTATTTAAGTTTTTCATAATGTCACTCAAAATTCTTTCATCTTCACATAGTAAGAGAACATCATCAACGTATAAAATAAGGAACACTTTCTTACCCTGGAAAACACCATGGAATAAACAATGGTCAGCCACACCCTGTTGAAATCCGAAGTTCTTCAGGAAATCACTAAACTTCCTGTTCCAGCACCTTGATGATTGTTTTAAACCATACAAGGATTTTCTTAGCTTGCACACTAAGTCTGGTTCAATAGCCATACCTGGAGGAGATTGCATATATATTTCTTCATCAATATCACCATGTAGAAATGCCGTTTTTATGTCGCACTGCAGGATTTTTAATTTCTTTTGAGCAGCAATAGCCAGAACGGTTCGTATTGTATCATACCTTGATGTTGGTGAAAATGTCTCACTAAAGTCAACTCCCTCCACTTGTGAAAACCCTTTAGCACATAGGCGAGCCTTAAAACGCTCAATCTTTCCGTCAGGTAAGTACTTGATGTTGAATACCCATTTCGATCCAATTATGTTCTTCCCTTCAGGACACGCCACTAATTGCCAAGTGTTGTTTTTCTGTAGTGACTCCAGTTCCTCTTTTATAGCAACTTTCCATTCCTTTGACTGATGGGAATTAACTGCCTCTTCATATGTCTTGGGGATTTCAGCAACATTAACATCATATCGTCTAGGAATTCTTAAATTTTGTCTTGGTCGGAGATTATAAGTTTCTTCATCATCTGGATTCTGTGACGGATTAACTGCGTCACTTTCATTCATCACATGGTCTGTTTCATTTTCCAATTCATTGGCTTCATCTTGATATCCAGAGCTGCTGATTGAAATGGTCTCTTGTGGATGGATCTCTGATGTATTTAGATTTTCATTGAATACAACATTCCTCGAGATTTTTATGGTTCTTGTCACTGGATCAAAGAGTCTATAATTTGTCGAATTTCTATCATACCCCACAAAAATTGTTTTGTTACTTTTGGGCAATAGTTTCTTGCGTAATTGGTCAGGCACATGCATATAAGCTTCAGAACCAAAAGTCCTCAAGTGCTTGAGAGACATCTGCTTACCAGTCCACAACTCATATGGAGTAGATCCAGGTGCTTGACTAGTTGGCGTGTGGTTCAGAATATACACGGCTGTGTTTACTGCTTCAGCCCACAAAAATAAGGGTAATTTCTTGCTATGTAGCATTGTTCGAGCACTTTCCATTATTGTTCTCATGTTTCTCTCTGCTCTTCCATTTTGCTCGGGGGTATAAGGAGCTGTGGTTTCAAGTTCGATTCCTTTTACATGAAGGAAATCTTTGAAATTATGGTTTATATACTCTGTACCATTATCTACTCGGAGAGCTTCAACTCTTGTGGAATGTTTGTTTTCACACAGATACACAAACTTCTTGAAATGTTCCAATGTGTCATATTTATGTTTTAGAAATGCAACATAAACATAACCACTAAAGTCATCTTTAAAAATTACAAAGTAATTTGCACCACCCACTGACATTGTTGACATTGGACCACACAAGTCGCTGTAGATTAATTCTCCAGGTTTGCTGGCTTTGTATTTCCTATGGTTGAAAGAGAGTTTATGCTGCTTACCATATTGGCAGCCCTCGCAAAAGAATTTGTCTGCACCTGAGAAATCAATTTTGTCAATGATTCCCTTTTCACTTAACTCCTTTAGAGCTTTGAGATTAATGTGGCCAATTCTCTCATGCCACATCTTAATGCTGTCTACAGCTGCTGTATTAGCTGCAATGGGCTTTATTGCTTTGAACAACATCTGATATAGGTTATTAGATGTACGAACTGCTGAGGCAACAAGGTTGTCATCACGATTATAAATTTTGGCAATATTGCCAGTTTTGATGATTTTCATACCTTTACTGGTCACAGTTCCTTCAGAGAATAAGTTTTTCTTTAAGCCTGGGACGTACAGCACGTTTGTAATCAAACCCTCAATCCATGTACTGTCAATGAATTTTAAAATTCTTATATCACCTTTCCCCTTGATTGGGAGCTCAGTATTATCTCCGAGATGAATGCTGTCATTGCCATCCAACTGTTTGAAGTCACATAGTGAATGGAGATCATACGTCATATGTGCAGATGCACCACTGTCAAGTATCCACTGATCTTGTTGACAGTTCTCCATTTCTTGCACTTCAGCATTGAACGCATTGTAATTTATGGAGTTACTGCTGGAGGTGCCTGGATCTTGATAGTAGTCCCTACCTCTTCTCTGTTGTCGTGAACGACACTCTTTTGCATAATGCCCTTTCTTGCGGCAGGAGTAGCAAATTATCTTTGACTTGTCTGGCACTCTGTTGTTGGCTCTGGGCTGGTTCATTCTGGGATTGTTCTGGTTCGCTGGTTGTCTTGGCATCCTCTGGTTCGCGAAAAATGCAGAGTCATCTTTTTCGCACTGGCTTAAATTCGTTTCTTCATCAATTAGCCTGGCTGTCAAATTCGAGACATTATGCTTGCTCTCATCCATCGACAGCCACGCTTGCCGGAAGTTTCGGTACTTCGTTGGCAAAGTTCCCAAAATTTTCGTTATGAGAGTAATGTCACTTATGCTCTCACCGGAGTTTTTTATTTGATGAGCCAAGTTTTCTACTTTGGCTATGTACTGCACGATGGTATCATTTGGGTCCATTTTAACCTGGTGGAATTTGTCCATCAGCAACATCTTGTTGTAGTCCGAATTTTGTTGGAAAACAGAATCCAACTTATTTAACATTTGGGCAGAAGAACTACAGCTTTCAATCAAGGTGATCTGTTTCATTTCCATCGCTGCAGTGATGGTGAACATAGCGATAGCATCGTCCTTCTCCCACTTCTCGATCTCCGCGGCGACGTCAGGCTTAGCTTTTCCTCCACTCGCCACGCTGTAAACTCCTTTCGCTTTCAAAGCACAGTTTAATTGAAATCGCCATTGCGAATAATTCTTCCCATCAAATTTATTCATGGAAGAAATGTCCAGTCCAGCCATGATCGCAGGATATTTCAGCTTACGGTTCAGGTTGAGAATGCAAAGTTTTAGGGTTAACGATTAGCGTGTGTTCCAATACACACGATAGCAACAAATGCTCCAAAAATATTTTCTTTTTAAATATTAGGTATTGGCGTTAACCTGGGCCCATAACCTATTAATATCCTATACTTTCTTACACAAAGATAAGGTGAATTTATTCAGGAAAGCAGTGGACTTTTACCGTACACACAGTACAGGAGCAAATCAAATCAACAAACTGAAGTTAGTATTGCCAGATGCAAAAGGTAAAACCAAATAGCTTTGGTTGCAGTTAACATATAAATAGAAAAGCAATATTCTAGATTATGATATATATATAAATAACAAGAAAGAATTAAATCATTTAACTCAACAATGTTTGTAAGCGCATGGTGTAGAGGCGGCTGGTGCACCTTAAATCTGTCGTGGCCGAAAGTCCTCACGTTGGGTTGGTGTGGAAGTTTGGAGAGTGGGGTGCCAGCTCAGGTGTTGCTTCGTCATCTGACCGTGGTTAAAAATTAGGAGGTGTTGTCCTTAGATCTTTCCCTTAAGGGACTGATCCCGGACCTATGTCAATAGCCCGTTGTGTTGCTCTAGTATGACGTTAACTAAAATTACCAATTACCTGACAGACCGGGTCAGCTTATATCGATGGATCTTGTTGGTCTCTTTTCAAATAATCAACATGTTTTAACCAGTATCGATAATTTTTCTCGACATTTACAATTATTTCCTTTGATGTCTATTCACGTTGGGTTGGTGTGGAAGTTTGGAGAGTGGGGTGCCAGCTCAGGTGTTGCTTCGTCATCTGACCGTGGTTCAAAATTACGAAGTGTTGTCCTCGGTTCTTTCCCTTAAGGGACTGATCCCGGACCGTCGTCAATAGCCCGTTGCGTTGCTCTAGTACGACGTTAACTAAAATTACCAATTACCAATTACCTTTGATGTCTATAACATCTAATGCAGTTATGAATGCTGTTTTTAAATATATTTCCATACATGGTCGTCCGCCATTGATTCTAACAGACCTTGGAACACAGTTCACATCCGAAATTTTTGAAGTATTTAATTCTACTCTTGGCATAAAATTACTTCATACTTCGTTCAGTGTTAGAAGATGGCGACTGTTCTGTGTGGAATCCGAAAAAACATGGAAGTTAAGGTTTACATACCACAATCGAGGGCGCTGTTTATCAAACCTTTAGTGACGCCTCTGTATTCGTAGCTATTTACTCTGTGCTTCTTGAACCTTAACTGTGAAATATGTACTTTCGTTTAGTTTTATTTTACTAGACAGGCATCGTTTAATACTGTGTTGTTATTTTACGGCTATTTTCATTTGTAATGATTTTTAGTGATTGTTCATAGTAAATATGGCTAGTCAACCAAAGTTGCATTTGAGTCCTTTTGTGCTCTCTAATGTTATGTTTGACAATTCAAACAGTCTTGGAGATCAAGTAAGTCGGAATACCAAATTGCAGTTTTGATTAGTTTCGTTTCTACCATACATTTTTAACGGTTGCATATTTTCTTTGTCTTAGAAGCCGATGTTTTTATTTCTCAATTACTCACCTATATTTACTTTGTTTGGAATAGAATTTCACAGTAATTTTTATTTGTAATTATTTTTAGTCATTGTTGGTTGTAAATATGGCTAGTCAACAAAAGTTGCAATTGAGTCCTTTTGTGCTCTCTAATTTTATGTTCGACAGTTCAAACCAGATTTACTTTTCTAATTATTTTCGTTTTTTTTATTCCATCATATATTATAAAAGGTTACCTTCTAAATTATTCGCTAATATCTACATGTATTAGTATCGCAAAATACCAAATCTACTTTTCAAATTAGTTTCGATTCGACTATATATTTTGGAAGGTTACTTACTTACTTTCTTAAAAGTTATTAGCCAATGTTTAATAACTTTCTAAATTACTTGCGCCTTAAACCCCGAAAACCAATCAACTTATAATTTAGCAGTAAGTGTTGATAAGAGAGTCCTTACCCATTACATATTTCATCTGGTACTCACCCATTACATTTTTGTTTTTGTCAAAAGCACTTTATTATTAAAAGTTTGGGTGGTGTGAAGTATTCGATCTGTTACAACTTCAGCCGATTTATAGCCAAATGTGGTAACTTTCCAGTTTGTGCAAGTTTTTGTGCTTTTTATCCAGTTTTACGGCAACTCTATTCAGAAAAAAAGTCTGAAACTTATCATATTCTATGATTGGGTAACATTTTTTCTTTCATATTTTTGCCACCTTCTTCTATATTAATATGTACATTAGTTGTGTTGTGTGTGGTTGCTTCATTTGTTGGATTTATGTTGATTCTGGTATTTGTTTGTTAATTCTTTCAAGTTGCACTTTCATTTTGCTTTAATAGGGTTTACCTCTCGCGAATTTTGCGCTTGCAAAAGCAAAATATTGGATATATAAATAGGAATAATTAAAAAAAAAGGAAGATAACCTTTTTAATACAATGGAATAAATTTTTTATTTGCAAATCTTCTAATTTTTCAGTGGTATTTACTCTAAACATGTCTGTTATTTTGCGTTGTTTAATCAATTAGGTCCAGGTTTAACTCCTTGATTTTTAAAAATTATCGAAAAGATGTAAAAAAGAAAACAAACGCTGGTTGTCAAAACATCCGGATTTTGGAAAATTCCGGATTTCAAACGTCCGGTTTTGGGACTTTGTACTGTAAAACTAATTGTATTAATTCTTATTTTTTTGCGAAAATGTTTGATGAAAGTATACATTTAGAAACTGTAAATATATATTTCAATAATTTATATTAAAAACACTGGATGGCCTTTGACAAAGAAATTCTAAAAATGTACAACACGGAGAAACCAAAATGAGGGTGACACTGGACCATGCCCAGGTGGCCTCCCGGTAAAGTGGTTTATATGCTGAAGCTAGCGGTGATTGTGTCTCGGCAGCATGCAGTGTGTTATACGCTGTGACATTTACAAAAAAATTCCTCATGTTACTCATTCCTCATTATACGCATTGAAACCTCGTGCGTTATATGCTGTGACTTATCTATAAAAAAATTCCTCCTGGTACTGTGGTTACAAAAAATATTTCATTTTCAGTTCCATATCTTGCTCTCTGACCAGAAATTTCCCCATTGAGTTGCCCACATAATGCCAAGTAAATTGCTAGAAGATTTCTACAATGCCATTTCATCTCACACTTATAGATAGAAGAAACCTCCATTGATTTTTCTCGCATCAAAAAATATTTGGTTGATTATCATGATCCCAGAAAAGGACCGACTTATCTACAAAAAAATCTCTATTTTTAATTCCATATACAGTCATCCAAGTCCCAAATCCAGAGGTTTTGCTAACCGTCATATTTGTAGTTTTTATTCACTTTTTTACATCTTTTGGATAATTTTTTTTAAATTAGTTAACCCTTTAACGCATTTGCCCGTGTCTGACGTGTGCGAATGTTACCTGCAAATTTGCACATGTCCGTTTCTCACACGGGCAATCTTGTATCTCGTGTTATTTTATTTCTAATGCCCGTCTGAGATCCGTTCTTGTAAAAATAGGTGGGCTAGATTATAATTAAATGTTTTGACCTAGATGGCACCATTATACATAATTTTTCTTGTGTAAACCATGTGCATTTTGATGATTAAAATATTTTGTTAGTAATTCTTTGTTATAAAGCTGTTGTTTGATGTGGAAAAGGTTAACATGTCCATTTTTATTGTGTTAAATATCAAAAATTAATTTTTACTAAGTGTTTTTGTAACTTGTTTAGAAAAAGTTATCTGATAATGAGCGACTCTAACGATTTTTAATATGCCAATTTATCAGAAAGTTTCAGCGATGGTATATCATACCAAACTGAATTTTTAGCCATTCTTATGCTTGTAAGTATGACAATTTGATTTTAGTATTTTGAAATTAAAAATAAACATGTAATCAAATCGTTTACACTTTGTTTGTATAGTAATTTTTTTAATATAATTTTTACCCCTCACCCCTGCTCTAGGAGAAGCATCATTACCTGCTGTCTACAGTGATGAAAAATAGCTATTTGATCATTCTTCCACAGAAATCTCAATATATTATTATCTGCTTGTTCAATTTCTATCTGCAAAAATGCTTTTTCAATATCTGCTGATAATCCAACAAGGTACTGTCTAAAGCTGGATAATAAGTGGAATTTCTTCAATTAAATGAGGACCCTTTCCTAGGAAGTCATTTATAGAATGTCCATTTTTATCAGTTGCAGATTCATCAAATACAGGAGTTGTGGTATTTTCTTTCAGCACAGCTCAGTTTGGTAAATAAAATGTATTTGAACGCTGTTCTTCAACCAGCCCGATTATCCAATTTCTTGACCAATTTTGTACAACAGAGTCATACTCCACATATTTGGTTAAATTTTCGAGTTGTAGTATGCATTCTCTTTTGCTGCTTCTACATTATTTTCAAGAGGTGGATAGCTTTCAATCTAAGGTAAACTTAACATATCGTCCTGTGTTATCTCTTTTTACAGTTCAAACAATTTACAAAATTCATGATTTACCTGCTCTTGTTTGAGTTTAACTCTTTATTCTTTTATTCCCAGACCTTCCACGTCCCACAAAACGGAAATATTTAGTGAATCAAATAAAGACATTAATATTTTTGATGAATTGTTATTTTGTGATGTACCAATTGTAGACCTACCCAATTTAGTTTATATAGCTACTAAATTTCCACTAATCGTGTGAGATTCAGCTGTGATAATTTTAGACCATGCATCAGCTCCTAGCAGTATCTGAATATCAAAGATATTCTACATCATTTGATGTATCCCTTATAATTGAAACTTTTAAGAACAGCATCATTAAATTTGGTGCATACTACAAATTCGATCTTGGTCTAGTGCATTTACTTTAAATTGAAAATCAATCTACTCACCAATTAAAGCTTGCAAATGCAATGCGATGTTAGTGCAGTTTTACTGTCCCCAAATAATCCAATTTCTTTGAAAGTGCCCTCCAATGAAATCAACGCAGTAACGGAAAGCACGGCTCTCGAAGCTTGTTTCCTGTTAGCTGCTTTAGCAATATGTCTTACATCGGAAAAATAAAATGCTGTCTTTCATAACTTCAGTCTTTCTTCGTCTTCTACTTCCATCCTTAGAATGTCCAGCAATTCATTTAAATAAGCATCAGTATCTTAAGTAGATTTGTTTTGTGTTACCCAATTCCTATCCCAAACTTTGAATATATTTTATGGAATCGCTGAAAGAAACAAAGGGAAAAGCATGGCAGTGTACTTTTCCTTGGTGACTCCAAGCGAATCTAAGGCCTGTAGTTGGCAAGACAATTTATATAAATATGATATATGGATTAATACTTTTTTGTAGAACAAGTGACAACAGTTCACAAGTGTACTTTTTGATCGAGAATTCTTCCTTCAGGGGTGAAAATCTTCCGCGTTTACGCGGATTTCCGCTTTTTTTTTCTTCCGAAAATTTCCGTTTTTTTCTTTGAATTAAATTATGCTATGGAATTACAGCCAAAGAATAAATGTAAAAAAAAAAGGAAAGTGGGTCCTTACTTCAGGTAGTAGATTCTTCCGACTTTTCGTAAAATTTGAAAAAATGACCGATTTTTATCATTTTTTACAAAAAAATTCCTATTTTTGCCCTTATCAGCTTTTTTTACGTTTATAGAAGACAAATAAGTCTTGCTAATTCCTTTTTGAAAAGAATCCTTTGTGATAAGCTTATTAGTTTAATGGTAAACCTGGAGAACTTGGATTTTGAACTAGTTAGCGTACGTTGTTACATATTTCGTAGGTAAAGCTACGGTTTCCTAAAAAAGCGGAGCTGTTATCTAAAGGCCGTGAAACGTCATGATGCGGCGGAAAAGGTATAAATGAAATATTTTAAGTTGATCAGCTTTTAATGTGATTTTTCTTTCAACTAGAAAATAAGATGCTTTGTTATTTCGTCTTTCATGGCAACCTCGGCAAGCGGAAAGTTTAAATGTTCATTTTGAATATTCTAGAAATTACTTTCAAAATCCGTTAAAACTTCTTTCTTTGGCGACTTTAGAAGTACGCCAAGGCGGCGGCTACCGTTATAAACATAGACTGCAACTATTTTCAAAATGATGCTTCTTTTAAGGGCAATATTTATGATTGTTTTAATAAGTTAAATTGTTTCTTGGATAATAAGAGTTATTAATTTTAAGTTTATTTGATTCAAATAGAAAATAAGAATATTTACGGAAAAATATAGATTTTGAAAAAAAAGTTATTTTATATTCGAAAATAGGTTGTAAATTTAAACCGAACTAAGAAATATTTTTCCTACCACATGGTTTCAGCTTCAGTTTATGTTTATAGCTGTGCCAACGACCTGCCCTTGGCGCACTTAGGCCCGGTGCACACATCCGGTTTTTCAACGTGCGGCGCCGCTGCCGCAACGCAAGTGCGGTCTGAGATACATTAAATCCAATGCAGCAGTGCGTACATGCCTCCAGCGACGCTGGGGCGACGCACGTCCAACTTGCGTGCAATTTGTACCTCAGTTCCCCGTGGCGCCGTTCGGAAGTACCTTGTTTTCATAAACAAATAGATTATAAATAATAATTAATAAATGGTTGTATCCAGTAACGTCTATTTTGTTTCAAAATATACTTTTTTTTTTACGCCAAGTAAGCGAAATAAACACGTTTTCTTCGATAGAATATTTATCGCAAATGGCGCGAAATGAGTTCGTGTGTCATTTCACGGTTATGTGTGCATAGTTGGGCTTCGGTGCCGCAGTGGCGCCGCACGTTGAAAAACCGGATGTGTACCGGTCCTTAAGTCGCCAAGGAAAGAATTATTTCGAATGGACCAATGAAATCAAACGACAGTTTAACGGGATTTGAAAGATTTTTCTGGAATATTCGCAATGAAATTTAAAAAAATTTCCACTTGACCTGGTTGTATTAAAATCCGCAATAACCGTTATACATATGGGTTACTTTAACCTGTACTTACTCGCTACTAGAAGTGCGCCAAAAAGCGCCAAGTCCGCTGCCATTTCTATAAAGCAAGACTGAAGCTGTACCATTTTTATTTTTGGTGTCTAATTATTTTTTTTTAATATAAAATTTATGCTATTTAATAAAAATAGTATATATTTGATTTATTCTTTTGTAACAGCGTTTTGGTTTCCTGTTAATTTCATTTTTGGTATCAAGGTTTTTGAAAAATCGCAACTCTTAAGAAAATCTTACCATTGGTAAGGTGTTCAAAAATATTCATAAAAATAACATTTTCAACTTCATCCAACTTATTTATACTGTTTATAGTTGCCTAGATATTTTTCTCTTTTACAAAATTTGAGTTTGCACGTAAGGTACCCACTCCTACTTTTCCAAAGACAAATTTCATTGTTTATAGTGGACTTTATAGGGTTTTTATCAGACTAAAAATTTGCCTACCCCCTCAGAAAAAAATTTCTGTCTGCACCACTGTTCTGTACACACATTAGTACACAAATATAGTAATCTTATTCAGCTATTTTTGTACTTCAAAATAACGCTGCATATATTTTCCTCTTTTTTACATTTTGACTGTTTTCACCCCTGTTCCTTGCCATACCTGGATTTCAACAAATCAATTGCCTTTTGATGATTCTTTAATTGCGGAAATCCTTCAATTAATTTGTAGGCTGTTGAATCTAGCTTCATATATGTTCGACAAATTTTCTTATGTTAAACTTTCACCAGTGTGAATTTTCTCAGACTGGCCCCAGAATCCAATCCGACCACATAAACTTCCATCCTATTTCTTTAGTTAAAGTTTTGGAAGGTGCATTTTTGTTTCATTTCCGAATTTGTTTTTGACTTGAACAGACATGTAGAAAGAAAATGGCTGATTGAGTGCCAACTTAAGTTTCAGATCTCAATTTAAATCAAATTCTGGCTATCTTTATTGTCAAATTCAGTTTAAGTTTATCATTAAAAATAATTATGGCACAGTTATAGGTTTTCTCAACACTGTTTGTTGTTTGAGTTATTTGTATGTTCCTTCTAAATATTTAAATCTGTTTTTTTTTCAGGAAGGCTTTTTGATTGGACATGCTCTAAAATCAGTTAGAAGGGAAATCAGTGATCAGTCAATGTATAACACTGAAGAGGATTTGATCATTAGTATGTGATTTTATTTTTTAGAAAATAAGATACATTTTCCTGCTCTACTTGATCTGCTCAGTTGTATTGTAAACACAAAATGAAACTGTATTAAAATATTTAATTTTTCCAATTTTAATCTGGCAATTTAACTTCACTTTTATTGGTGTATAAACCTTACTTCTCACACGATACACGTATTTCACATGAATTGGTTAGAATGCAATGTTTTGTATCAACAGGATGCCTTTTAAACAGTTGATTGCATTTTTGCAACATTGTTATGCATTTGAAAACAATTAATGCTCAACATTTTGAAAAAAATTTAAATTTTTTATTATGTTGATGCAAAATATTCTATTAAGTAAAAATTGCATTACAAGGAAAGATTAAAAGTGGCAGTGAACAAAATTTTAAGCAATAAATGTTTCGACATGTAGCTTTAAAATAGCTAACTTAAAAATTGTAGTATAGTAAGTATATCTATTGTAAATTTTTACATTCAAAGTTAATAGGAATATAACAAGAGTTCAAGCATGGGTAAAACTAGAGATGTGAGCTGAGAATATACTCCAAATTTCATTTTTTTTTTTTGCTCTGTACCCCTACAAGTTTTGTACAAAAAAATAGAATTTCTAATAATTTTAATCAATACCACTTATTGAAATTTCAATGTTTGGTTTTAAAAAACAGTAATTAGTTGAACTAACCAGAGATGCAAGCAGAGAATATTCTTAAAAGAATATTCTGAGAAAAAATTCTCCTAAGATTGAAATTGAGAATATTCGAGAATTTTCTATATAAACCTATTTTTTCAGAAAATTGAAATGTTCGTTCAATAACGTTCAATTTATAAAATTTTAATTACAAAATAACGTTTCATTTATTAACTGCAGAAAATGAACATGAAGCTTATTTTATGTATCATTCACGATAGATTTAGGCATATAAGCACTGCTATAGAAATGAGTTATAACTGTTATTTTTTATTGAAAAACATGGCAAGATTTTTCTATTTTTACTGTCATAAAATTTGTTATATCACTTATAATGTATAATTCTTCCTAAAAAACTAAGTTACTCTTATTACATAAAACTAAGTATTTTAATTTTGATTATTATTATATCAAAGTACTGGTGTGTGAAAATAAAAGTACAAAAATAAATGAAATGTTAAAACCTCTTTATTTATTTTTAACGTTAAGACTTAACGAAATATCACATTTTGCAACTATCATTCTTTTTTGTCTCATGTATTTATTCTTAGAAATTAAAACAATATGTGCATATTTTTATTTTCTATGCATTTAGAAAAGAAAACTTTTGATTACTCTCTCACTTCTTCAGCAAAAGATTATTACCAAGAATTTTACAACTCTAGGTAAAACTAACTTGGTTGGACTATGGAAATTAGGTATTTTTTAGAACAAATGCTATAGGGTCATTCCACATCAAATCAATGCAAAAACAAGGATTTTGTCACCCACCATCTCAGATTTTGATGAAACTTGGCATACATTCTTCCATTATGGTTGAAAGAAATCCCCTTAAATTTTCCACTCTATTTTGAACGGTTTTATTTTTTTCTCCATAACCAATGATCATGTTTCTTTGAAATTTTGTTTAATAATTAGGGCAACTTTTTTGTTGCAGTAAAAATGGGAAAAGTTGCATTTATCATTCCCTAAAGTTGCATTCATGAAAATAAATTTGCATTTTTTTTTGATACACTAAAATAAAAAAATAAATTATTAGTCAAAAATGGAAAAATTCAAGATTTATTTGCATATTATTAAATACAGAAGAACGTTGATGTCGTTGAATGGCCTATCCTATGTCAGCAATTTCTTTAACATTGAAAAACTGCTCTCTACAGAAACTGATGTTGCCTGGCTTTATTGCATTGGATTTTTTCTGTGGTTGTGAAACAAATGTACCGTAGTTATATAATATGCTGTATAGGATAGCAGAAGCGCAAAATCCTTTCGCTCAACATTCAGAGATTTTAAAACGTCCTCTACAAAGAAACAACATATTGATGATCAAAACTCATCTCGCAAACTCTGCAGTCGATTATGCAAGTTTGCTCTGGATTAGGACGAATACCTTCTTTCCATGAACTTCTTGTTAGATCCGCAATACTTCGCGGTTCGCAAGATTAGACACTTGTGATTGAAGGGTTGATTCAGAGGGCAAAAAAAATGAAATAGTAATTTCATATTACTCAATTTTAAGCTAAATTGTAAAAAGTTGCATTTATGTAGAAAGTTGCATTTATGTTGTGGTTATAACTCACTTACAATACTCCCCATGTAGGAGGAATTTTGTTTTTAGTACTTTACATAAAGCATAGAACGTGTGAAAAAAAAAGTTGCATTTGTTGCAAAAAGTTGCCCTATTAATAATATGCTATGAATTACAGAAAAAAATTGCAACAGCATTCAAAAAATTTTATAAATGCCTAAAAAATTTATAAATGTACCTGTAGTCTAGTTTTTTTTTTGGTAGAAAAACTAGATCTAGAAAACCTCAATGAACCCAAAGTTTTTTTATGTTACAAATTATTGCAAAGACATACTCTTTCTCAACAAAGAATGAAACTTTTGGTGTTTTTTTGTTCCTTGTGATGAAAATTTCGCGTTTTTTGGACTCTGAGAAAAAAAAATAAGAAAATTAACTACCTTTGAATTAAAAAAAAAAAAAATAATAATAATAATAATTTCAATGGGTAACATTAAATACTGACATGTAAGGAAATAAGACCTCCAAAAATATTGTGGGTATCCTTTAAAAAAGACAAAGGACCACTTATAAACAAACTACTCCCTGTAACATTACAGCAGTCCAAGGATTTGCTAGAAAAAGGAATTAAATTAAAGCCAGGCGAAAATTTGTGTAGAAGATGCAGACAAATTATTTATAGCAGTGATGTAGTTCAAGAGAGTGATGTTGAAGACAGCTGCTTCAACCTGAAGATATTGGAATAAGTTTAGAAGAAAATACCAGTTTGTAGAGAAGATGAGCCATAGAAAAGCTGAACACATCTCTTACTGAGGCAGGTTGTTCCCCGTTAAAATTACATGGTTTACCTGAACATAACAAAACAAGTTATAGAAAGAGAAAGATTGAAAATTTGGAGGAAAATGTTCATAATAAATTGCAAAAAGCACTACAGGTTGAAATCACATATAAAGAGACTGAAGCAGAGATGGTGATTAAAGGTAAAGCGATTGACATGCAAAAACTTGTGGAAGTGATGAAAAATTCCATACAATGCACCTCAAGGATGAAGCAAATCCAGATGCTAACCGTTCCTACTTCTCTTTCATGGCCACAAAAAAAAAAATCAAGAAACAATTAGTGCATCTGATTATTCAGTTCGTTAGGTACAGAAGCTTTTTAAAGAAGGAGGAATTTTAGTTGAACCGAATCCCAGAGGTGAAAAGAGCCCGCACCTAAAACTGTAAGTAAAGTTCTAAAATTTTATCAGTGACGAGCAGTCTAGAATAATGCTGGAAATTAAAGATGTGGTCAGCATTGGAAAAGAGTATCATAGGCTCAGCAACCTCCAAGAATTTTGTGCAGGCTTCATGAAGGAATATCCCAGTGTTAAAGAAGGCTTCTCAAAGTTTTGGGCTTTGAGAACAAAGTGGTGTTTTGGCTGGTGTAGTATATGTGTGTATACCATTCACCAGAATGCCATTTTACTTCTGCATGCTACACGAATAGAAGACGAGGTGAAATATAAGGACATAATGAAGCTTCTACTCTGAGGATCCAAAGCAGGGTGGTAACAGAACCTGGAAAACTGGGAATTCTTAGGGAACATTTTAATTCTGGGAAATCTCGGGGACAATTTCCAAATTTCACAAAAAATCGGAAATTTTGATAGCTTAAACAGCAACTAAAATCATTTGTCTTATTTAGAGATGCGCTATTATGAGTACTTTTGAGAATCAAATAAATTGTATTTGCCAAAATTATAATTTGAATGAAGAAAACTGGCAATGTAACTTTTAAACACCTCAAAAATAGCTGCCACCATTTTATTCGCGGCCGCAGTGTCTCATCAGCGTGATGCTGGCGATACAACTTGTGATATACAATCTGAAATTTTTGTAACTAATGATGCTTTTTTTGTGCATTAGATTAATATTTTTTTTGCATTAAATTAATATTTTTTCCTTCCAATTACATTTTTTAGAATTTTTTATGTGTATTTGCATTTGATTTCGATATATAGTATGGTAATGTAGGATCCGATGTAATAAGTTCATATTCAAAATATTTTGTATTTTTTCTATCCAGTTTTTTCATTTGCTACTTGTAAGAGTTCCATTTAGGGTGTTCCAACCCTTATACAATAACAATTAAAATATTCTGAAGAGAAAAAATACATAATATTTCTGGAAACTTATCCTTTTACCCATCTGACCCTAAGTATTTAAAAATAATGTGTGGATACTGTATATCGATACCAATCATGGATCACAACATTTATTATGGGAATTGTAAATTCGGATATTTTTATGTCACTATCAGGGAACTTTTTTCAAGGATTTTGTTGCCACTTGGTAAAGAGAATACTTGCTCAAATATTAATAAATGTCTAACAAGCAATAATCTTGTCAGCCACTTGGAATCTCAATTTGAAGATTTTTATGAAAGTGACCACATTGAATTTTCACAATGGATTTCCACAGATCGAACATACTTGATCAAAACCACTTTAACACTAGAGAAAATATAACATGATTCCTTATTCTTTCCATAGCAAAGTCAGTCTTCCTTCCTTAAAAAATTACAGGTTGAAATCGGAACTAAAGAGATGGAAGCAGAGATGGTGATTAAAGGTAAAGCGATTGACATGGAAAAACTTGTGGAAAAAAGAAAACCTTCTATTACTACACTGTCGTTGTTCTACTAGATTTCAATGAAAGCTTTTCATCATACAAGATGAGGTACAAAGGTACCACTGGACTTCTGTATCTTTTACTTTGCATCCTGCGGTAGTGCATTATAAAAGTCCTGAAGGAGAGAAGATGATCTCATCCCATTGCATTGTTTTCATGATTTAAAGCATAATGTGAATATGGTATACAAAACTCAAGATATTATTTTGAAATGTATACAAGATAATTTTCCTTGCACAACTTTCCAGATACACAACTTTAGTGACAGCTGTGCAGCACCGTACAAAAATAAGTTGAACTTTTTAAATCTCTGTCATCATCAGGAAGATTTCCAAATAGATGCCCAGTGGTCTTTCTTTGCCACTAGTCATGGCAAGTCAGAATGCTATGGTATCAGTGGAATTTCAAAATGTCTAGCTAGAAAATAATCTTCAGAAAGACCCTTGACAAGCAGATTACTGTTCCAAAAACATTTTTTGATTTTGGTGTCAGAAAAAAAAATTTAAAAATCTAATTCTTTTATACTGCAAGGGAAAACAGACATAACCCACTCTTACCTCGAAACCTGTTTCAGAGATGTGCAGGCACTCCCTGGAACTTGAATTTCCACAACTTTAAGCCACTCAAATCAGTACAATAAACTATTAGTCGCGGTGCTGGCACTCTTCAGAGTCTTTAAGTCAAGTCATAAGCCCCTCAATTTTACAAACACAATTCAAGCAAGAAGACTGCATTGATAAAGAAACCCCCTCACTTTCAACATAAGAAGCCTTACCAAATTTTTTTGTGAATGCTGATGATCTGTATCCTGGATGTTGTTGCTTACAAGTATGATTATTTGTGATACTTTGGAATGATATAGGAGATAAATCGAGAGAGAGAGAGACAAGGGAGATTCTTTTGTGAAATTTCTTCACACAAATGGATCTTCACTCTGCTGGCCTAGCCGTGACAATTCATGCATGATACCATTTCTTCATATGCTTGGTATTGTACAACCCCCGCAGACAATTACTGGCAGAAGATACTTCTTTCCCAACGAGTGTATGGCATTAATGGAAGAAAAAAAATGGGAAACTTAGAGATAATACTGAGGAGCATTAAACTTGGAAGGTAATCAACTGATAATAGTTGTCTGTTTATGGTAATCTTTTACTTTATTTTTATTGTTGTGCTTATTGTTATTTATGAATCTGGTGTTATAAAACTGCTTCTTTGTGAATAAGCCTCAAATATATTTACCATGAATGTTAAAAAGCCTCTGCATCCATTATTTCAAGATGGCCAACAAACATTCTTTTTTCTTTTGTAAGATAGACGTCTGCATGCAATAATACTCTGAAAAACAAATTAGGAATTGTATAATGTTGCATAATTGAATATAATGCATATTATATTCTTTTTATCTTTTCTTTGCTATGTTTTATTACCTTACTTGCCAGCATTTAAAGTTTCTGACCGCATTTTTTAAAATTCACAGTAGCTAATTTCTTAATTTTAAATACCCCAAAACGAAACAAGAGTCTTCACTTTTGGAACAAAAACCTATATTAGGCAATATTATGGTACTTTTATGATGAACAACTTTATTTCAATTATTTTTCTATTGCAGCTATAGATTGTAGGAAAGTTGTACAAAAGGGCTACCTAGTAGCCATTTATTTCCAATAATGTCCAAAAAACGTGAAATTTTCATTACGAGGAATAAAAAACCCCAAAAGTTTCATTCTTTGTTGAGAAAGAGCATGTCATTGCAATAATTTTCGATATAAAAAATTTTCGGGTTCATTGAGGTTTTCTAGACCTAGTTTTTCTACCAAAAAAACTAGACTACTGGTACATTTATAAATTTTTTTAAATACTGTTGTATTTTTTCTGAAATTTATAGCATATTATTAAGCAAAATTTCAAATATGATCATTGGTTATGGAGAAAAAAATAAAATGTACACAAGGGTATTTTGTGCCAATGGTCTCATGAAGGACAGACAACAGATTTACAAAATTTCGAAGTGCTATAAAAATAAAACCGTTTAAAATCGAGTGGAAAATTTAAGGGGATTTCTTTCAACCATAATGGAAGAATGTACGCCAAGTTTTATCAAAATCTCAGATGGTGGGTGACAAAATCCTTGTTTTTGCATTGATTTAATGTGGAATGACCCTATAGCATTTGTTCTAAAAATACCTAATTTCCATAGTCCAACCAAGTTAGTTTTACCTAGAGTTGTAAAATTCTTGGTAATAATCTTTTGCTGAAGAAGTGAGAGAGTAATCAAGAGTTTTCTTTTCTAAATGCATAGAAAATAAAAATATGCACATATTGTTTTAATTTCTAAGAATGAATACATGAGACAAAAAAGAATGATAGTTGCAAAATGTGATATTTCGTTAAGTCTTAACGTTAAAAATAAATAAAGAGGTTTCAACATTTCATTTATTTTTGTACTTTTATTTTCACACACCAGTACTTTCATCTAATAATAATCAAAATTCAAACACTTAGTTTTATGTAATAAGAGTAACTTAGTTCATAAGGAAGAATTATACATTATAAGTGATATAAAACAAACAAATTATATTACGCATGATGAATTAGTGCTATGTTGCACAGCACATGTTACTTTTTCCTTTATTACCATGTGATATAAATTGCAGATCTTCATTTTATGGTGATAATAGAAAAATCTTGCCATATTTTTTTTTCAATAAAAAAATAACATTTATAACTCATTTCTGTAGCAGTGCTTATATGCCTAGATATATTGTGAATGATACATAAAATAAGCTTGATGTTCATTTCTGCAGTCAATAAATTTAAACTTTACAATTTTCTGAAAAATTAGGTTTAAATAGAAAATTCTCAAATATTCTCCAAATTTCAATCTTGGAGAATTTTTTCTCAGAATATTCTAGTTCTCAGAGTATATTCTCTGCTCACATCTCTAGTTAAGTCAACTAATAGCTGTTTTTTTATATGAAATATTGAAATTTTAATAAGTGGTTATGATTAAAACTATTAGAAAAAAAACTTTAGGCTCCATCATACCCACATGCTGAAAATTCAGGTTTTTTAGATTTACGTTTTCCACCAAAAAAACTAGACTACAAGTACATTTATAAATTTTTTTAGGCATTTATGAAATGTTTTGAATACTGTTGTATTTTTCTAAAATTCCTAGCATATTATTAAGGTCTGTAAATTTTCAAAGAAATCTGATCATTTTGTGGAAAAAATAAAATGTATACTAGGGTATTTTGTGCCAAGGGTCTCGAGAAAAGACAGACCACACAAATTTTACAAAACTTCCAATTGCTATAAAATTGAAACCGTTTGAAATAGAGTGATAATTCAAGGGGATTTCTTTCAACCATAATGGAAGGGTTTTACACCAAGTTTCATCAAAATCTGAGTTGGTGGGAGACATGACCACATTGAACTGACGTGGAATGATCCTACATTGACAGATTATTCAAATAAGTAATACAGTGATACCCGTAACGTATTTTAAGGGACTGGAAATAAATAATGTTATATGCAGGAAAACTTTACAGTGGGTCAGAGAAAAACAAAACATAGAGCATGAAATAAAAACTTATTTAGGTAATATACCTTTTATTTCTTCCATTACAATGGTTTATTGTTAAAAGAAATATTATTTTGGTATGTGTTTTGCTTTTACTAGCTAAATCATTTACAGCAGATGCTCCACAGATATGAGGTTTTGTAAATTTTTTTCTTGTCCTCTACTTGAGAGAAATTGTTTCACTATGTTCAAAGCCTGAATGGCT
The DNA here is from genome assembly GCA_947359465.1 of Metellina segmentata. Classification (NCBI taxonomy): domain Eukaryota; kingdom Metazoa; phylum Arthropoda; class Arachnida; order Araneae; family Tetragnathidae; genus Metellina; species Metellina segmentata. Next base: position 81,134,162 of record OX375872.1, on the reverse strand, counting down.
TCCATTGTAGAATTTTATCTTTTTCATCATCTTCGTCTCTTAAACTATCCGTTTCTGAGTCCATCAAATCACAGATTTGGAATCTGATGTCACAATGTTCGTATCACAAGCTAGATAATCCTCAGACTCTATATCTGAGGTAATGAAGAACTTTTTCCTTTCAATAGAATCTTTATTTTCTCTACTTGCTTTCAAATTTATCATGTCTGACCTCCAGAAAACTGCCTTTTATAAAAGAACTTGAGATACGGTTCCTCCCTACTCTCTCCCACACTCAGGAAATCATATGAAGAGCTTCTAGCACATTTATTGATCTCCTGTCTCAAGATTCTATTTTCAGAAGACGTTTTTTTTCTCTCCAGCTGGTTTTGAGTACTTTAAATGATTGTATGATCCCCAAATCACACACACACGGTCAAACTCTGCTTGTACATTTGACAGAGGAAAATTCCACTCACACATTTTTGAACTTTAAATTCAAAATATGGACTGCATGAACCAACTAACAAAATAATCTTGCATTTCTGTTAGTGCATTTATTTATCCAATTTTCGAAGAAAATTTTCAAAAATTGTTCTTGCCATCCAAGATTTTTGTTTTAGTCATATTCTGTAGAAAAGCTCTTCACATTTTAAAAACATTTTGATTTTTTAATATTTAACCCTAGTATCTGACTATTTTCAGAAAATCGCTTTGAGTTCTTCCCGCTGAAAAACGTTAAATGCAGGAAATGTTTTTAAGTGATTATGTTAAATACAGGATTTTTTAACATTGAAAGTATAAGAAATTATTTCGGACCAATGAAAAATAACATGATGCAGGTTATGTTAAATCAGGATTTCACTGTATACTATCTATCAAACCATAATCCACCAGTTTTGCATTTTATTTTTGAAGAACTGTACAAGAAAGCTGCTTTTATATTAGGAATTTTTTAAAGTTTGAACAATTTTAATCATGTGGTCAGTCTTGTCAAATCTTTTGGAACGTGTCTGGGAATGTTTTTAAATAATCAATACATAAATTCATTATTAATGAAAAATTAACTGACTGATTATATGCATGTATATATGATTACATTTTTTATAGCATATATGATTAAATTTATAATTGACTTTTAGGCATTTATTCATGTATTCCTTGTGGTGCTTATCTAACCTTCTATGATAGTTGTGGTAATGTGAATGAATCATACATTGATGATTTTCTTGGTGAACGAAAGAATGTAAGTTTATTTAATTTTTATTGACTGAATATAAAATATTTAAAGTTTGTCTCATTTCTTTATATAATTAAAAAAAAATGTGTTTTTATTTTATACTTATGTGAGACATGTTTAGTGACAGTTTCACTCAATGTGCTTATTAAGAGTCGTGTTTTTTTTTTGTAAAAAGCATTTCTCAATTTTAAATTAGTATTTTTACTTTCCGTTCGGTGTGTGCATGTATCAGATACAGGTGGCTCAAAATATGTATTTAATTTTAATGTATGTTTAAATATATATGACCTACATTTTTTAAGTCCTTGTATTTCCTTGACGTAGTAAAACTAGATGCATATCTGAGATATACACATGTGACCTGTGTTAAATGGAAGCACCTATTGGAATGTAAATTGTGATTTAACAGCAATTTCCATAAAATTCGCGATAAACAATAGTTTATAAAAATGATTATTTGTGATTAGATTTTAAGATTCGTAAGAATTATTAATGTTCCAAATGTAATTCTCAGTCTAATTTTTAACCCTTCTTTGCATAATGGTGGAAATTTCCATCATAACATTGAATGCCCAAAAATTATATAAAAGAACAAGTTCACTTTAAGTTGATCGTGTCTGGATACCTTTTTAATGTCCATTGCATAAAAAAAAACATAGCTGTCAAAAATAAGCAAGTGTCACTATCATTAAAACGAGCTTGAAGTTGTCATTCCGCTGTTTGTTGTAGTTGCGATAAACATATGATTTCTTTTTTAATTTTGTTTTATTATATTTGAGTTTCTATTGCTAAAAAGTGAAAATTAGTGGAAGAAAGGTTTGTAACAAGTGTTTCTGTTATTTTTAGAGCAATTTCTGAAAAAGTTTGCGTTTAATTTAAAAATTACCACATGATACCATCATTTTGTTTTTTACTAAATTTATACTATAAATATATACTAAGATTTTTTAAACCATTTTTCCTTTAATTTTGAACATGAATTATAACACCTTGATTTATTTCACCAATAAAGAAAAAATCATGCAAAGAAGGGTTAATCTGCCCCTTGGGCCATAAATCTCCAATAACCAACCAATCTATTTTTGCTGAAGATGTTATTAAATATAGTATTCACAATAATTAAACCCTAATAATGAAACCAAGTTAGAATAAATAAATGTTTATTAGGCATGGAAAAGAAATTAAGTATTGATATTGTAATTGAATAAGGGATACTTAATTTTGAATTTGAACCTCATTCATGCTGCTTGGGAATATTAAAATAATACGAAAGATTTTTATTGGAACTATTTTGTCAAATCTTACAAATTAATTTAAGAATAAAAACTAAAAGGGAAACAAAATTTATTTATTCTTAAGTTACTTTTTCAAATTATGAATGTTCTAACCCTTAAATTAAAAAAAAATGCTTTTATAACATTTAGCACATTAAATATATATTAGAAATTTGAATATACAAGAGAATCATTTGCTGATTCGTAACATTTTATATATATATATATATTTTTTTTTTAATGGCGGGCACATTTTGACCGAAGTCATTGGCCACTACAAGGCCGGAAGTGATGGCCACTTGTGAAGGAGCACCCAGTGGGAGGGCCATCATTGCCCCTAACAATTACATCGTAATTTTGAACCATGTTCAGATGACGAAGCAACACCTAAGCTGGTATACGCTTACAAACATCCATGCCCGAACCCGGATTCGAACCGGGGACCTTCCGATCTAGAGGCTAACACCTTAACCACTATACCGGTTGGTCGGCATATATATATATATATATATATATATATATCAGAAACTCTTGAATTGAACTCTGCATGGAGTTGGGGTTCTGTGGGTATGCCCACTGTGCTAACAACCTTCAAGTTTTAAGTGGTGCTGGTTTGATTCCTCCCTGTGTGTATTTCTCTTCTGTGTGAGTAAAACTTTCATTGTGCGCATGTCTATTACTTGATATAATATCTCTTGTGCTTGGTGCAGCATGAACCTTGTGCCATAAAATTCTCAATAAATTCTCAAACCAACCTGTATTAAGTCATCTTTAACCCATTTATTGATTACAGTTTTAAATGTGGTATTTAGTTATCCATTTTTATTGCATTGCCGATATTTAAATTATAAAACAGTGCAAACATTTCTTTAGTTTAAAATCATTTTTTTATAATTTAATTTTAGTTTTTTTTACTATTATTGCACTAAATGTGTGTGTGTGTGTTTCACTTTGTGTAATTTTATCTATTCAGTTAAAATGATTTACCCTGTATTTTTTTTGAAAAATTTTCACTTAGATAAATTATGCATATATGCTTGGCCACTTGCTAACTGAAATTCTTTTATATTTCTTTCCATAGTCTGTTGTTGGTTGGTATAGATACCGAAGAAATCTTGTTGCATTCCCAAGTGCCCGAGAAATGATTGTGCATAAAAATCTGAGAAAACTATTTCCTGGAAATATTTTTTTTGGTGATGAATATTTTGCATTTGGTGTCTATGGTTCAGCTTGTTATCCAACAACTGCAACTCACACGTATGACTATGCATTTTTTGTTCAGAAATCAGAGAGGTATGTATATTTTTAAAAACAGTTTTATCTCCATTGAGCAAATATAAGTGTAAGAAGTTTTCTAGTTCATTAAATTTTGCTAAACTTGGTATTTACCTGCGTAACATACTAGCCTGCAATTGAAAAAAAAAATTCTATGTTGCCTGTGTAATATTGATATCCTTTACATTTCTTTTAGCAAAATATCCAATCAATGAGATCTCAAAGGAGAGTAAAGTATATAATTTTAAGCTGTTTATACCTATCAAATATGTCAAGAACAGAAATAAGAAGTCTTGGAATTTGATAAAGGTTTTAACGAAAAACGTGTTCAGTTTTAAGGTTGTTTTTTTGTAAAAAATTGCTGATATTTTTGTTAAATTCAAATCCAATGGTGAATCTTTAAAAATTGCAACATATTTATTGTTTTGATTAAATTTTTCAGACTGCTTAAACTAGTTTGTAAATTGCAAACTTTGATATATTATTTTTACCTTGTACAGTGGTATGCATCAGCTATATTTGATAATCTTAAATTTGGAAATAAAGGTCTTGCGTTAACTATTAAATGTTACAATGATACAATTGTCAAGAAACTTATTCTTATCTTTGTTGAATTAGTAATTAAGAGGCAAATGTACTGGAAAGGCTAAGGTGCAATATTGGCTCTTTTGATAAGATGTTTGAGTTAGTTAAAAAACATTAAATTAATGTTAATTAACAATTTTAAACATATTTAATCTAAAATTTAGTTGCTAAAAATGGAAAATTGTCATTTTTGAAAATTAAAAACATTTTGATGGGCTAGAGAAATTTTACGACATACTTTAAATTCATGCCAGTTACAGTGCTAGGTATGATAATATTACTGATAGAGTTTGGAAGTCGCTCTTTAATTCTTTCATCTTCAAAATAGCTAATGAAAGTAACAAAATGACAATTTTCTACTCTAAATAGGCATAAGAAATCAAATGAAGGACAGGTCTGATAAAACCGACATTTCACAGGAATACAGTTTAATATGTTTATTACTAGTAAAAAAAATTAGGGATTGTAATCTGAGTTCTAAAGCAACAATAATAAAATCAAAATCACAACATTTGCTTCCCAGTCTATGTATATTACGAGAACTTCAATGATAACAGAGAAATTAAATACAGATAATAAAACCTAAAATCTACAAAGAAATACCAAATCATTTTAAACTTAAAAAGTGAATTATAAAAGAAAAAATCAGTGTCAAAACAAGCTTAAAAATTTCAACCTGGTAACATAGATATTATGACTTTTAACTAATTACCTTTTTAAATTCACTATGTGGTAAAACTATCATGTTAAATTTTGCATCTTCTATAATTGAAATGTAATTTTATCGTACTGCTGAATTCTTTTTAAATTCTTTACTTCTTTCGCTGGTGATTGCAATAAATATCTAATGCGAATTTGTGACGTACAATTCAGAATAGGGATGTAGTAATGATAGTTACATGTTCACGTAATGACTGGTCACTGATGGAACACTTCTGGATTGCCATAGAACATTCGCCAGTGTTAGAAAGCTTTTGGTTTAGCAAACCAAGCACATTTATAAACATAATTAATTTAATAGTGTTTATTTATTGGGTTATCTGCCCTTGAATGTAATAGCATCTCTTTCAAAGGCAGAAATGGGTGTCTTACTGGTGTGTTCCTGCCTTTTTTGATTCATCATGTAATAAAAGAAAACGATAATTTCCATCTAGTTAAAAATGTTCTTGGGACGAAAATAAACAACTTACAATGATGGAAATTTCAGGACAGATAATATACATCTTGACACATAATACTGGGAATTTGTGATGTTTTCGGAGCTGTCCTTCACAATAAAATTTGTATTTAAAAAAAGAAAAATCACTGTTTTCAATTATTTTACTTTTTCATTTTTTTTCTTCAACTAAGGAATAAAAACACAATCACTAAATTATGCCAAACTTTTAGATAGAAGAAGTGCTTTGTTAAGAATAATTTTTGATACTGTCTTTCTACATTTTTAAAGGTACTAAAGCAATTTGAAATTTGTATCAAATAGACAAAATCTCTAATTTCGCTTAACCCTGAAAATGAGCAGTGAATGATATAGAACTTTATTCTAAAATTTCCTAAAAGACCTTTTACTGAAGAATGTAACAATATAAACATGTTTAATTTGTGTCAATAATTCATTGAAATACAGGGTCTCAAACAGGCTACTATTAGTGCTAAAAAAAATCTACATTTGTGTGACTCCTTGAACTTTAAAATTCAATAAAAAATAAAATACATTTTGGTCATCTAATCTTTGGCAATTCCTCCTTATTATGTGATCTATATAAAAATTAATTTTCATTAAAATCGATGATGTGTCAACCACAGCCGATTTGCTCATTTTGCGTGGAATGATCCATATTTCATTTATTGATTATGTTCTTGCTGTTTATTGCTTTAGTTTTGAGTGGTTAACCTTGAGTTCTATTTTCAAATTTTTTAAATTACAGTCCTGTAAATTTTTTAACATTGAATTATTTCATTTTTATGCATTCTATTGATTAACAGTGACCACTTTTTAATACTGTCTGGTTTATATGAGGTTTCAACTCAGTTATCAAGATTCCATTGTATATCATAGTGTTTAGTATTTATCATTGAACCTTCTACTTTTAAACTGTTCTTTATCCGTAATTTATTATATCAATCGATTAAATTTTACTCAGCTTCAGATCTTTGCCGATTACCTTATTGAATCTGGGTGATACCAAGACAGAATATCGAGGGGGATCTTTATCTAGTTCTTTCATTGACTCTGCAACATTCAATTCAGTTTTAGATATTCCATGGTAAGTATTTTTTTGTTCATGTAGGACTAGCCACTGCGTGGCCAGCACAGCATTGTCCATGACAGTTATTTTCTTGGAGTCAAATATGACACTAACGCTCGCCAACCTTGGTGATTGCTATGCATTCACCGGGTCATTTGGTTTGCTTCGCAAACCAACACTGTGATGGCCTCAAAGTGGCTAGTAATATATAATTGCTCATAAAATTAATTAAAAACATATTTTAGATTAAAATTTAAAAATCAGACTCTACACACATTAAATTTTTTCCATTTGGTTTGTTTCGTAAACCAACACCACAGGCAACGCTGTAATGGCCTTGAAGTGGCTAGTAATAAATCAATGCCAATAAATTAATTTAAAATATTTTAGATTAAGATTTAAAAATCGGGCTGGACACATTAAATCTTACTGATACTAAAACATTAAAAAGAAAAAACAATAATTTAAAAAATGTGTCCCACTTCCACCTGACATGACAGGTTACAGTTGAAAATTGAAAGAAAATTATTTAAGGTATCAATCTGGTGTAAAATTTTCTGCAGATTTCAAATCCGTTGAAATGTTTATTCTATCTTTAACGATCAGAAAGCTAGAAAACCTCAAATCGTCTTTATATAGTCTACCTTTAACAAAGTTGAAATCATACTAATCAACAACGTAAATCAAAACACGCTAGAATTGGAAATCTGTTAAGGAGAAAAAATAGGAGGGAAGGCGAAATCTCACGTTTCTTCAATGTGACGTCAGATCCATCGTAACTTGCCGCAGTTCTAAGGTTATAACACCTTAACCACTAGATGGATGGTCGTCTGTAAAAAATTACCAAATTTCATTATTGTGTCATAGATTCGCCAGGACACTGCTTACATACTGAGACACAGAGGAACACTTCCTTTTATAAAAGTAGAGATATCCATATTCACAGCAAATTACACATGCTATTTAGTGATAATAATTGCATAAATATATTTAAAATTGCTTCATGACATTGTGAATTCATCTTGTGATTGTTTAAATTAATTTATTTGTGAAATATCATTTTTATTTGAAAATTACTTCTTATGTGGAGGATTTCTTTCATGTTTTTTGACATTATCTTTTTCTGAGTTTATGTAAGTGAGTTTTAAAATAGCTATTTTGATGGAAATTGAATTGCAATATTTTTATGATTTTGCAGAATTTCAGCTTTTTTTTCTGTAGATTTTAACTAATAAGTTTAATATTTAGTACTTTTAACTATTTTTTGCAAAAATGATGTCCTTGAGGTGGCTGTTATCAACAACGTAAATCCAAACACACAAGAATCGGAAATCCTGGCATGGTTCCAAAGACAACTCTGACAAAAAAACACTTGTGACATCAGCGGTCGAAAATTGCAAAATTGGTTTGCTTCTTACTAGAGTTAAAGATTTGTATTTGTTTTTTTAGTCTGCTGAAAAATTGTTCCTCCTCGCAAAATGAAAACAGAAACAAAAAACACTACTAATTAAATTAATTTTAAAATGTTCTAGATTGCATTTTAGAATTCGCCGCGACCCAAAAATTGCAAAAAATTAGGATTATCTGTGTGCCAAATCACATTCTTGGTAAGTGCTGTAGATTTGTCAGGACTGATAACGAAAAACAGAAAAACAAACACTTCCTTTTATAATTTTATAATAGTAGAGATAAATCAATAATTATTGCTCCAGGCTAGTATTAATTTTTACTATTGCAAAATTCTGTGCCCAGACCTGACTCTTGTATTTAATTACACATTTTGGTTTTCCTCTTTTTTTTTTAATGTTGCATTCTCATGTCTGGCTACCAAAAAAATGCAGAAAATTAGGACTACCTGTGTGCCAAATTTCATTGTTGTACGTGCCATAAATTCTGCCATAGACACTGTACAGACAGAGAAACACTTCCTTTTACAATAGTAGAGATATGCCACACCAAAAATGAAACTTAATAAGCATGGTATATTTATGGCCGTATTCACAAGTCCGAATTAACTCGAGGATCAACGATAATCCGCGAGTTATCGAAAAAAACGTATTCACAAGTCCTAATCTGTGGTTTAAACTGCCAGTTCGGTGTTACATTTTGATCCTCCGAAATCGGCGAGTTAACTTGTGAGTAAGAGTTACGCATGCGCAGTATTACCTTTTCAGCGATACAAAATGGAGGACACATTTCATTCTATGTTAAATTACAGTTTTCTTGCGACGATTGGATTGGACGTATCTTTACAGAGCACCTGCTATATGGCAGCTTATGTCCTCATTATAATATTGCTTAAATGGAAAATTTCAAACATAATTTTATTGAAATTCAAAAGAAAAATGAAAATAAAGGTAGATGCTTAATCTTTTAAACAAGCAGCCTGGCGAAACGATAGATGGTGGCACCTCCGTCAGCAAAGCCGGAGAGAGCGAACGTTAGAATATGACCATGGCAAATACAAATTCGTCGAAGAATAAAAATTATTTCCCAAACTCGTATTAAAATGCTGTGTGAGTCCTATTTATTCACAATTTGGAATCAGTTCTACGGCGAAGTACGTGCTTGATCAGTATTAATGCAGATTTGGGCGTGGTAACCAATTGTTGGCTTCTACTTAAAGCTATCAGGGAAGGCATGATAGGAGGAGGGCGTTGCTTGATAACAAATAAGTTTATTAATTAAATGACACCACGAATACAAAGCGGACCACACGAGAGAGTACGTTAAGTGTGTCCATACTCATACATACATTCTCTCTCTCTCTCTCTCATACAATCGTCATTACAAATCCTGTGCATACGTTTGATGACTAGCGCCATCTATTGACCGTTAAAATTATTGTGCTACAAATAAGAATATAACATTCGGCCAGACTGACAATATAATCGTCCTCGATTGAATAACACTTACATTAATTACATTTGCAATATCTCAGATAAATCATCTAATATAAGCAAAATGACATCAAATACATACATACCAATTTACATCTATAGTCACATCAGATTCTAATTACTGATTTTGTGATGTTTAACCACACTTACTGTTTCCATCTATCTTGGATTATAATAAGAAACTACAAATATTATAACATCAACTGAAACGAAATATACAGATTAATTGACAAATACAATGAAATACTGACAGTATTCGCTCAATATGAATATATATAAATTTTTTTTTTGAATACTTAATATGATTAAAATTATCAAATGCAAAAATTTACTAACAATATTATGACGAGGATAATGCTTAAATAGGTAAAATTGAGAAAAGTCACCAAACATTGTCCATAACGTTCAGGTTCTTTCACTACACGCCTCGGGTTTCGTCGAGGTACAGGATCATCATCATCATTACTGCATAGTAGTTGCTTTTCATCATCATCACTAGATTCATCGGAACATCTGTATGATTTTAACTGGCTAACATGTGCAGTTGTCGTGTAGTGCCCTCTTGTGCCGTTTCCTAACAAACTGGTAACCTTGTAGGTGTCGCTTGGCAAAACATCGATGATGGTTAATGGGCCTCGATACTTCGGCTGTGTTTTGGTTGGTTGACCAGTCGCTATTGGAGATCTACGCATCACAACTATTTCTCCAACTTCATAAGTGATGGTTCTGCATTTTTTCTTGTCGTAATTTTCTTTCATCTTTTTCTGCCTGTCTTCAGTACGTTTTCTAGTCGATTCCTGAAGAAATTTTGGATTTTCCCAGGCGTCACAATTGGTGTCTGCTTCTCTCCTCAAAAGTCCATCGTAGAACCTCGCGTTGTAGCCGTAGAGCATGTTGAACGGTGTTTTGTTAGTTGTCTTATTGATGACGTTGTTGAGATTTCTTTCAACTTTGGCAATTCGTGCATCCCAGTCCTTGTGACGATGGTCTTTCATGGATATTGTGATGGTGGGAATAATCACTCGATTTACTCGTTCTACCATCCCATTAGCTTGTGGGTGCTTCGTCGAATTCAGAGTATGACGAATACCATTATCTTTGCAATATTCTTCAAACTGTTGAGCTGTAAAACATGATCCTCTGTCCGTAATTACTCTATCTGGTAAGCCGAAATTGTTCACTAAATTTTTAAATGCCTGCAGTACACTTTTAACTTTTGTGCTCTTAACTGGTGTCAGTTTTACGAATCTAGTAAGGTTGTCTATGATGACTAAAAGGTGTTGGTTTCCTTTTGTACTCTTCACAAAGGGTCCTAGGTGATCCATGTGAATGATAGAAAATGGTCCCTTTCCAGGCTCAATAGGGTGTAACAGTCCTTGTTGTTTACCCCCGGGAACCTTGTTTACTAAACATTCTAAACACATTGATATGTGTTTCTTCGCGTAGCGCTTCATTCTTGGGAACCAATACAGTTCTTTAATTTTACTCACAGTTCTGTCAACTGAAAAATGTCCGATTAGGTCGTGAAACTTGACAACAGTACTTTTGCGCATAGACCTAGGTATGACGTAAAGCAGTCTTTCTTTTCCACTGTCTTTTATGGTTCGATATAGTCTTTCTCTCTTAAAAACGTAATTTGCAATAATTTGGTTTTCGGCTTTTGTTCTTTCAAATTTTTCCTTCTTGAAAATGGTAATGATCCTATCCAATTCGGGATCTCCTCGTTGGATCATAAGGATTTGTTCGTCAACGGACATCGTAAGATAAACTTCTAGATTCCTTTCGATCAATTCCGTCATCGTGTCATCAGCTTCTAAGGCACGAGCCCTACTCATAGCATCCACGTGAGCCATCCTTGTACCTGGTCTGTGCTTCACTTCAAAGTCGTATTCTTGGATAAGATTGCTCCACCTAGCAATTTGAGGGTTTGTCGACTTCCTGGCGTTCATATAGACTAGGGCTTGGCAATCTGTAACGATAGTAAATTTTATTACGAGCAAGAATTGTCGGAGTCTGTCCAAAGTCCATACTATCGCCATCAGTTCTAGTTTACTGGAATGATAGTTCTTTTCAGCCGGTGTTGTCTTTTTGCTGACAGCGTACACTAAATTCCAGCGACCATCTGTTCCTCTTTGTAAGAGTACACCTGAGAGTTCATCAGATGAAGCGTCGGTGTGTACCTCAGTCAATGCTTCGGGTTGGTAATGAGCAACTATCGGTTTGTTAGTTAGATTACCCTTGAGTTCTCGAAAGGCATTTTCCTGTTTTTCTGTCCATTCAAAGTTCTTGTCCTTTTGAATTAAACAAGTTAGATGTACTGCCTTCTCAGCATATTTCGGAACGAACCTTCTGAAGAAACCAGTCAAACCCAAGAAACTGCGAACTTCGTGAACATTCTTAGGCTGCGGGAACTTCTCTATAGCTTCCACCTTCCTTACTCCTGGCTTTATACCTTCCTCATTGATCACAAAACCCAAGAAGTCAACTTCCTTCTTTCCGAATTCGCATTTAGGTAATTTGAGTGTCAAGTTAGCTTTTCTTAGACAATCAAGTACTTCTCGCAATCTTTCTACCATCTCGCACCAATTTTTGGCTGGTATCAATATATCATCCAAATAACACAAAGCTTTTGTGTTCAGTAGTGGCCCTAAGACATGGTGCATTAACCTCTGAAATTCCGCCGGTGCATTAGCTAGTCCGAAAATCATTCTTTCAAATTGACCCGTTTCGTCCGGTGTTATAAACGCGGTTTTTAATTTCGATTCCTCACTCAATGGTATTTGTAAATATCCGTGAGCGCAATCTAGCGTTGTGAACATTGTGGAACTTCCTAAGCATTCAAGTAAGTCATCTATTCTAGGTAACGGGAATTTATCTTTAATTGTTTGATTGTTTAATTTCCTGTAGTCAACAACTAACCTGTGCTTCCCTGTTTTCTTTTTGACCAACAGTACCGGGCTAGCATACGGCGAACGTGTTTCAGAGACAATACCGTTTTCCTTCCATTCCCTCACTACATCCTTGATAATCCGCCGCTCAGTTGCGTTCGTTTTATAAGGTGGTACACTAATGGGTTTACTCCCCTCTACTTCCTTAATACTCATTTTAGTTAGCGTTGTACACTCTAATTCACCCAATTCCAGCGCAAAGCAGTCCCTAAACTCATTCACTAATTCTAAAATTTCCCTTCTATTCTCAATTGATGTTCCATCGTCAAATTTAATTTCACTCATTTCGATTAAACGTTTATTTTCCTTCACAACGTTCACGTAACAACTTTCCTCCTTTACCAAACAAATGGGGTCGAATTCAACTACTATTCCTACACATTGATTTTTCCTCAATAAAACATTCTCATTTCCCACATTAATAATTGGAACTACGGTTTGACCATCTTTTATTTCTAACAAAGAATCACAACACCCCTTTTTTCCCTCTATAATTACCAAGCTGTCATTTCCCAAAGTAGTCTGAGCCCTTACAAAATTCACCGAATTTCTTTCAAGTAACACTTTATTAGACGTTTTCAATTTTCTTACGTCCTAATTCTTTTCACATTCCATATTAGTAAAAGGGTTATCCTCTGCATAATAAACATGAAATTTATTCCCAATGCGAGCAAACGATATGTTCTCCCGATCCAAAAATGATATCCCAATTAACAAGTCGTGAGGTAAAGCGTCGTCCCTAACAACAAGCATTTTAATATCCTTAACTTCAACATTATCCAAAGCAATATCTACGGTTGACCTTCCTAGTGCGCGCGCCGCACATGTTTTGACGTTGCCAAATCCGTACATCACATTTGAAGGTGGTTCTATTTTTAGACCTAACTTTTTCGCTACAGAATTCCTGCAAATAACGGAATCGCTCCCAGTATCTATCAAAGCTGTGAACTCCAACGACGATTTTTTAACATAACATGCCACTTCGCCGTCTATTCCACCCCCACTAGTTGTAACTAAGCTGTGATCTCTTTTCAATACATTACGTTCAGTACTTCCCCCCTGTCTGTCAACACCCTGTCTAATTTGATCGCATTTGTTTTGTCTAGGACACGTTCTAGCAAAATGCGTATTTCCATTGCAAATGAAACATCTTCTATTTTTCTGTATTAGGTGCCCTTCTGTCTGCCTAATGTGTTTATTATTACTTTGGTTTGTAAAACGTCCGTTACTGAAACTACGATTTGTTTTTCTTTCATACCCAGCTGCCTCATTCAGCGGTGACCTCGGTCTAGACATAACCTCATATTTCTTTTCATACAAATTTTGATCTCCGTGTTTGAATTTTGACAAGTTACTTTCGTTTCGTACATTTTCATATTGATCTAGTTTATCCGCTAATTCTGATGATTTGACTATTTTCACCCATTTGTCCAGGAAATGTTCTTTTACTGAAACGGGAACTTTTCTTTTTAATTGATCTGTTATGATTAACTCTCTAAGACCATCAAAATCACTAATGTTTGTTCCGCGTAACCATTCGTCAAAGTAGTTTTGTAATTCGTACGTGAAATCTCTCCATGTATTTTTGGGTAGTTTGATATGGTCAAAGAACTTCTGTCGGAATTTATCCAGACTTAATTTAAACTTTTTTAACAGTAAATCTTTAATGTGTCCATAGTCATTTGAGAAAGTTCTTCCGGAACTCTCGCGATAATTTGGTTAATTTCATACGGTAATAAATTAACTAAATGACTAACCCAATTTTCAGGACTTAGATTTAAACGTTTTGCTTGTCGTTCAAACAATATGAGGTAAAAACTGATGTCCCCATCCCTCATTTCATATCGTTGCATTATTTTAGTAATAATGCAATTACAAGAAATTTCATTTTCGTTTCTATTTTCGCTTTCGTTTGATACGTTACTTTTTTCTATTCTTAACTTTTCTAGTTCAAACTGTCTTTCTAATTGACGTTCCTTTAACTTTTGGTTTTCTTCTCTGGTACGAATTATCGTTTTTAACAAATCACACATGAATTCCTCATCATAGTCTTTACTTTTTGTAATTAATTCTCTAATTTCGACAACAACTGCGTGATCAGATAATTTTATATTTAATTCTTCCGCTAAAGAAATTAAATCTACCTTTTTCGATTTAGCAAGAAATGCTTTAGATTGCTTAGAAATAAAAGATTTAGAAAATAAATTTAAAATAAGACTCCTCAACAATTTCGCACAGTAATTTAAAATAGCCTCCTCAACAATTTCACACAGAAATTTCAAATAGCCTCCTCAACAATTTCACACAGAAATTTAAATATAATTGCACCACGACGGAGTTTCAGAAATGTCATGCCACATACCTTCTTAAACTGTTAGGAGTTGGTTCCGAGTTCCGTTTTGATCGAATATCCCGCTTCTGATTCTGTTGGCTTCTACTTAAAGCTATCAGGGAAGGCATGATAGGAGGAGGCGTTGCTTGATAACAAATAACAAGTTTATTAATTAAATGACATCACGAATACAAAGCGGACCACACGAGAGAGTACGTTAAGTGTGTCCATACTCATACATACATACATACATTCTCTCTCTCTCTCTGATACAATCGTCATTACAAATCCCGTGCATACGTTTGATGACTAGCGCCATCTATTGACCGTTAAAATTATTGTGCTACAAATAAGAATATAACACAATGTAAACAATATCATGTGATCGTGAGGAGCCAATCACAGCGAGCGTCTCATTTTAATCCCCGGATCACTTAACACTCCGTTTGAGAATACCGTTTTTGATAATCCTCGAGTTAACTCTTACTCACGGATCAACTGATCCTCGAGTTAACTCGAGACTTGTGAATATGGCCGTTAGTTTGGGTTCTTTAGTAACAAAGAAATGTGTCAGCATGTTTATATAGGAAGATTATTTCAAATGATGAATATGTATAAGAACCCAGGGGTGCAGAAAATGTTTTAGGACCCAATATTTCCCCAGAATACAAGGGGGGGGGCGTAAATATAGTCGCTAGCCAAAATATTTGTCACTGGTGACAATTGAATTTGTAGGGGATTTTTTTTTTAAAAATAAACTTGGGCAAAAAATTTTCTCACAGCTGGCCAAATGTCCCCTAAACCTCGTTCGCATGTTTGGACATATTCTACACCTCTGTAGGAACCTAATTTAACTTAAAGTGCTCATAATCCAGACAAAAACAGCTAGACTAAATGACCTTTTATGCAAATTATCTTATTTGCTATTAAATTGTATCTTTAAATTTGCTCTGCTGTGAACAATGTGTTTGAATAAAGAGGAATTATTTTTTCTGCAACTACAACACAAATTTTTAAAAATATGATTATTATGGTTATTTTTACAATTGACCTTTTGTTATCAAGTTCTTAATCATCCTTTTATTTATGTATACGAAAAGTTTATTGTAGAAAAAAGAAATTCTTTCTTTTGAAATTAATTCTGATGTATTTTATATTTATTTTTCATTTTAAATGATACTCGTATCTCAATCAGTGGTTTCTAGTTTTACTATGGTACCTTTGTTTGTGTAACATAACTATTAACCACTATTTTATAATGAACTTTTAACCCAAGTTACCTATAATGAAACTCAATTTAAGTATATCCAATCTTAGATTAGTTGCTGATCCTTTTTAACAAATGATGATCCTAGTGGTGATCTATGAATTGCTTTACGCTTTCCTTCCATGCTGCATATGCGTTTGTAATGGTCTAGAGTAAATCAACTAATTAAATTGACTACCATATTTACATAATGGAATTTAGTTCCCAAGAAGTGCGTCCCATTGACCCGTCTAGAGTTCAATACGAAGTGCATATTAACTGACACAAAAGTGTATTGCACAGATACATGACGATGTACAGTTGCGATACACCAAAAGGTTGACAAGGCACCAAAAGGGTTAATTCTTCATTTTTTTTAAATACATAGTATTTTTTAGGACATACTAAAAATAACTAAAACCTATTTTAATTTGTAAAACATACTTTTACAGTTTTATTCATTGGGTAACATTGAAAAATTCTTAGGAACTAATGAAGGGTGTTTTACATCTTCAATAAATTTTGTAAAATGGTGTTCTAATTTCAGCAAATATATATCATTTAAAATTCAAAGTAACTTATAAAAATTTATAAGTTATCTGAACTGTCAGAACACTTCATGCATCTCAGTTTTGGATTACAGCTTGGATTCAATCCAAAAAATTATTATGTATTTTTAGTACAATTTAAGTAATTGTATGCCTTAATAATGTACTGTAAAAAAGTTACGAGAATGCCAGAAAGTATAAGAATATTTTAATGGGATTCAGATTGAAAAATGGGAGAAAATTTTAATTTGTTGTGGGAAATTATAGCAATGGAGTTTGATGTCACAGAAAAACGAAACTTCAACTTTAAAAATATGTTTATTTAAAAGAAAGAGAATTTAACAAAATAAGAATTAAGTGGCAAGATCAAGCTATCAATGAGCCAACTCAAAAAGTAACCCCCGACCTGGGCTGAACACACTTATGTACAATTAATACATGACCAAATGCAAAAAATTAACATAATTACAGTTGCCAACTCGGCAAAAGTATAAAAATAGTTCAGCAAAAAACTGATAATCTCGGAGGGAATGAGTTGATGTTCCTTCTTCCCACGAATTTGCAATAACATCGTTGCAAAAAAAAAATGAAGTTGCGACTGTAACAATAACAAATTGATAGTTTTCCTAAAGAGTAGAGCATACAACTCAACTCCCGGGAAAAGTAAACACGCATATTAATCACGTGTATTTATATACATTCTAAAGCAAAGTGATATTTATGCATGTAGGTTTGTCAGAAAAATAAAAGTTGGGCAATAAATAATTTTCCTAAAATATTGATAAAAAATATACATGCACTATTTCAAAGGAGTTATAGTCAAAAGTGGTTAAATATTAAAACGCTGATTTATAAAAAAAAAGGATTGAACACGTTATAAAATTAATTGTGCAGATTTCACCCAGTGGTGGAATGTCTTAACTATGGGAACTCCTAGGTCAAAAGAGAAAGGTATGTATGAAGGGACAAGTGGGACTTGACTGGTGGAATCATCTTATTTAGAAGCTAAGATAGCAGCCTTAGATAGGAATGCAATGTTGTCACATGTGTATATAGCAATATATCACTAGTTTGAGTCAAACCTTTATGTTCTGCAAAGCATGTTATAATTTTCATTTCACTTAGGATTATTAATTACATTTATTGTTGAGAATAAGTAGTTATTTCTGTATGTTGTCTTAAGTCTGGTTTAATTTTGCAGTGATATAGTTTACACATTTCTTTATTTAGGGATTTTAGTAGCTGTTGGCAAACTGAAGATGCAATGCTGCAAATGCATAAAATGCTTCGAGAAAAATGTGATGTAAGATCCTTAATTATAAAATTATATTCTTGAACTGTTTTCTTTTGAAGCAAATGTACCTATAAGAAATTACCATTGAAAAAAGTCTACTATTTTAAATAATAAATTAGATAGCACTGAATAGAAAAACTGAAAATTATTAATGTCTAAGAATATTATAAATGGTTTTTATAACTGATTTCTGAAATGCTTATATATATAACAGTAAAGAAATTATATTATGTATTTACTAAGCATTGTAGAGTTACTCTTAGAGTAAATATATTCATTGTGAATTAGTGGGAATGAAAGTAAACTCTGGTATTATGCAACAACAGACAAAACTGATATGTATGAATGTATCTCCAAGCAATTGTTCTGATTAATAATGTTTGAATGTTTTTAAAAAATTGAACTCTCCAAACTTTGGACAAGTAAACAAGCAGCTTATAGCATGAACAATTTTTTTTTACCATTTTAAACTAATATAAAATTGTATTCCATCTAAAAAATTTTCATTATGTTATATTTTTTCAAGGCTCAGGTGTGTTTAAATGTATAGTAATTAAATTCAGGCATTTATCCTCATCTTAATTAAAAAATTCTTCTGTTGTTTAGAGAGAAGTCTGCTTCCCTGCAGCTTAAAATTTTGTATCATTCTGTACCTGCTTGCAGCAGATGATGAAATTTTTATACATTTGTAGCATCTTTGAATAATTGTTCCTAAATGCAACCTAGATCGTAGTACTGGCTCCTGTGAAGCCAGGAGTCCCCCCCTCCTAGCCATTCCTTGTCTAGCCTTAAACTCTGGGTGGGCTGGGTCATTAAAAAATGCATTTGATTCAAGAGAAAGTTTACTTTCATATTCTTTCTAAAGAATAATTACAAAATAAAAATAAGTGATTCAAGGTTTTCATTTAGTTTAATTTTGAAAAAATTATCTTGAGATAATCTAAGCTCTTAAACCTTTATAAATGTTTAGATCAACTAAATTTGATCTCAGGTAGGCAAATCTCTGCTTGTTGTTTATTCTGTGCAAATTTTTCTTCATTTAGAGTTTAGCAGAAGAATTGGCTGCATCAGAATCCGTCAATAGCATCATTGAACAAGAAGTTATGAAGTTAGACAGCGAGTTAGAAAGCTTGACAATTAAAGGTTAGATTACCTTAAAAATCATTATCAATAGATGTATATGGCCTGAATGTTTAAATAGAAACTTGATTATCATGCTCTCAGTTAATTAATATCTAGTTATGCATTGCACAACATCAACTGAGCCAGTATTAAGAACTTTAGCAATTTTAATAGCTGTGATACATGGACAGAAAATGTCGCTCTTGGATTCAAACATGACACAGTTAGACTTTAGTTAAGAGAAAAGTGAAAACATTTATTTGCTATCAGCATTCATAAATTGTGCATAATATAACATGTAACTTTGAGTGTTTTACAATCTGACATTCCCCTAGCCTGTGGAGTCAAATGAAAACAGAAAAGTAGCTGTGAAGTTGTACTTGTAACACTTTTCAGACTTTTACCTTTTTTAATATTTGGGCTAGCTGCTCCAACTTAATGCACAGATTTATCTTCTATTTCTTAAAACATTGCCAGGACTGCTATTATGCTTTGGTTATTTACACATGTGACTATGGTTTTATGCAATGATGGTACAGTGGCATACTTCAGCAATGTTATCTGAATGCCATTTTTTAGATTAATAGGTTGAGACTTGTTACTCAGTCAAGATATCCTAATTTGCCATTGTTCTATTTCTTTCTCTGGGGAAAAATGAAAAACATAAGTGTCTTAGAGTATCATTAACTTAGATTAATGTTAAATTTGTAAGTTGTTGCAACTTCAGGAAATACCTATAAAAAATTGAATTAAAAAGAATAAAAATTCTAGAAATAATTAGAATAAAAAAATTAGAAAGCTAGAATGGTAAAGCAACGAATCCTAACTATTTCTGAGCAAGTATCAGATATACTAATTGTGGATATTAATTCTGCTGAATTTATACCTTTTGTTGTTGATGAATCAACTGATATTTCTGGTATAGCCCAATGTAGTATGTTTAAATATATCACATCTTCTGACATTCAAGAGAAACTCCTTGATGTTTCATCACTTGAAAAATGTACCACAGATAAAGATAATTCAGACCACCTCCTAACATGGTTATAGAATAAAAATGTAAATATGGATAATATAGTATGCATTATAACTAACTGCATGCCTGCCATGATTGCAAAAAACAAGAGGTTTGTTAAATTATTTTCCACTCATATTTCTCATGAAATTATTTCATTACATTGTATTTTGAATCAAGAAGCTTTAGTTGCAAAATCTTGGGGTTATTACCTCAGCTGAAAAAAGGATGTACATTGTTGTAAGTTGTAACAATTATTAATTTCATCTGATCTAAATAGTTGAATCTGACTTTTTGATGCATTGTTAGAAGAAAAAGGTAGTTGATATGCAGATTTGGTTACATTTATGTCTGTAAGATGGCTGCCAATGGGAAAAACAGTAAAACGGTTTTTCAAGTGTTTGAAAGGAAGTAATAATTTTCTTAACTTATAAAAATTACATCACTGAACATTTATAACTTCTCACCAATCCCAAATGGATAAAAATTTCTAATCCGGAAAATTTTAAAAATTCTGGCCTTTATAAGTGTTTTGAAGCCATTTTAAGCATCTAGAATCTATCAAAACGACACAATTTTTTAGGAGTACAAAGTAAAATAATGAAAGAGAGATGATGTCTTTGCCTATTCCTTCCCTCAGCTTGGTCACTGATTAGGACGGTTCAATGGCAACTTGCCATTCATGTCCCCCAACTTTGCCTATCACATATTATTAAGATCTAAATTTGCTTAGATTCAATTTTCTTCAAATAATATTAACATTTCAAGATTTTTGTTTATTTTGGAAAGTTTAGAATATTCATATTACAATAAGTGGACAGAGTTGTCAATAAAAAAAAAAAATTGACATAAAAATGATATCCAAAACTACTGAACTCATCAAGTCACCGTCTTTTTCTTTTTCCAAAGTTGTCATTGTTTGTGGAAAATGGTCGTTTATTCCAGTCATACTTCTCGAAAGAGACTAGTGCTTTTAACAGGATCTTCTTGATTTTCTCATACATATCCACACATGTTAGAGAAAAGTTCATTTGAATATCTAAAATTGCTTTAACACACTTGATTGACATTGAGGACTTGTCAATACTCCCCAAAAATTGTTTATCAGCAAGAACGTTGTTATAAAACATCATAAACATTTTGAGATTAGGAACCTTTATCTCATTTTTTTTTAAATCCTGGTACACAGTGAACCATTTTTGCTCTGTCAAGATTTTCTGTTTGTCCATTCTGTCGAGGTTATTTCAAGTTGTGAGTTCAGTGCACTTAGCTTGTTGAACAAATCATTAAGTGAAACAGGCGTCATACCATTTAAACAGAATCCAACTATACTCTAATTCATTCCATTTCAGCTGCTTTTGTTTTTTTTGCACGATTATGATTTTTTTCATCAGTCAAACTATTTGGGACATTTATTTCATTATTTAGGACGCCAAACCCTTGAAATTGGGACTGTCCCAATTTTTTCGGGACATATGGTCACCATAGGTATACACCCTTTTAGTCATTTCGTTTTTAGATCTTTTAGCATTCATATTTCAGGGGTTATCCACATTGTCATTCAAACTGCTTATTGTGATCTATTTAAAAACAATGTTCACATCAATGTATTTCAAACTTTATCTTTTACTGTTTTAATGATTACATCTTTCATGCTTTCGATTACAGCTTTCATGTTATTTACTTACGTTTTATTGTGCTTTTAATGTTTATCTGGTTTTTAATATTTAAGTGCTTTTTATTGAACTTTACTTCAACTTGCATTTGCCGTAGCATATCCATTTTTGGACTGCACCATAAAACCCCAAAATCCAGTCCAATGCATCTAACTAGAAGCTATTGTTATTTGTAGTACATTCGAAAAGTATGTTTGAAAAGGAAAGTACTTTTTAAATTAGGAGTAAAGGGATACTAAAATAATTTACAAAATTAATATTTTTAAAATATGCATTCAAGGCATTTGTTACGTTTTCTTTCCACATGAGTTTAATCATTGGTACATAATTTACTATGGTATATTCTGTTATGATTTTGTACTTTTAAACCAAAGTTTTAAGTTTGATATTGAATCCACACACACAAGAAACATAATTTTTTTTTAAAGACATTTTTAATTTGGAACTACTTAGACTACACAGTTTTTGAAACTTTTCCATCTAAATGCTGAAGGGTATTGAATTCTAAACATTATTTAAAAATTTATGCATTATTTCTTCGTGTAGTTTATGATTTATTGACCATGTATAAACAGCAACTCGTAATATTTGTTTCATAATTTTTATTTTTAGAACCTGTTGAGTCTGCTGGAAGCGAAATGGAACTAGATAATTCAGAAAACATTCCACCTGAGAAAGTATACCCCTTCACTGGAAAGCACGCAAAATTATTTGGGAAACGGAACCTTAAGGATTTAATAGATTTTAATGAAGAATTGCATCCTTTGTTTGGTAAATGTAAGTGACCCTTTTCCCTGCATGTGAATTTTATTGAGTTATTGAAGAATTGGTTTTAAAAAAGGTCAAATGCAGGAAAGATGCTAAATCCAGTATGCTTTTTACTAACCTCTTTCCATATTTTAGATAATAATTTTAATTAGAAATTAAGCAGATTACATCTCGATTTTTATTGTGTAAATTAAATAATCTTTCATTTACAGCTATGTTAATTTTGCACCAAACGAATGAATTGACTGCAGTAATACTATCACTTTCGGTTTGGATTTTTTTAAACATGTCTATATGTTTAAAATGAAAAGCATTGTGTTGTTTACTTACAGCTTTTTTAAAAGCTTTTCCTGCCTTGTATTTGTTATAGATTTTCCTCAAAATCGAAATCAAGAACCTGGATGTTCCTATCACTTTACTGGTGAAGTATCTGGAATTAACTATAATTTTCTACCTCCCAAGAAGAAGATTAAAGTTATCCTTCAGGAGCGAAGGCGTATTTTAGATCATGATTATGACATTGCTTCTGATGAGGATCCTCCACACCAGTTTGTGCCTGAAACAGATGAAGAAAGCTCTGATACTTATGAAACAGGTTATTTGTCTTCTGATGCTGCTGGATATTTACAGGAGGAAGGTAGGAATATATTAAAAATTTAAAATTGTTTAATTTTTCTCCTAGCAGTGTAATTGTAGTAAGTTGCATAATTAATGAATGGAAAAACATTAAAATTTAATGGTGTAAATTTGCTACGTTTTTAATTGAAAACTGTATAAAACAATTATCTGATTTCATTACTTGATACATTTATCTGCATAATATTAAATTAGCAAACCTGAGAAAAATCTGCTAGAGGGGAAAGTAATAAAAAAACACATGGGCATTTCAAGATTTACTTCCATGTTAAAAAATAGTGTTAATAAAATATATGAAAATAGAAATCAAAGTGGCTGAAGGCATTTGTGAACCTGTATACTACTCAATAATATCTTTATTTTGTTATTCAATTGTTCCATCTGCATTTTAAAATTTCTTGCTTGTCAACCTTAAATTTTTCCACTTAGCTTATTTAGTTGAATAATCTTTGTTTTTTAGACATTCAATTTAATCAAGTTGAAGAGTTTGAAATTTCCACTGAGACTTCAGGTGCTTCATCGTCAACTGATAAGGTTTCAAAAGAATTCGTATCAAGTAATGAGGAACCTAAAGTGAAAGTTGTGTATCTAGACAACCGAAAAAATGTGTCTAACATAGATGAAGTAGGAGTGTCAGATGTTAATATTAACTGTCCTGAACCAGTTCATGAAGAAGTTGTTAACTCAGTTTGTTCTGAAAGTTCAAAGTCTGATTCAAAATCCTTCCTTCCTTCACCTTCTAAAGCAAGTAATATATCTCAAGATCAAGGTCAGTTATTTTTTTAAATTGGTTATTTTAACACTTTAAATTAGAATTAGCAAATTTATTAAGTTTTGGTGTGATTTATTTATACATCTGATCTTCAATAGGCTCTATTGTTTTCACATAGTTACTCTAATTTTAAAGTATCAAAATGCAGATAAATGCTTATCAAAACTGTATGTTGTATACACTATCTGGCCATTTGTCACTGGAGACCCTGTACTATTAAGTTAAAGCGAACCCATCACGACATCAGTATTGTGTATGGACACCTTTCGGTGCAACGACATCTGCAACTCTTCTAGAAAAAGTTTCTACCAATTTTTGATACGTTTCTGCAGGAATCTTGCTCTATTCATTCTTCAAATTGGCTAGCAGCTCAGTGGTGACTGGGTTGGCCTGACTCAACCAGCGCTCTCATTCCAAAGGGTTGAGATCTACTTTGGGCTGGCCAATGAAGTTTTTCCACACCAATTTCTTCAAATCATGTGTTAATAACACCTGCTGTATGACATGGAGCATTGTCCTGCTGAAACAGGTATGAGTCAATACCAAAGTGTTGCCACAATGTCATTAGCGCAGAATTGTTCAGAATTGTTTTATACACCTCGACATTAATGGTTCCAGGAATTAAAACAAGAGGACCAAGACCATACCACAAAAAGCAGGACCAGATTATTATCCCACCTCCTCCGATTTTCACTGTGTGTACTACACAGCCCTGTAAATATAGTCACCGGTCATTCATCAAACTCGCAAACGTCTGTCGGACGACCACAACTGGTAGCAAGATTCATCACTCCATAGGATGCTTTTCCATTGTTCTACAGTCTATGACGGCATTCCTTGCACCTCTATAATAGATGGGTTGCATTGAGACGTGTGATACTTGGCTTGCGAACTGCTGCTCGGCCATGAAAACCAAGTATCTCCATGTGCCACAATCTCCGTGCAGATGTTATGAAAACTTGCATCGCTAGATGAAGCCGGTCAAAATTTTTT
Source organism: Metellina segmentata (assembly GCA_947359465.1). NCBI lineage: Eukaryota > Metazoa > Arthropoda > Arachnida > Araneae > Tetragnathidae > Metellina > Metellina segmentata. Next base: position 81,109,313 of record OX375872.1, on the reverse strand, counting down.
CTACCCGTTTTAAAGATAGCCTTGCGGTTTGACTTCAACTGTCCCGATCTGTCAATTTAGTCGGTTTACTGGGTGTGGGTTGGCATATAACACCCTGATCATTTCAAAATAACATCACTCACTGTTGAGCGGGATATCTGAAATTTGTTGGAAATGTCATGGACTGAATGCCCAAACCTGTAGGCTCCAATGATCATTCCTCTTTCATCCGGTTTTGTTTAAGTTTGTTAAGTTACTAAGTTTGCGTCATTTGTTCATATTCACTGCAGTAGCTGCTATGATAATATTTTCACCATTCAACGTCTTTTATAAGTTGTATAATGTGTACTTATGACTTGTTAACGGGGTGACTCTGAAGAGTGCCAGCATCGTGTCTGATAGTCTATTGTACTGAGACCCCTGCTGTTCCCCTAAAGACCGATTGCCAAAATAGATTTCAGCAATTAGATTAGAATGTTTGACAGTTCCTAGGGTTCAATACAGTGGTATCCCAGGTATTCAAATCCTTGTGCAGAGTAATGGTCACATGCACATAGAATGTGTACAGAACTCTCCTCTACCATCTGAAAACCTCTACATAATGAGTCATCTATAACACCCATAATGTTGAGGTGTCTATTCAGTGTACAGTGGTCAGTTAGGAGGCCAATAGTTCCTACCCAAATTCAGCAGTTCCCTCGACTGGGCAAGGAGCAAATCCCTTATAGTCCCTCTAACCCCATTATGAGGCAGACCCAAAACAGGTTCTGGTCCAATAAATGGTGTTTCAGATCCATGTTTTGCTAATTTGTCTGCCGTTTCATTTCCCTCAATGCCACAGTGAGCAGGGACCCAGAGAAGAGAGACTTTGTTTCTCTCAGCCAGGTCCTCAAGCGCAGTTTGACATTCCCACACTGCTTTTGAGTAGAAGCACTTGAACCAGTGCCATGAGATGTTACTGAATCATCTGTGTACCAAATTTCATCACCTCCCTAATCAGCCTAGAGACAAATCTCCATTCCTCTGGTTATATTTGGCTTGAAAGAAAAGTTGCTTTAACTTTTACGCTGTTGCACTTAAGATTTTTTCAATCGTCTCCAGGAACGCATTTTCTTGATTTTCTCCAAGCCCCCATACCTAATTATCTAACTTGAACGATGGAGCTGTGAGTGGCATTTACGATTGACGCTTTCCTTTCATAGTAATGTTTGGCATGTAAAGAGATATCACCTGACAACTTTCTGCTTTCCCCAAAGCGTTCACACCTCAAGGTCGGCAGGGTATGGGAACAAAAGAAGGGATCCTCTGGAAGGTCAGTCGCTGACAGCTCTTAAAGGGTAATTGATGCCAGCAGTCACTTCAAAGGGGTATAACATCTGCCGCTGGTGTAAGCAATATTTTTGTGGTAACAAAAGTCAATATGGCGCATCGTAAAGATCCATTCTGATCTCATTAATAGGTAGGGATGCTCCTTCACCTGCAAATCAACATTTTTGAATGCAGGCATTTCATAGGAAGATTTCCATAATCTCATGAGTTTGAGGCGTAGTGAGCATGAAATTGCCTCTACTTCCACTTGTTTATGCAGTGTTAGGAGTCCCAGAAGCAGTTCCAGACTATGAGGGAGTGGTTCGCAATGCACTAGTACTTTCAACAGTTGCCATTCTCTGTAGACTAGTTAGTTCTTTCTTTGCTTTCTCATTACGGGTTCATTCCTCCAAGCAATGGCCCCATAGGGTATCATCGGAACAATAATTCCGGTGTATATCCAATGTACCATTTTCGGCATTAGATCAAAGTTATTACCAATGGCACGTCTACAAGCCGAAAACACTCTTTTGGCCCTGCTCGTTCAGTATTGGAGATGTGAGCTCTGTGTCAAGGTCTTATCAAAGATAATTCTTTGATACTTTACCTCATCTCAGTATGCAAGTGGTGTTCCAAAGAATTTTATCAAGTGCATATCTCGTAACCTTTTCCATGTGAAGAGGACTAGGCTAGTTGTTCGGGTTAACCGACAAGCTCACCTTTCTGCACCAATTTTCAATCTTTTTTAGGGCAGTGTTCATGGTCTGTTACCGTGTTTTGGAACTTCACCAGCGTTATGGCATCAGCATAACAGACAGTACAGGCCCAAGAAGTGAGTCCCCTGTTTAGGAGCTCATCAACCAACAGGCTCCATAGTAAGGGTGTCAACATACCACACTGTGGGCAGCCGTTACAGTTCCCCCACACAGTGAGCGTGTCTCCCAGTAAGGAGGCCTGAGCCATCCTTATCTCAAGCATGTTTTTAATCCAGGTGCAAACCATGGATTATCTTTTCGACTGATGAGGGCATCAATGATTACGTTTATTGGAACCTTATCAAAGGCTCCCTCAATATCTAAAAAGGCTGCTAAGGCTTCTTAGATATCCTTTCCATTGACTGCTCTATCAAGGACCGTAACAAGATCGTATAGAGCAGTCTTTGAAGATTTCCCTTGCTGGTTGGCGTGTTGAAATCTTGACAAGGGTTTGGCTTTTAGAACCTCGTTCCTAATGTATCTGTCAATTAATTTCCCTAAAGTCTTAAGGAGCAATGATGTCAGACTACTAGGTATGAAGGCTTTGGCTTCACTGTAGCATGTCTTGCCTAGTTTAGGTATAAAAATTACCATGCAGGTTCTCCATACATGTGGCATGTACCCATGTACCACGCAAGATCTATAAATCCTGCATAGGTGTGGTATAATGATGTCTTTGCCATGTTGTAGTAGAGCAGGTATAATGCCATTTACACCAGGTGGTTTGAGGGGCATGAATGAGTTAATCACCCATGCTATTCTTTTTGGAGTAATTATACTTCTGGCCAGTTCCCAGTCCTTCCCACTACACTGCAAGGGAACAAGTGGAACTATCAGTTTATCATTGATGTTAGTGATTCTGGAATTGGGAAGTGCACTCTAAGCATTTCTACCATGGTGCTCCTACTGTCTTCCTTGAATGTGCCATCGTCCTTCCTAATGGAACCCAATTGGCACTGATTGTTTTTTGTCAGTACTGTAGTCAGCTTAGCTACACCAGACATACTGTCCACTTGGCCATAGAAGTTTTTCCATGATTCCTGTTTAAGTTTCATTATGGCATTGTTATACTTGGTGAGTGCCTCTTTGTACCTTGACCATTCAACTGTTTTTTAGCTCTGTTAAAGAGCTCTTTTTAAGACCACTAAGACTTATTCCACCAAGAAACTCGCCTTGGTAAGCTTGTGGTGACTCCCTTGCAATTTGACTGACAGGATTGTTACATGGAGTCGGCAGCCAGTTCCAAGTCCACCAGTGAGGGAAAGTTGTGACTCCTACCCTCTAGGAGGAGGTAAAGGTCCTCCCTCTAGGAGAATCCCATTTGGAATGCCTGGGATTTCTGCTGGATATTCATAGCAGGATCTGTTATACACATTTGGATCTGTCTATGGGGGTGGGTCTGACAGTGTGATACAGTTAGACACATGCCAGTCCTTTATGCAGTTAACTGCTTTAGCATTACAGAAGGTGACTTCACTTCCGTTTTCTGTTGACAAATGTTGATTTGTTACCTGTATTGAGGATAAAAAGGTCATTACATAAGAAAAATTCTATTAGTTCCTCACCTTTTTTGTTGCAGTTGGAGCTGCCCCAGATGGTGTGGTGTGCATTTGTGTCACATCCCACAATAAACTTCACCCTAGTGCGTAAGCAGTGCTCTACAAATCTTCTGGCTGAAGTCACTAGAAGAATTTCTTCTTCATATGGAAGGTACACTGACTTGATACATGTGGTATCCATTCTCACTGATCATTTTGATAGCAACATTGTCCCCATCAAGGAAGTCAGCCATAAGGAGAGCATTGAGATTTTTATTTACAATGATACATGCTCTTGGTTTGCTATCTTGGTTTACTAATTTTTGCGATCAAAGAATAGATTCCCACAGTTGCCCAGGCCTAAGATTCTTCCATGATTGACCCAGGGTTCTTGTTTTTGGGCAATGTCTATCCTTCCTTCTACCATTCTCTTGCTATGTAAAGCTGTAGGAGATTGGCTAAGGTAAAGATTGATTTGTGCGACTCTTATGGGATTGCTTATCTTCCTATGGGGTTCAGACATAACTTAACAGAGTTGCCAAGTTATCAATAGCAACATGGCTAACCCCTAGTGAGAAGTTTTCTTCTTGATTCAAGCTGAGTCCTCTGATTGGAGAAAAAGACAGCCGTTTTGTCTGATCCTGAGTCAGATAGAACAAGACCATCAATTTGTCCGAATAGTGACCCAGTGGAGTCATTAACTGAACTGGAAGGAGACAGTGGCTCTTGAGGCCCTACTTCTGTACCTACTGTCGGAGTCGTTTCCCCAGAAACTGGTTCCATGGCCACTGAGCTGACATAGA